>VBSM01001265.1:71601123-71650487 GCA_008086735.1 Cheirogaleus medius | reverse complement strand
GCACTGTAACAGCAGGTAAATATCCTCAAGGAAAGTGATCTTTCCAGCCAAGTTCAGTTTCATAGCTTCTACTATTAATCAGGAGGTCCTTCTTTCTATCCTTCCTAATCCCACATGCTGCAGCCCCAGCCCATCATGTCTTATCTTCTCTTCAAAAAAGACAATGATCCACCAGAACCTCCACCTCCGGGAAACAATCCATTGCATGTGGAATCTCCTTTCCATGACGGCTGACAGCTGCCACCCTCTAGCTCAAGGTAAGGCCTCCACTCTCAGCCCCCACACCCTGTCCAGACTCACAATCCTCCAAATGTCCCCATGTGATGACCTTTTCTCTGACATCCTAGAGTGGGCTGGGCAGCACCTGGCCTCCTCCCCCAACCTCCAGCCCTCGTCCCATCCCTCCCCGGTCCCCTAGAGCCCGCAACACAGGCCATCCTTCCAGCAGACAGGGCTTGTTTGTGTGCTCACCATGCCTTGTCTCCAAACACGGCGTGCAGAGAAGTCTAAGGACTGAGACGCAGCGGCTGGGAAATCGCGGTGACCGATGAGAGGGCCTGATTGCTTGTGCATAGCTGCTGAAAGGGGTCTTGACATTTTAAGTGCTCGTCAGAGTGAGGAATGACAGCGGCAGACAATGAGACACTTCCTCTTTGCCTTTTGCTGGCTATTAATAAGTGTTTCTGATTCTGCAGATGTGGGAGAGCTTCTGGGCCATTGGGCTGGGTGTGCTGCGTGGGTTTTTTTCTCACTTTGTCTTTCTCCCGGTGCCCGGTTCCTCCTCTCTCCCCTGCCTCCCCCTGCGCTAGCTGCCAGTCTCCTCTGCTAGGCGCTGCCGGCTGTTTGTCTTGGAGTCGGCTTTGTTAGTGCTCGGGAAATGGCATTAGGCAGCTGGACTCAGACCTGCTCTTGGCTCTTGGCTGGAATTCAATCTTAGTCCCCCTGGCCGGGACCAACTGCCACATCCCACTCACTTCCCCGAGGGTTGGAGAGGAAGGGAAAGGACCTAGTGGGCTTCAGAGAAGGTTGGGGGGGGGGTGTGAGGCTGGAACTGGGGAAGGGGCTACCAGGAAAGTGTCAAGACAGGCCATTAAGTCAGCCACTGCAGCCCTTGCAGACAGTCAATGCCAAGAGAACTGGACAACAGGTTTTCCCTTCCCTCCCTCCTTACCTGCCTTCTTCCCTTCCTCCTCCCCTCTTGGCTCCTCCGCAGCTCATGCTGGGCTGGTCTCCTGGCCCTGCAGAGGATGTTGTCCTACTGCATCCAAGAGGTGACCATTTGGTATCCCAGGTTGCCTACCTGGTCCCCTAGGCTCATTGTTCTGAAATCTACCCTCTCCCCAAATTAGGGTGACCAACCATCCTGATTAGCCCAGAATTGAAGCTGGGGCTATCCCAGGCAAACCAGGACACTGAGTCACCTTACCCCAAATCCCACCCTTGACCCCTGCCCTGGCTTCTGACACCCCTTCTCTCTGTTTGGGCAGGAAGCAGGCAGTGAGGCCGATGCAAGAAGATGGATTGAGGTGAGACGGGAAAGACTCCTCAGACTAGACACATGGCCTTCTTGTCCTAGCTAAAGAGGAGAGAGGAGAGTGGTCCCTAGTGATGCCCTCCAACCCTCTCTAGTGGGAGCCTCAGGGTATATGGGGGAAAAGAAGGCCTGGGGGAACCGAGTGCAGCCAGGAGCAGCACCCTGATCTCAGGGCCCACCTGGCACTCTGCTGCCTGTGCCCTCATCCCCCCCTTCCCCTCCCTGAGCCAGCCCCCACCAGCCAGCCTCCCTCCAGCCTGGCTTCACTGGAGTCCAACTCCAAAGCCTTATCCCAAGCCCGCAGCCTCTGGATCTCTTTATTCTGATTCAATTACATACACAATATGAGCTTTGCAAACAGAAAATTACACGCTGCAATAATTGAATTCTTTCCTGGACTTGAAGCTTGCTGGGCTGTGGTGTGGAGCAGCTCCCAGATACCCAGCTTTGCCCCAGGGCCCCACCTTCACTTAGCAAAGTCATAACTAACATTTAAACATCATTTTATAGTTAATGGCATTTCCACCCCCACCATCTCCTTAGAATTTTATAGCTATGTTAAGTAAGATATATATATGTGTATATATATATATATATACACATACCCTATTATTGTTAATATTTAGCAATCCTTCTCTACAAATGAGGAAACTGAAACACAGAATAATTACAAGATATTCTTAAGGTAACAGAACTGGTAATTATAGCACAACAAAGACTTAAATCTGAGACAAATGTCATGTTTTTCCCAATCAGCCTGATCCCCGTTTCCTGCCAGCCCTGACTAGCCCACGGGCCTGGTCCTCTGGTCCCCCGTGGTTCAGGAATAAAGAGGATAATTCCTTTTCTCCCCTCCCACGGGACGTGGCCCATATGTCATCTCCAGAGCTGGTGACGCAATCTATCCTGTTCCCAACCACAAACCAAAGCTCTTGTTTCAAAATCCATGAAATGCTAACAAACAAAGGTAATTGTTGGACACCCTAAGGAGAATGTTTTCCCCCCATTGGTCTACCAAACCTTTTGCCTCTAGGACCAACAATGCAACTGCTTTGATTTCATTCCCTCTGCACTTCCTTTAAAATTAAGCCAAACACACTAGTTCCTTAGATGTCTGCAGCAAATGTGGCTGTGACTTCTGCCGCCCTAGACAGCGTTCCCTCTATGAATGTTTACTGAGCATCTGCTATGTGCTAGGCATTGTTACCTCATTCAATTCTCACAGTAAATTAATGAAATCGGCACCATTATTTGTCTTTTAGAGATGGGCAACTAGGGCTTAGAGCAGCAAAGATGCTCACCCAAGTTCCTATTCCCAATAAGGACTAAATCCAGGTCCACCAGCAGCAGGGCCTGTGCTCTCACCCACAGTATCACGTGGCTAATTAGGGATGGGGCTCCTCCCTTCCTCCCTGGTTCAGGCCAATCTTATCTTTGAACTGGACTGTGGAATTCCCTCCTTAACCGTCTCCATGATTTTGGTCTTATGTGCATTAAATCTATCCTCTGTACTCACTCAGTAAGTTTTTTTAAATAAACAACTCTGACACAGCCATTCCCAGGCTCCAAGGAAAATTCAATAGTTCCCAACTACTTACAGAAAAAACATGAAGTTTGAGCTCCATGGAATACTGGACAAGTCACTTTGCAATCCCTGCTTATCTCCAGAGTCCTGTCCTCTGCCTTTTTTTGCCTTGCAGTGTACTCTAGATTTATGCTAAACTGCTTCTAATTCTTTTGTTGCAAACACAGGGCGGTTTCATACTTCAACGTTTGTGTGTATACTTCCCTTTCTCCCTGGAATGCCCTTCCTACTTTGATGCGCTTAATCCTACTTCTTCATCAAGGCTCAGCCCAGACATTATCCTCTCCAGAAAACCTTTGCTGAGTATCAGATCAGCCAAGTCTTCTGTGCTGTGAACCCATAGCCCCACTGTGCACTGTCTTTAGAGGGCAACTACCTGTTGATGTGTCTGTGACCCCTACCCGTGGTCCTCAGTCCTGGACTGGAAATACATCACACAGAGACTGTATCATTCTCTCTGTGCCCTAGCACCTAACAGCGTTCCTGGCCCATAGTAATCTCTCACTAAATATTTGTTGAAAGTCTTTAAGTCATCATGTTTAGCTGGATGACAGTACATGCACAATCATATCCTCCCAAATTTGGAACCTCAGAAGATTTTCTGAGTCCTGACACTGAATACAAAAGGAAGTATTGGCTCATGTGGCCTCGAGTTGTATGCATCAAAGAAAACTCTGTTTCTTAGAGCTTCAGAATAATCCTAGAATTAAAAATTCTCTTCTTACACATCAACTAACTTCTCACTGATTTCCTAGACAGTCCTAGAAAAATGAGAAGGAAAGTTTGAGCTGAGTGCCAAGTTCACTTGTCAGTCCAAGGCTATCCTGACACACAGGTAGTAGACAAGGCAAAGAAGCCAATGTTCTTCCCCCTGAGACTATTACAGGCATCATGGTCACGAAAGGAAACTTGGGCAAATGAAGACATTTACTATGCACCTAATAAAGAAGATTCAATATTGCAAAGATGTCAATTCCCTGCAAATGAATCTATAAATAATTAATGCATGCATTCCCAATCAAAATACCAACAAGATTTTTCATAGAACTTGACAAGCTAATTTTGAAATCTATATTGAAAAATAAATATCAAGAAAATCAAGATAATTAAAAGAAAAAAAAAAGGAAGGGGAACTTGCCCTCTCAGATATCAAAACATACTAATAAATGTATGGTATTTAAACAGTAAAATTTTTGATATTTTACAGGTGGAAACAGGTGGATACTTTAGAATGCCAAGCTCAGAAATAAACACATATATTTTCTGGGCACAAGATAGATATTTGTTAAATAAATAAATAAAAGTGGCATTTCACATCAGTGGCACAATAAATTGGAGGGGGACAATTAATTATTTATCAATAAAAAATAGAGGTATGTTCTCTGCCTGGTACCAGTTACAAAAATCAATTCCAAATAGCTTAAAAACACAAGTATAAGAATGTCCGTGATATTAGAAGAGACTATAGCTTAAAAACACAAGTATAAGAATATCCGTGATATTAGAAGAGACTATAGAATGATTTCTTTATGCTCTTAGGGCAGGGAAGGCCTTCTTATTATAGATGAGAATAAGCAAAAGATACAGAGCAGGGGTTGGCTAACTACTGCCTGTAGAACTAATCCACCCTGCCATCTAGTTTTGTAAAAAAAAAAAAAAGTCTTATTGGGACACAGCCTCATCCATTTGTTATGTATTGTCTATGGCTGCTTTCGTGCTACAACGGCAGAGTTGAGTAGTTGGTGACACGGACTATAACTTGCAAAGCCAAAAACATTTACTATCCAGAGTAAAAAGGATTGATAAATTTAATCACTACATCAGAAATTAAAACTTGTCAGTCACAGAGATGCCACTAGCAAAGTTCAGAAGACAACATACAAACTTAAAGAAAATGTGTTCAAGATAAATAACTGGATTTTTATTGAGGCTATATAAGGACTGCCTACAAGAAAGAGACAGGAACCCCATAGAAGAGCGGGCAGAGGATATGAACAGGAAATTCATAAGAAATGTTAGTATGGGAAGAAACAGGAAGGGCTGGGCATGGTAGCTTATGCCTGTAATCCTAGCACTCTGGGAGGCTGAGGTAGGAGGATTGCTTGAGGTCGGGAGTTCGAGACCAGCCTAAGCAAAAGGGAGACCTGTCTCTACTAAAAATAGAAACAAAATTAGCTGGGCGTGGTGGCTTGGGCCTGTAGTCCCAGCTACTTGGGAAGCTAAGGCAGGAGGATCGCCTGTGCCCAGGAGTTTGAGGTTGCCGTGAGCTAGGCTGACACCACGGCACTCTAGCCCAGGCAACAGAGCAAGACTCTGTCTCAAAACAAACAAACAAAAAGAAACACAAAGGAATCCTCAAAGCTAGGTAACCTGAGGGAAATTTAATGAAAGAACTATTTATAAAGGTATGGGCTGGACTTAAACAAGGGATGATATAGTACCTTGGAGCCAGTAATTTTATGATACATGTATTTTATGTTATATATATTTTAACACAATAAAATAGAGTGGATCCCCCAACCCCCTAAAAAGGCATTAAAAATCAACCATGTGGTATTTTAAAATATCAAAATAAAGATAGGTTAAAAAATAAAGACAGGTTGAAAATAAAAGATGTAAACTTCAAAGTAGGAGCATAATAAAGCTCATGGGGCTATATTCTATGAGAAAACATTGATTTCACGACTAAAAATGGTACCTGGAATAAAAAAGTTATTGTATAATGACTTAAGACTTAAGAATCTTAAATTTCTATGCATGTAATAAATAATAGAGCTTCAAATACAGAAAGTAAAAGTTGACAAATCTAAAGGGAGAAACTGAGAAATACACTAATATAGTGTTTATTTTAACAAATTCCTTTCAGTAATTGATAAAACAAGTAGCGAAGTATCAGCAAAGGTATAAATGGTTTGATAAACGGGTAGCTGTTACTACCCAAAGGCTAATAATACAAGAGAAAGAGTAGAAACCTGGAAGAACTGTGTACAGAGGACTATCTGACAGGAGCTGTGGCTTGGGACACAAGGATGTACCAACCTACGGTGACCTGGCAGAGAAAGAGACAAGGGAATTAATTCCCCATCCTCATTCTCCTCCCACCCTCTGGATCATCTATTGGCTGACCCCAGCTGTGACAAGGACAAGGAGCCTGTTGACACAGTCCTTGCAGGTCACCTTCCCAGACAATGGAAAGGAGAAATGTGGAGAGTGGATCTGGGGGCAAACTGAAGGTATGCAGCACACTGGTTATCAGGGAAATGAAAATCAAAGCAACCTTGAGATACCCCTTGTCATCCACAAGAATGGTAAAGTGTGAGTGTGGTGAAACACTCTCATCCACTGGTGATGGAGAAGAAACTGGGATGGCTGCTTCAGAGTCCAGCTTATCAATTGCCATGAAATTTTAAATGTGCACATATTATGACCCAGTAATTTCACTTCTCTGTATCTAGAGAAACACTTGTACTATTGCACCAAGAGGTATGTACAAAGATGTCTCAAATTCCTACCAATTAATGAACAGATCAATCTAATATATACTATTATGAGTAGCTCTCTGAAAATATTATCAAGTGAAAAATGGAAGTTGTAAAATAATATATCTAGTATTCTATTTATGTAAAACATATACCAAACAGTCATATATTTTTTAAATACGTAAGAAATCAACATAAATTTAAGGACATCATCTAAAAGATTAGCAATGAGGAGATAGTCAATGTTTTATACAAATGTACTTTTTTATTATTTGTGAAATTGAAAATTCACTATCAGGAAAAAGTAAGACCATTAGCTGGGCTGGAGGCTGTCTCCCCCATGAAGCCTTCTGGCTCTGTCTGCTGGAATTCCTTTCCCTTCTCTGCCCCAGGTACAATCTTGGGACCAGGTGTGTCCACTGGTGTGTACCACAGTTGGTCTTATACACTAGAGTTCATTGTTTCTGTGTCTGTTTCCTCTTCTCTGCTTTGTTTTCCAGTCTTACCCGTTCTTTCCCCAACGTAAGTCCAATCTACAGGTGACCTCAGTGCCCTCCAGGGACCCTGCTCATCCACAGCAACTGACCCAAGTTGGACCAATTAGTGTCCCTTTCTGGAAAACGAGGAACTTGGGTAGCGAGGAAGTTAGTCCTACGGCGTGTCAACTGCGGTGTTTCCAACTACTAGGACAGAAGAAGCAGAGAAAACATATGATGGAGAGAAGGAGAGAGAGAAGAATGAAAAGACATGCAAAGGGACCAAAGAAATGAAGCTTGCTTTGTGCTTGAGAACTTGATTCTGCTTTGCTTGAACAACATCCTTGAGCCTTTACAAAAGGTCATCCCTACATCTTTAGAGTAAGTGCCCCTGTTTTTGACTAAATCTCCAACTGGTTTCTGTTGCTCGTCACCAGAAGAATTCTAATTGATAGTGAAGAGTAGTTCACTTTTGTGTCTCCCACTGCGCCCACCTCATGGCAGAGCCTGCTTCCTAGTAGATGCTGAACAACTGGTTGCAAATTGGACCCCATGTGGCATTTGTCCTTACACATGCTGGCCCAGCCTTTGCTTGCTACCCACAGTGCTCCTGGCTCGTCACCTCCCGAGACACCCACCCCATGACGAGCAGCTCTGATGGCTCCACAGTGGCCCCTGCAGCCTCTCTTCACCATGGTAACTCTGCAAACACAGGAAGTCTTCCCTTTTCTGTGCAAAACATCCTCAGCTTCACCGTCAGTTCCCCATAAGGCACTATTTCTAGACCCTTTTATCCCTGATGACACTGCTCAGGACAAACTCCCATTTGTCAGTGTCTCTTGGAATGAAGTGCCACAAATTGGCTCTTCAGACCTCAAGCTCCCGCAGCCTGTAAGTGAGAGGCAGCACCGCGGGAGGTCACAGCCAGACTCCGAAGGCCTGAGGATTGGTAAGGGGCTGTGGGATTTTGCCAAGTATTTAAAAGAGAATTAGCATCTGTAGGGAACCACTTGGAAATTGTCCCAATGTAGCAACTCTTTGCTATTAAAGGTGTGTGAGTATGAAATTTGTTAACGCCCATCATTTGGTTTGCTGATGTGAAACCCTCAGTGCAAAGTGTTGCCGCAGCACAAAGCACACATCTCCCCAATCAGTCCCCATGGTCCCTCCGTGACTATGAATCACTCACACTCGAAGGGCAGCTGGCATCCCTCTAACTTGGAATTGAGCTGCAGACTCTGCAAAGTCAAGTGGCAAGTAAGACTGTCAGAGCATCCTAGAGCTGGGAGGATACCTTAGAAGGGATCAGCTAGTCTAATCCCTTCATTTGACAGATAAGCTACCTTCAATCCATTCTGCAATAAGTGGGACATTAATAAATAAATAAAATAAAGTAAATTTTACCTATGTGGAAGCTAAGACTCCAAGCAGTTAAGTGGCCAACCCAAGCACTTGCAGTAGGTTGGGAGTAGAGTTAAGACCCACCCTCAAAGCCCACAGTTCTTTGCTTTGCACCCACCCCCTTGGGAGAGGAAGTCAACACACTATGAGGGCATCTCTTGGGCGCTAAGAAGCTTTTCATCTTCCTTCTGAGGACAGCAGGCCAGACTAAGGGCCATTTGTTAAAAGCTAGGAATCTAGAAGCAGCTGAACTAATCAAAGCTTGCAATTAGGGAGCACACATCAGCTGGACTGCCCACCCAGAACTGGTTTCCCAGCCGACCCACTTCCCCAAGGGCACCCAGGAAGTCGAATCAATATTAGAGTTAAAGTCTTCCCTCTTCTTAAAGGTTGAATCTGTGGAACTGTAGGGAACAGCAATCGATGAGAACACAGCATGGGCTGTATGCACACTCACAAATCTCAGCCCCTCCATAGACTCTTGGATCTCACCTTCTCTTGCAGTAAGATTTTAGGAGTCTGGAAAGATTATTTCTCAATGTGATGATCAGACAGAACATGCCACGCCCTTCTCTGATGACTTCCCCAAGTCCCAGCATCTCTGGTTTGTGGAAGAGAGTTTATGTATTTCACACGGGGAACAACCAAATCCTTCACCTGCAGTTACCCCTGGGCCCTGGGCACACTGTGACAGCTGCAGGCTGAGTGCCATGTGGAGTCCAGCCTGCAGAAGACCCCAATCAACTTGAGTTCCCCAGAGTGGTTCAAGGGTGGCAGAGACAAGCCAGGTCCCGGCAGCTGAGTTTAGGTCCCTGCAGAATTGCAAGGATCTGAAACTGCATTTCCCCCCTGAGAAGCGAGAAAGACCAGAGGGACACTGTAGGCGTTTAGGAAAACTTAAGAGTCCACAGTGGCAGTAACCAACATGAAAGGGATGACGGCAACAGGGCTGGACAAATCCAGAAGGATTGGACCACAATTCGAGCCGGAAGAGTTCAATCTATAAGAAAGCCACGATTCTAGCCCCACACCAGCCTCCCACCTCCCCATCGCCCCGGTGGCATTTTTTCCCAAATAGAATACTTCTTTAGTCAGTGGCTTTGCTTGGATGCCCAGTTTCCGATGCCTTTCAGAAATAACGGTTATCTGGCTTTGAAGGTCTTATTCTGGGGGACATTTCTTATTTTCCTTCTTTCTTCTTTCAAAAAGAAAGAGAGAAAGAAAAAACAGCAGCTTTGACTAGTCTGAGGGTGACACGAACCGCCTGATTTTTATGCAATGTTGCAAGTGCCTTTCAGCAACACAATGGCAGGTTCCTTGACAATGTCATGCGTCTATTCAAAACAACCGGCATGCCAGTCAGAGGCCTGGGCGTTTGCACAGTGCTTGTTCTCCGTAGTGATAAGGCATGTTAGATTTTCCCATTCTATTTGAGAAATAATTCTGGTCTTTTTTAAGTCCCTGCTTTTTTTGATTATTTTTTTTTCTTGCCTCTTTGCTGAACAATAGGACCTGTCCCTGTTTGATTCCTTATGTGATGCTTGTGTGGTAACAACTTGAGAAAGAAAGAAAAAGAGAGTGGGGATGGGTTGGAGGTGAGTGGGGAGAATCCGATGGCTTAACGTCCCCTGCCAGGGGCTGGCCACGAGAGGGCCGGCGTTAAGGGGGAGCTGGGAGATCAGTGCTGATAATTTCTTTGGGTCGATTTGTCCAGCTCCTTTTGTTGGAAGCCAGGGTGTGTAGGAGGATGGGTTAATTAGCTGGCCCACCACACAGCCCTCCCTGTCCTGTTAGCAGGTGTGCAGCACCAAGAACAAGAACGTCTGCTTCCTGCCCCTTCTGGAAGCACAATGGATAAAAAGAGAGAAAGGAGAGTGGGGTCTAGGACAAGGGCTGGGAGGGTGTGAAGTCATCCCGCTTTGCAAGCGGAGATAAAAAGGGCCCAACTGCCTGCTAACCCCAGCAGCCTCCCCAGATGGGATGTCCTGATTCTAATTCTCATGTCTCCAAATAGATACGACCTCTTCACCGGTGTTATCAGTTAGCATTGGCTGTATAATAAGCCACCCCAAGACTTAGTGGCTTAAAACAACCACCATTTATTTAGATCGTGATTCTTCTGGGAAATTCTGGTCTGGGCTGGGCTGGGCTGGTTGCAGCTGGGCTCACTGATGCCCAGGTGTGTTGGCTGGGCTGTGGAACCACCTGCCCAGGCGGCCTCACCCACACATCTGGTGCGTGGCTGAAGCAGGGGACGTGGCAGGGCTGAGTGGCTCTCATAATTTGGTGGGCGAGCTGGGGTGGCTAGGTTCCAAACACGGCAAGAGGGCAACACCAAAAGCACAGGAGCTTATCAAGCCCCTGTTCCCTCATATTTGTTAATGTCCCATTGGCCACTGGGCAAAGAAAATTAGATGACAAACTCAAGTCAAAGAGTAGAGAAATGGACTCCTGGACTCCACCTCGGCATCAGAGGCCAGAGGAGAAGAATTTGTGGCCATTTTTTCTTTCACCTGCTACAACTTGAATAACATCTTCCCCTTGTCACTCCCCCGCCATCACCCATGGAGCTACGTACAGTAATCATTGCCTTACACACTTGGTTCAAAGCTTCGGGAGAGCTTCCTTCTTGAACCCAACACACAATGACTCTCATGTTGTTTATTTTCTTTGCATGTCTACTTATTTGTGCCTGTTGATGTAGCTTGATGTACCTTTTGCACTTGGCAGAATTTCGGAGCTAGCCCAGCCTCCTCAATGGTGGATGAGGACATCGAGGCCCAGGAAGCTAAGGTGACCTGTGCTTTGTCACTCTGCCAATCGGTGGAATGCCTGAGACCCCAGCCTCCCGACTCCCGAGTCCTGGCTCCTTGCACCCGTGTCAGACACCTCATTCAGTTGTTGTGTGCCTTCCTTCTACAACACAAAACCAAATGGGCAATGCCTCAAAGTTGCATGTGAGTTGAAAGGAATTCAACGTGGTTTTCGCACCAAAACGACACGAAAAGAAACAGAGACTTTCAGCGGGATACAGTCAGTAGATGTTCTCAGACCTCTGAAATGAGTAGACTCCACCATTTAGGCAGATTTCCTCTGAGTTTTCTGGCAGCTGCAGCAGAAGAGGGATGTATATTCATTGAATTATACAGGTTTTTATTTTCTAACAAAAGAAAGCATACGAACTCATCTGTTGAGACAAGTTAGTTTTGCTGGCACAAGACTCAAGTAGACATTTACTGGATGTAACTCTCGCTACAGAACACTGAGCAGCATTTTGGACAGCATCCTCTTTTGTAATCCCCAAATCACATTTATTTACTGCGCCCCCGCCCCCTGCTCCGCAGTGCCCGGCGTGGTGTCCTGGCCACAGTGGGCGCTCAATCAATGCTGCAGGCTGATTGGTAAGTGGCATCAGCTGTTTGGACTCCTCACCAGGAGCGGAGTCTCTAGTCCTGGGTGAGTGAACGGGGCTATTTGGAAGGCTAAATTAATTGATTTACTATTGATCGGACTACAAACCTCTGTCCAATATCTCTAGAATCCACAGCTCGCTTAGTTGAAGAAGCACCTCAAATTCCATCTGAGTTTCATCAAAGCAGCACAGGTTTGTAAATTGCTGTGCAGACCAGACCAGAGTTCTAGCCCCCTCGTTATTATCTGCTCGTGACTGGCACCGTGCAGATTCTTTCACTTCTCTGAATACCTACCTGTCTCCTTCTCCATCCAGGCACTTTGAGGATCAATCAAGGTGATATAGGCAAAACTTCAAGTGCAGCACAGATGTAAGTAACCTGAGTAATACTCTGAGACTCTCAGTTCAGAGCTCAGCTAAACTTTCTCTCTTTAGTCTCAGGACTTGAATATCTGATTGTACCCGAACCTAATGCCTTGTTGGAACATGTGTTAGATAATAAAGGAAAAGAGAGGTGAAATAGTCCCCATGTGACCAAACTCTCACTAGCGTAGCTGGTATTTTCCCAGCAGTGCTTTGTAGGGTTGGATGCTCTGGCCCCCAGCAGCGGGATATGGTGAACGGCAGGTTCTCTCTCTGCTACAGCCTGTGTCCTGCGATATTATCTGGCCCAGGGCTGTGCAGATCAAAGTCTGATGTGCATACACATTCCCTGGCGTCTTGTCAATATAATTCAGTAGGTCTGGGTGGGACCAAGAATCTGCATCTCTAAAAAGCTCCCAGGTGACGCCAACCCTGCTGGTCCAGGAACCAACTATGAGTACAACCAGAGATGGAAGAACCCGGTACCACGCTGATGGGGGGTTGCTGCCATGGTCTCAGTGTGCCCAGCTCAAAACATACAGTGTGAACAGAGGACGCATGTCTGGTGGTCATACATGCCCCTGCACTTCAGAACAGGGGGCTAGGGAGGGCCCAGAGTATGGAAGGCATGCTTCTTATCCTTGTATTATTTACCTTAACCCAAGGGTCTTTCTGGAATTCAGGGTGTGATCAGGTAGGCACGAGGGTTGGAATTTTACACTCTGCTCTGGCTGGTCCACATGTAAGTGTCTGCAGGGGGGCAGCGTGGGGGTCAGGCTGTTAAACAATCTGGCTTCCCACCACGTTTAAGCAACAAATGACATCACCCAGGGATGTGCCCTAAGCACCTTCACGTGTATTATCTCACTTAGTACAATCTGTAGTGCAGAGGTTTTTGCTAACCCTTTTTTATAGATGAAAAAGACAGAGCACAGAGAGGTCAAGCAAACATCCTCAGGTGACCCAGCCAGTAAAGGAAAGTGAAGCTCAAAACTCTGACCCTGCTCTCTGAAGTCTCCTTCTTTCTAGGACACTGTGTGAGCTCAAAAGTCAATAAGCCAGAGAGTGGCCCAGCAGGCTCCAGCAGCCCGGGGAAAAATCTCCGTCCCCACTGAGAAGAGAAAGGACACAACACCAGCCCTGTCTTTCGTCCCCACTCCGTGATGGGCTACCTGCAGCACCACAAGCACAGCCGCGCACCCGAATGTCACCAGGGACAGAGAGGGGAGTACACCGAGATACTAATCAATTACTTAGGGGACTGACAGTGTGGGGGTTTGCACTTAAAAACAAGTTAAAATATGTCACTTGCTTTTTATTATTTTTCAAGAGTGCAGTTAGACATGGGGAGTTTAGCATGAATAACCTCAGATTTATGTGCCGATCAGATGGATCCTTAAACTTCCTAAGTGCTTAAAGTGTACACATTTTAACTTGAAAAATTACCAGGTTTGTCTAAAGAAAAATTTTCAAACGTAAAACATGTAGCTCATTTGAAGGGAGAAATTCTCCAATGGAGTGAACCCAGCCTGTCATAAAAAAGTTAAACCAGGCATAAAGGAAAATGTCAGATGCGTGGGAGAACCAGCTGTCTCTCTCTTTTTTTTTATTTTTTTTTATTTTTATAACCTAGATCAGATTATAGGAGAATATATGACTGTCTGAGGCCGGGCACCAGGAGGGTGGGAGGAGAGTCACCCTCACTCCCCTGGTGGTGCTGAGCTCTCTCCTAGAGAATGCATTTTTTTTTAAACTTCTAAATAAAGCACTCTAGAGTAGCACATTTATAACCAGCAAAGAATTACTCAAATAAGAGACGCTGTCAGCTATTTATTTTAAAAGCTTTTTTCCTGAAGGAGAAGGGGAAAAAAGAATCTCTCCACTCTTCTCCACGTTTCTACAAAGGGTTTTTGGGTGAATTCTTTCCTGGCTTTATTCTGCTTGGGAGAGCAGCCTGTGTCTCTGCCCGACGATTCTTTCTGCTCCTCTTTCTCTCTCCTCTCCACCTCCAGCTAAGTATCTGTCCACCTTCCAAGGAAAAGAGAGGCTGAGTCTCCCACTCCTGAGAGTGTGCTAGGAACGGGAGACATGGGGGTGTAGGTTTGTGCGGTACAGAAGGGGTTCTTAATCAGATTCCAGAAATAGCACCCAGCCAGAAAGAAGGAAGGGAAGGAGAGAGGGATGGAGGAAGGGAGGAGAGATGCAAAATGAAAAGGAAGAATAAGAAAGGCAGAAGACAGGAAGAAAAGCACGTGAATGGAAAGGGAAGGGTTGGAACGGGAAGAGGAGCTCCTGATCTACGGGAGCGATGTGGGGTTGGGGGCTGGGGCTCGGGCTTGCAGCTCATACTGCCTTTGAGGAAACCGTTGCCTTTGGGCTCCATTTCTAATCACGCCTGAGCTGTGGACTCTAAGCCAAGAGTGGATGCCATTCAGCGTTAACCCGTCGCAGCCCAAGCAGAATTGGTTGAGTACTTCCCTTTGACGGAAGGCCTGGATGGAATGGGGTAAGGCTGGGTCTGCACAGAGGCCCCAAATGAAAAGTAAACAGAGATGAGCTTGTGGTCATGAACATGCTAGAAAGATCTTTACTGGGAACGGAATGGAGAGTTACACTATGTTGAAACAGCAATGCTAGTTGGACTGACTTCTCTTTCTTCCTAGCATGTGTCACCTGGACTGAATTAAACACCCAACTAGCTGGTGCCTGCCCGACCAGTGTGATGAGACGTTATACCTGTCCACTGTCCTCGGATCCCCTATCCTCCTCTGTTAGGATCCTGCCCATTGCTCAAGCACCAACTCAAATTCTTTCTGTATCATGAGCCCCTTCTGGCCAGTATTGATCTCTTCCTCTAAAAGCTTTACTTAGTCCAGCCATGGTGGCTTGTGTCTGTAATCCTAGCACTCTGGGAGGCTGAGGTGAGAGGATTGCTTGAGGTCAGGAGTTTGAGGCCAGCCTGAGCAAGAGCGAGACCCCCGTCTTTACCATAAATAGAAAAATTAGCAGGGCGTCGTGGTGTGCACCAGTAGTCTCAGTTACTTGGGAGGCTGAGGCAGGAGGCTCACTTGAGCCCAGGAGTTTGAGGTTGCAGTGAGCTATGATGATGCCACTGCATTCTATCTGGGGCAACAAAGCGAGACCCTATCTCAAAAAAATAAAAGTAAAATAGAAAAATAAAAGCTTTACTTGCATTTCAGAAATGGCACCTTATCCCCTCTGGGCTGTGTTAGTTATTTGAGTGCATACCCAAGGCCGGGGCGAGGCCTGGGTCACTTCTGTATTTCCCATGGTGTTTGGTGCAGAATAGGTGATCGGTAAATAGATGTGGAATTATTAACATTAGCCGACACATCAAGTGCCCCGGGAGGGTGGGCATTGCTCGGAGTACTGTGCGTGTGTTTACTTGAATCCTCAAAACATGCCTGTGAGGATGCTATAGTTGTCTTCGTTTTGGAGATGGGGATCTGAAGTATAGTGGTTGGACGACTTGCCCAAGGTCACTCAGCTGGTAAGTAGTGGAGCTGGGATTTGAATGCAGGTGCCTGGTCCTGGAGCCTGCTTCCCAACTACTGCCCTAAGCCCCTTGAAAGCCTCGCTTGCTACATAGGATCCAGTCTGAACAAGTTAATCAGCATTTCTATTATGCCTAATAGTTCCACTCCAATGCCATTCATTGGCCTTAAAAATTATCTTTGTTTCCTCCAGGTTTACATTGTGCCCACTGTTCCCCTCCCCTCCACCTCTCCCTGCCAAGCCTGGCACAACAGACCAGCCCTACAAGATCCCAACATGGGTCTGCTAGACCCAAGGCCCTTCGTCCTGTTTCGCTCTATCACATTAGACGTGGAGCCAGAACAGCATAGGAGACATCAGAGTTCCAATCCTGTCACCTATTCCCCTTGCAGGGTGACTGTTAAGATTGAAATGAGATGACAGTGGAACAAAGCTGCAACAGAGCCTGGCACCAAGCTATTCATGATGATGACAGTGATCCCTGCATCATAAGGCCATTGTGATCAGCATCCATCTGAGAGCTGGCATCTCAAACTCTTTCTTCTCCAGGAATCAATCTGTGACTACCACAACCCCAGAAGTTGCCTCCCATCTCCTGAAGGTGCCAGGCTCTTGTGCTCTGCACCGCACAGCACAGCAGTAGAGGAGGTGCCCTCTTGTACTCGCCTCTGGGCACTTCGTGAACGACTCCTAAGCAAGGACAGCCAGAGGAGGTAGAACAGTGGGACGGCTAAGCCTCTGTCTCTGGAGTTGGCCCGCGTTGCTGTGTGCAGCCGCATGGCCTGAGCTCCACACCCCTCCAGGGGACACCGTTCCAGGCCATACCACCTGTTACTGGGTGATCTTCAACAGATGATTTACCGCTCTAACCCCCAGTTTCCTTGCCGGAAAGATGGGGCCGTGGCTGCACCTCTCTCACACGATTGCTGTGAGGGTGAAGGGGGATGCCATGTTTAAGGAGCTGAGCACACGACCCACAGTAGCCCAAGCTTAATAATGTCATTTATTACTTTTAGAGCCTGAGAGCGGGGAGGGCACAAGGGAGGTGCTGCACAGATGTTCAGTGATCAGCAAGTTGCTCCCCTATAAAGCCTGGACGTGTGGCTCTTCCTCCCAAGAAAGCTGCTTGAACAAGCCAACTTGTTCCAGCAGGGGTATGTAGCACGGGCAAGAGGAAGGGGAAACAGTGCAGAAGAGAAAGGACTTGTCAAATACACCCCGTGCATTGCCCTTGGTTCAGGCTGGAAATAAACACACGCTGTGGGCAGGGGCTGCCCCGGATGTGTCTCTGCTCTGCCAGCAACGTGCAGAAGACACAGAAGCAGGTGTTCTTGTTGCTGCACTCCTCATTCACCTGCCTCAGTTCCCCAAGTTGTGGCACTCTGGGATCTGCTTGCCTGGCCTGGTCCTGCAATGTGCATCCACCTCATCACCTAAAAGGAAAACATGGACCATTTGCAGCAACAGAAATAGACCTGGTCAGGGAGTCAGATGGCTTGAGTCTTGGTCTGAGTCTAGCACTGTGTCCTCGGATCCTCACAGCTTCTATCAGCCTTGGGTCACTTGCCTCTACACCAGAATAGCCAGCAAATTCTCTGTCTGCCTTGTGAGATTGCTAGAAATCTCAAACAGGATAACGTATGAAAGAACTTTAAAAGGTACAATGAGCTACTCAAAAGCTAATGCAAAGGATAATAAATATGACCATTATTAGTTCATTGCAGTACCCAGCAAAACCTGTAGGCTTTCTACTGCTCTATGAAATGTCCAGCTGCCTCTCTGATAAGAGAATACGTAAGCTAATATACGAAAAACTAAGAAAAGCATTCTAGGCAGAGGGAAGAGTATGTGCAAAGGCACTGGGGTTGGGAGGAACTTTGGTCTAGGAATTGGGAGATGACCAATGTGGCTGGAAAAAAGTGAATAGGGTACAGTTGGAGAGAGAAGTGATATATAGCAGGTGCTCAATAATATTTGATAAGCAAATGAATCAATTGGTGAGAAAATGGGGTTGCTATAGGGGTCTTGGGAACCCCATTCCTCTGACCTTTTTCTAGGGGCTCACATCTCTGTAGCACCACTGAATGCTTTCAGTAACCTTATCGTGGACTCTGTGGGGGTGCCTGCTCTACTGGCAGAGATCCCCCTCCAAGCTCTAGCAGCCCACCTGGCGATCAAACATCAGCTGGAAGCTCTGGCCTTAACACTCAGCTGACCCTGTCCACACTGCCCACCGCAAGAGCCCCCTCCTTTCCTCCTGCTCGGGATCCCCCAGGGGACTACTGCCCATGTTTATGAAAACTGAACATGTCATTCAAACCAGCACCTCTGGCCTCGCGGAGCTGAGGATCACGAGCCACTACTTTTACTCTCTTTTCTGTCACTGGACTTTACAAGCAAAGGCTGGTCTCCCCCTTGGCGGTTCCCAGAACCTCGCAGACAGTAATGAGTCTGGGGTTGGTGTTAAGCTCAGATGTCAAACAGAGTGGCCAGGGCCTCCCGAAACGCCGAGAGAGCCGCGAGCTTCTCCCTCTACAAGGTCAGCTTGTGTGTAACACTTCATTAAATTGCTCAAACACTGAGCCGTGTCTTTAACCAATACCTTTAATGTCATTTTCTGCAGACTTAATAGAGGAGCATTAGCATACCTGTCAAGTCTTCCCATTTAAACTTTGAAGCAAGTGAAGTTTAAAGTGCCTCCTTCAGCCCACAGTGGATTTAGCTTCAAACTTTAGTTTAAGAGAAATAAAAAAAAAAAAAAAATGGAGAAGGAAGGGGAATCCTCTGCGGGGCTGTGTGACGAAGCAGGGAATATTGTCCTATCACAGCCTCCTTCCAAGTCTCTCTCCTTGCCTCCAGGAAGTATGCCTGGGTTAAGAACAGGGAGATGCAAACCTCCGTGTTGACTGCGAAATGACCTTTCCTTGTCTCAGATTTACAGACTGGAACAGGGCCCCAGGAGGTCAATTAGTCCATTCCTCTGCCTCCATAAACGTGCTTCCCAGAGTGGGACATGAACCACTCTGGGTAGACGTAAGGACCAAGCCAGGGTGGGTGCCATGATCTGGATGTTTGTGTTCCCCTAACATTCATATGTTGAAACCTAATCCCCAATGGGATGGTATTAAGAGGGGAGGCTGTTTGTAGGTGATTAGGTCATGAGGTCTCCACCCTTATGGATGCAATTAGTGCCCTTATAAAGGAGAGCCCAGAGAGCTAGCTAGCCCCTCCCACTGTACGAGGATGCAGCGAGATGGTGCCATCTATGAAACAGAGAGCAATCCCCCACCCCTACCCCACAACCTCAACCAGACACGGAATCTGCTGGTGCCTTGATCGTGCACTTCCCATCCTCCAGAACTGGAAGAATAAATTTCTGTTGTTTGTAAGCCACCCATTTTATGGTATTTTTGTTATAGCATCCCAAACAGACTAAGACAGAGTAGTGATAGAGGGCATGTCAGTCGATTTGGATGCACAGTCAATTTGGATCATTTGGGATTAAGCTCTGAGGCTCTTTCTTTCTGAATGGCCTGGGTTGTATGTGGGGACAGCTCAGTGTGTGTGGATAACCACATAGCTCGGTGCTTTGCCCTGGTGGGGAGAGGAAAAGGAATTAGAGCAGAAGGGGAAGGCAACAGGGTCAATGGGGGATGACAGAGACAGCAAAGGTCTTCCTAGATTTTGAATGGAGTTGCAGCTCTTTGGGTCATCCCTGAGCTCCTGGGACAGAGGCCAAAACAACTAAATCATCACAGAGCCTGCTCTTTGGCCTGAGACTCCCACATAAGGAATGTGGACTGCTTAACAAAATACTATAAACTGAGTGACTCATAAACAACAGAAAATCGTTTCTCATGGTTCCAGAAGTTGGGAATTGCAAGATCAAGGCACCACCAGATTCGGTGTCTGGTGAAGGCCTGTTTCCTGGTTCAGACATGGCACTTTTGTACTGTGACCTCACATGGCAGAAGGGACAAGGAGCTGTGTGGGTTTTCTTTCGAAAGGACACTAATCTCTCACGAGGGATTCACCCTCATGACCTAATCACCTCTCAAAGTTACCATCTCCTCGTACCATCACCTTAGGGGTTAGGATTTCAACACATGAATTTGGGGGTACACAAACATTCAGACCATGGCAGAAGTGTTTATGAAAAATATGGTGATTATAATGTTCCCCTAATCTATTGGAAATTGGGACTGTCCATGTCGATACTCAGTTATCTGTTGCCATGGAATGGCAAGACCAGGACTCGGTGCTCTGGGATCTTGACAGACCAGTGAGCAGGCATTCAGCCTTAGCAAATCCCACCTGTGAAATGGGTTCATCTGTCAGGGAGAGGGCAGCTCTCACTCAAGTGAGGGTAGAGTGGGCCTTAAATACTCAGCATGAAAGATTTGGCAGGAGTTGGGAAACAGGATGATGAATGTGCCTCTGTCATTAAACCACTAATCGTTAATTATCCCCCCTAGACATCACATAATGTGCTACCCAGGCAAAAATAAAATTGCTTGAACTTTTCCACCAAGTTCTAGTTTTAAACAAATTACTCGTGTCAAAACTATTTACCAAAGTGAGTAATTTTAGACATTTGTCAGACTTCATAACATGCTTTAATTAGTGCCAGCTAATGAAGTCCCCATGTAATTAAGCATACATACAACCCTTGTTGTTTTTTATTTTAAATTTTTACTTATGATAATTTTTTGAAATGACTTGATGTCTAGCTTCCAGAATACATGTATGGGCACAGAGGTGTGTGCCTTTGTGTGCACATGTTTCCAATGTCACTCTGAAATGAGATGCCACATAATTAAAGTACCCACTTAATTATTAATGCTACAATTAAGGCAAGAAGGCGGAGTTTCTCCCCCCAAAGTGGAAAGCTGATCCCTGGCTCCCGCTGCAGCGGGAACTGGTGCAGACTGGCGCTCTCGCCCACTCGGTCCCAGGGGGCGGATCAGGCAGCGTGACTTGTGCCTAGATGCCCTTGGGGAGCAAGCAGGTCTGTGAGGAGCCTGCTGGCTTCCCTGACGTGCTCCTCCTGAGAGGCTCCAGAGTGAGGATGGCAGCAGTGACAGTTCACTCCCAGCTCAGAAACCTGTCACTCGGAGATCAGCATTTTAACTACCCCCTGCCCCTCAAGAAGAAAAAAAAAAAAAAAAAAGAAGGACACCTTAATTTACCCCTCTGATTGGCTTGATAGCTGTCAGAGTGACAACCTGTCTCCAGCTGAAAGGGACCTGGTGTTAGTTCCCAGGCTGGCTTTGTGTGCATGATATGGTGGGCTGCTCCCGGAAATGGCAACACCGAGAGAGCCGCGCTGTGCTCTGGTCTCCGCTCCCCCGCAGCCCCTGCCTCTCCACTCGCTGGCCAGGACTCCCGGGCCGGAAGAGCCAGATCTCCAGCTTAAAGCTGGGAGCCAGGATTGCCCTTTCCCTGACCCTTGCTGAATCCAGGGGACGTTCCAGGGCATAGATGGACCCATCTGCAAGTGGCATGCTCAGATAGGTGGCCCATTGCCCTGCGTGTTTGAGAGAGGACCATCCATGACTCAGGCAGCTGGCTGCCTCCAGAGGTTGACTGGTGTCCTACGTCAAGTCTAAGTCTTCACTGAACCTTCAGGTAAGACTGTGCGGTTCTTATCCTCTCTTCTCGCAGAAAGTGAGTTTGGTAACTTACTGTGTGATGACAACAACATCGTCTGAGAAGCTGCTCTTCCCCAAGGAGCTAGTACTTTCCTAAGTCTTTGTAAATCCATGATCATTTTTGATAAACATAAAAAAAAAATCCCAGACCCCTTAAAAGCCCCAGAAATTCTAGTACAATTTCCATACCTCACTGAGAAATCTTCACATATGACTGACGGTCTGTCATCAGCGTGTCCTCACTAAGGCTTTGTCAGGGTTTACTGTCTATAGTTTGTGTTTATAAACTAGTTTGTTTTTGTTCTCTAAGTATAATTTAGTATTTATTTGCTTTTTCAAAGTACACATGCCCTCGTCCAAGCCCTGAATGCTTCCTTAGGGATATGTACACATTGCCCTAGCCCATATAGCTCAGTTTGCACTCACAATACGGTAGCTGCTAGTCTTGAAATTGAAATGTGCACTTGAAATGTGGCTAGTCCAAACCAAGATGTACTGTAAGTACAAAATACACCCAGAGACTTAGTATGAAACAAAGGATAGACAATATCTCACTAGTTTTTATTTTGATTACATATTAAAAGGACACTATTTTGTCTATGTTAAGTTAAATAAAATATATTATTAAAATTAATTTAACCTGCTTCTTTTTTACTTTTTGCATCTAGTTATCGGGATATTTACGATACCTGTGCGGCTTTCATTATTTTTCTACTGGCCAGAACTGATCTACAGGATCATGACAGCTTCCTATACCTATTGTAACTGAGGACAGACAGTGAAAGGAGTCCCAGCCTGGACTTGGGTTTTGCCCAGCTCCGCCATTCATGGGCTGTGTGACTTTGGGCATATCTCTACTTCTCTGGGCCTCAGTTTCCTGAGAAGGTTGACTGCAAAAGATGACCTGTGAAATCTGGTCCAGCTGTAACTTTCTGCTGTTGTGTAGAATGGGATTGGCATCTCACTGGGGACCTCATAGAAGGAGACACATTCCTTAGGCTAGCTGTAGAAATAAAGCCATCATTGCAGGAGAGAAGAAGTGTATAGTGACCTCTGGCATTTCTGGTGGGCTCACAGTTGCCACTGTACCTTCCTAGGCATCTGGGAATTAGACTCAAGTTCCCAAAGGTATGGCCATATGAAATTCGATCTTTCTACCTTGGTTCTCCTATTCCATTTTTCCAGGCCAATCAGCACCTGGGGAGGGACACACCTGTCCCGTCCTTTAACCCATGGTGATATGTCACTGATCAGCACAATTGGCTCTAATAGCTCCCCAGGTGGATTCCAGAGAGCAATGAGCTGAACATAAAAATCCCTTTATTATTGCCATTTCACTTTTATATACCCATCAAGCTTTCATATTTAATCTCCTACATCACAATAGCTGATCATTTTTAACATTTGACATTGATAGAGTGCCCACTGCTATTATTCTGACATACTATAAAACATTACACCCATTTGCAATAGAAAAGGCCAAGAATCAATACCCAGCCCCATTTTCCACTATGGCCGTAAATCATGAAGCACCTAACAAATTGGTTTAAGTAGAAGAAACTTCAGAACCAATGAATGGCCTGACCAATCCCCACCCCCTGTTAGAGCTGACAGGGACCTGGATGCTGAGGGATGGGGGATGGGGGAGAGGGAGGGAGGGCTGGAGGGAAGCCAGGCTGCTTCCTAAGGCAACCAGGATTCTCCAGTGGCAAGAATTGCCCATTTATCTGAGCCTTAGAGACACCCCCAGAGAATAAAGGTCACGTTCACTCTGTTCACGTCTGCATCAGCTCTTGCCTCGTGGCCCCACGTTGGGAAGCGGTGACTTCCTACTTCCTACCCCATCTTTCTGCAGGCTCCAGACCCACTGTCCAGATTATTGGTCTATTTTGTCAGTTGCCCCATTCATTGCAACAAAAAGATGTTAAAATGAGTTGATGGGCTGTTTAATCAAATTGACTTTAGAACCAATGAATTGATCAGTTCAAAGTGGCCAAAGCCAGGAGTTAAAAAAAGTCATTGATTTAGGGTAAAGGGTTGGGCTAAATATTCAGTCACTATCTTTGTATTTAAAGTGAATGAATATTTTAAAAGTCTACAAGTTTAAAATATTCAGAAAATTGCCATCACTTTTCATTTTGGGGGCATCATCTAGATCCACCTTAACGCTGAGATGATTTTGTTGGACTCCATAAAAAGTTTCTTTCAATTCAAGCTGCCTAGTTGAAAATGCACGAGCCCATGCTCTGGCTGAGTGCAGTCCCTGGGATGCTAGAGTGTTCTAACAGCATGAGGACCTGGCTCTGGGAGAACAGAATGGAGAAGCAGCTTATTTGCCAATTAATTTTCAGTTCGGTACTGGATTTCCTACAGAAGTCTGGTACACGAGTGTACACGTTTACCTGAATTTCCTGCAATAGGTACACTCCTAAAATTCACACACAAACCAGATTCTGTAGAACACATTCCTTTTTTTCTACTAACTTATGTTATAATTTCAGAGATGATTTGCTGGCATTTCAATTAGCAGTGAGTGATTCTTTACATTATCTGTCTTACTCAGCCTCTTAACGATCCCACATAAAATGAAGAGCTTTTGTAAAAAGTGATTCTTTGGTAAAGGAACACACCTGAGTGATTTGTGAATGATCCCAGTCATTCTGATTTGCACATTTGGAGTGACACAGGTGGGAGCTTGCTAGAGACAGATTTGCAGAGGTTCTCAGTATATAGTACTAAGAACGTCAGACTGAGTCAGGAGTTGGGTTTGAGTCTCATCCTGCCATTATGTGATCACAGGTCGCATGAGATATATGACCTCTTTATGCTTTCTTTTTTCATTTCTAAAGTGGGAATAATAATTCCTGATCACTTTCATAAGATCCCCAATGAGGAAATGAGATAATGCAAGTAAAAGCATTTACTATTACTGTTGTTACTGATAATATGATAACAATAATACAATAGGATGACAAAAGAAAAAAGATAAACCATTTTTATATCAATTCTATTTTTATACCAATAGGAGCAAATTTCCATTTATTCAGGACTAACCTAACAAAAAGCACAAAATCCTCAAATCTAGCTTCCTCAACTCTGTACACTGAGAACTGAGAGTCAGGAAGACAATCAGGTCCAAGTGGATCCAAAAGGCCTCTAAATCCTAAAAAACTTTTGACTTCTGCCATGCATTGCTTTTTCATTGAATATTATTTCATATAGTCAAATAAAATCCTTTATTCAGTCATCAAACATTTATTGAGTGCCCTATTCTGTGCCAGGTACTGTGCTCTATCCTGAGTGCACAACAAAAACAGACAAGACAGGAGCCCATGTCGATCGTCTATGTATGAGGTTCTCAAGCTTTCTGGAACACAAGAATCACTTCCCAGACCCTACCCCAAAGCTTCAGTATCAGAATTTCTCATGCTGGAAGTTGATTGCCTGTATCTTGACAAATATCCCAGATAATGCCAACATTTGGGCCACTGGCCTATATATATGTTAACACACCATCAGCCAGAAGACACCACCGCCAGGAGCCATCCTCCTCCGACCACTTGCAGTTTTCAGGGGGTAGGGGATTGTGTTGAGATTCCTAATTTCTGGTTTTCCTAAAATTAGGACACAACTAGAAACCAATGTGTACAGCTAGTGAGTGACCCCTGCCGGCATGTAGAAATGGGCCAAGTCCTTTGTTCTTAGCGCACAGTTCTGCTGCTGACTTGTTCCAATAAAACCTGGTTTGTTTGGCATCCCAGACTGCAGGCCTCCTGTCTGTGGACCAAGAGGACAACCCAGAAATCCCATTGTTCCTTTTATCACCAAGCATGGGATGGTTCTCTTTGGACTAAGTCTTTGTTTAGTGCTTGAGAAAGGGGAGGGGAAAACAAAGGAAGAGAGGGGAGGAGGTCTAGGTCAGCTACCTGGAGACTTAGCCATGTTGTTCTCAGAGCTAAAGCAATACTCCAAACACTGCCCACTTCTGTATACCTGCAAAAGAACTTTCCCAGAGCAGTTCTCCCTCAGTCGTCATGTATGAACCACCTCTCAACAGCCCCATGAGAAACCTAGGGTAGGTATCACAACTTCCCTTTGATGGATGATAAAGTTGTAGCTCAGAGCAATGCAGTGACTTTCACAAACCAGACAGGCACATGATCCCTGCCTGAGGGCCAAGAGAGCTTTGGTCTTAATCACCTTTGTAGTCCTTGGCGTATTTCTAGGAATATAGTAGGACCTTAAAAAAATTGTATTTGTTGGCCAGGTGCAGTGGTTGATGCTTGTAATCCTAGCATTCTGGGAGGCCGAGGTGAGAGGCTCACTTGAGCTCAGGAATTCAAGACCAGCCAGAGCAAGAGAGAGACTCCATCTCTACTAAAAATAGAAAAAATTAGTGGGGCATGGTAGCACACGCCTGTGCCTGTGGTCCCAGCTACTCGGGAGGCTGAGGCAGGAGGATAGCTTGAGCCCAGGAGTTTGAGGTTGTTGTGAGCTATATTGATGTCACTGTACTCTACCCAGGGTGACAGAGCAAGACTCTGTCTCCCTTGCAAAAAAAAAAAATTATTTGTTAAATGAATGAATGAACAAACGAAAAAAGAAAAATGATCAGTTAGCGCTAGGTCAGGATCGGACTCTCCTCTAAGTTCAGGGGCCGATGAGTGGAGCTCTATGGCTACACCAAGGAAGACTGGACTGAGGCCCCTCCTGCTGCTAAATGCTCGTCATTTTCAATGATCACATTGCTTCAAAGGTTACCAGAGCCTTTTGCAATCCTCTCCTGGTGAACGCCAAGTGGCCCTTTCAATGCCTGTTTTTACCTTTTGCCCAAGCCTCAGTGAGGTCTGGCAGGCAAACTATCACTGTGCCTTGTGGTCCCGCCTTTCTGGATGGGGAGCTAGTCTTGGCTGAAAATGCATCTTATTCCCACAGAACTGCCCAGAGCCCTCAGATGGGAGCTGATTTGGGTATTATTGTCGTTTGACAGAGTAGTGTTGAGGTGAGACAGTGGCAGAGCTTCCCAGATGAAAAGGTCTTAGAGGAAGAGGGCGACAGCCTACCAGAAGTCCCCTTGCCATGGGCAGGGGAAGCCTGGCCAAGCAAGAACTCCCAGGCATCCTCCCCTGGCCAGGAGCTTTTTCTTAGCACTGAAGTCCATTTGTTGAGCTGAAATATTAGGCACATTTCTTCTTGCTCGATCCTCAGTGGATTTGTAGAACTGCCCTTCATTCAAGCCCAGGGTGCTGGAATACACAGCCAAGCAAACCTGCAGAGTCTCTATCCTGAGCTTGAAAGACAGATGAGAAATCCTACAGTGAGGCGCAGGCTTGTCCAGGGGCAAGGTCTGGAACAGGCGGACTTCTGCGAACCCTTGGATAGATCCGGTTTTCTGCGACACCGTCCATCTCTAGCAGCAAGTACAAAGGGTGGGAGGAGAAGGCAAGAGAGCCTAGATCCTGTTCTGGTAAACGAGGAGGAAAATAAGTGGCAGCCATGGAATCATGCAGACCTTACTATAAAGAAGCCGAGGGCCCAGACGCTACCAAATAATCTGTTTTTCAGACCCATTAAATCACCCCAATCTGCCCTCACTTCCTCCTTGCACTTGGCCCAGGTGGCCAGGACCCAGGCTGCCTCCTGTCCTGTCAGAAGTGACCCTTTGATATCTGATCTCCCATCTGCTGGGCTAGGCATGTGGAAGAGACAGCTGGCACAACCCTTCCCGGGGGACTGCAATTAGGGGATATTTAATCCTGTCACCTGGTTCATTTGCAGTGATGGATTTGGGCTGGAGCGCCGAGTGGCGCCAAGAGGATATTGGATTACCAGGGCCCATCCCCTTCACCCCTGAAAGAGAGCTGGCCCTCCCCTGCCCCTGCACCTGTCTTCCCCGGCCCCGAGGTGGGCCACCTGGCTCTCATGAATCAAGAGCAAGCACTTGCTGTCAACCCCCTCCCACTTGCCCCCCGATATTTCACCTGAAACCCCCCGCAGATGTGAAAACATGGCAAGATTCTCACCCCCGTGGCTGCTCCCCCACCCCCACTGATTCGGAGGTTCTGGAGCGAGAGATCTCCAGTGACTCCCATTACTCCATTTCCGTTTTCCAGACCCAGTGACTGGAACTTTGGATTGGCTGTTTAATGTGGGGGTCCTTTTCCGAAGCACAGTGCCAGTCTAAATTTACCAAATTTGTCCTTCTTCGGGCTGGTGGAGCAGATAAGGAGATTAGAATAGGACCCAAAGACCTGGATTGAGGGATTTTTATCAAGTCACTTCCCTCCTCTGGATCCCTGAATACTCATCAGTCCACTGAGCAGACTGGATTAGATGTTTTCTAAGGCACCTTATAGATCAAACATTTTATGTTCGTTGGGAAAAAGTCGGACCAAGTCGTAAGGAGGAGAGTGTGCACTAGACAATGGAAAAATTCCACAGGGGAAAACAATGGCATCTATCAAAAAAATAAGATTCCTATTAGGAACTGTTTCAATGTAAAAGAAACACTGAAATAATTTTGAGGTGGCCTCAATGATTTTAGGTGACCCCTGTGAGACAGTTTTCATCAGTCTTCCATCCACCCATCAGCCTGAGCTTTGAAGGACCACACCAGAAAGCAGTAACGTCAACTTTCTGAACTGACCAATTTGACATATCTTAAAGTTGCCTTTGAGGATGGTGGCCAATCTCGCCACATGACAAGTTCCATGTTTTGGGAGAGATGAGGGGTGTGCAGTCACCTGGAGAGTTCCGTCACTCTTAGGACTCTGCATAACAGCTTCCACCTCCCACGAGACAGACCAGATACGAAGCCTTTCCTGGTTTCGGGATGGGGGTCATGTAATTTCCCTGCTTCAAATGGTTCAGTGACTTCCGTAAAATCCCAGTGTGTGGCCACAGGTTACTGAGCCCAGGTGATCTGGCCTTGCTGTCTTCTGGCTTGATCCTCCCTGCATACCCAATCCTTCCCTGTGCTTAAGCCAGCATGTGTGTGTGCCTGTGTGTGGTGCACATGTGTGAGCCAGCACATGTGTGCACATGTGTGTGGTGTGCATGTGTGAGCCAGTACGTGCACACGCCTTAGAGTTCCTACCCTTGTCCCTGCCTTGGCACCTTTGCACTTGCGCTTGTCTCCACCTGGAATGCTCTTTCCTTAGTCCTTGATATGGCTGGATCCTTGTTATTTTTCAGGTCTTGGTGCAAATATTTCCACTTCAGGGAGATCTTCCCTGACCTCTCTCCATAACTTCCCTGTCTTGTTTCTTTGTAGTATCTGTACATTGTCTTTTATGAAATAAACTTGCTGATTTTCTTTTTTTCTCCCACTTGAATATAATCTCCGTGAAACTAGTTAACTTTTTTGTCTTATTTGAAGCTCATTCCCGGCACCTAGAATAAGAGCTAGCACATCATAATAGCACAATAAATATTTGTTGAATCAATGCACATGGAGTTCCTATTGTAGCGTGATGTCAAAGGCCACATTTCTGGGTGTTCTCTGAGGAGGGCAGACTGTGAGCTAGGCCAGAAGTCTCCTTACCACTAGCCCGTACAACCACCCCCAGTAGCAGGTGCCCGAGTTTTCTGTCTCCGACCTCGTGATAGATAAAACAGTTTGCCCCTGGCTCTGGCCTCTGCTGACCCACTCAGATGACCTGTGTCTAAGATGATCAAAGGGATTGGAACATAGCATCATAATGGAATGAGTTCTGTGTTATACCCTGGAAATGGGGGCCCTTGCAGAGCAGGTCCTGTCCTGGGAGAGAGCTCTCGAGAGCAGCAAAGCTGCTACCTTCAAAGGGTCAACGTGAAAACAAACGAAGAAGCACTTGAAGAGATAGGATTTCTCTCCAGAGAGGGAAGCACTTCAGTCCCATCACTCCGCCCCTCTAGCTGCAGAGATGAGTGTGCGTGTATGTGTGTGTGTGTCGGGTGTGTGTCTCCAACAGAGGCACAGAAAATCTCTTGCAAGCACTGTGGTTCTCAAAGTTCTCCAATATCCTTGCCAATAGCCAGCAGCCCACCCCAGCCCTGCACCTGTGGAGTGGCGAACTCTGAGTTTTGGTTGTCTTGCCAATGCTTCACATTCAATTCCCTGTCTCTCCAACAAACTCTTTCAATTAATCCCTCCGACTTCTTAAGGTTTTTCTGAGATCCATCAATGTCTTTGTCAGAGTTTGAAAATGTGATTGCTTTTAGGTAATTTGATAAATCGTCTTAAGACATTTTCATACGCCTGTGCTCTGTTTCTCCATTCCATTTATAAGCTCCTTCAGGGAAAAATCTATACTTTTTTTTTTTCATTTGTAACCTTCCCTGCAAGATTCTTAGGAAAGAATTTTCCTCAGTGTGCTTTTGGTCTGAACACATTTTTGTAGGCTGAGAACCCTTGGAAGCTGATTTTATTTCATTCATTAATTTATTTAAAATATTTACTACGTACAGGCACCGTGCTTAATGCTGGAGGTTCAGTACCGAAGCTCACAGTCTGGGGCAGAGATGGAAACACACACAAATAACCGTGGTACGATGTGCTAAGTGCTATAATATAGGGACTGTATGCTCAGAGGGCTATGGGAACTCAGGAGGGAGCTTATGAAATAATTTAGTTAATGTTCCAATGTCTAAATGTGAATGTTTAAATAACACCTTTCCTTTGTAAGTGCTTCGTGCTTTTCATAGCATTTTTAAATGTCCGTTACCTTAGTGGGTGCTTCTAGTGATCATTTTAATAAACTTTCACTCCACAAACTCACCTCAAACAGAGTAGGTGCTCAAGAAATATCTGCCAAAAGACTGAATAAGTGAATGGACAGTTGATGTTATGAGCTCTAGCTTGCAACTAGATAAACTGAATGTTGCAGAGTGATTTGCTGAAGGTCATAAACAAGAGCCCAGGTAGCCAGTAAAAATACACATGTAATATACATGCTATGTGTGGGTCACCGCCCGCCATACTGCAGCAGATACAAGGAAGTGCAAGGCATGCTCCTCCCTCCTGGAGCTTCCAGACTCTGGTAAAACATGATGTGAATCGCAGGTATCTCAGTGGTAATGGAGAGGACCAGGGCAGCTCAGGACAACAAGGTGGTCCATAGCTCACCACCGAGTGACTGGTGTAGACCAGAAGGACCGTGGGAGGCAGGTGAGATCACTGGAGATTAGGACGATGGGTAAAGGCTTCCCAAGGGAAGTGGAATTTGAGCTTGAACTTAAAAGATGGATTGAAGAAAACTGAAAGAACAGAATAGGAAGAAGAAAAGAAGTGGCAAATAAAATATATTTTCAAAGGAGATGAAACCCACTGACCCCTGAGCACCTTGGCCAGATCTGGGCAGGAGGCAGCCCTCAGCAGGAGTGACGTTCAGTCCCGGCTTACGGTGCCTGCGAATTTTCCCCACAGGGCTCCTCACCCCCTACCCCCACCTGCCAGCTGATCTCTCACAGTTTACTTGTTCCCAATCCAGACCTACTGAATTGTTTAAAAAAAAAATTCCTGTATGCTCAACTTTGTCACTGGTGCTCTTTTTATCTCCTGGCTGTAATAAAAGCTCAGATTCCCCTGGTGATTGTAGTTTCGTCTGCATCCTCTCAATGACAGGCCCTTATTCTCCCACTCACCTTAGGTCATCTAGACAAGGGAGGGACTTGAGGGTCAACTTCCTGCTAGTTCTCCATTTCTGTTTTAGGATCATTATTCTTCCTCTCAAGTGGAAATGCACATCATAATTTGAGACTCATGGAATCTCTACCTCTATTCATTGTTGTTATCTATCAAGCTCTGGGTCTCTCTGTGAAAAATGATGTGGAGGATAAGACTTCTGTTTAGGGACATAATAACTATCTTTTGGTGTGCCTTCCCAACCCTCTGTCACCCTGTTGTTCAACTACTGCCTGGTGTAGGAGTATGGTCCAGAAACTCTGCTTATATCATGTGGTCCTGATGTTTTGGGTGAGAGGACCAAGTTAGACCCATAGCCCAGGAGGGCCAATCTGATCCTCTCCCCCAGTAGTTGAGAAATAGAACGAGGGACTAGTTTCAGTCTGAGCTGGTTCCTTGGACAGAGGAATAGTCAACTGGTGAGCAGTACCCATGTTTGTCCACATGCATGTGAAGTGGGGAAAGCCAATCTGAAGGAAGATAGAGAAGAACAAGGTGTGGACATGCAAAGAGGGGTGAGGCCAGACACCCTGAGAGGGCCCCGCTTGGTTGGGCACCTGACAGCTTTCCAGTCCATCCTGAGATTCAATTGCTCCTCCTCCTCCATGTCCTAAAGATACCCCAGTGTCCATGGAATAATCCCTATCCCCTCCCGAGTTTAAGTACTTTTGTTTCAAATTCTATTTATTTGCTTTTAATACCCACAACTAAAACAACTTTGTTAAAAAATAAAATCAGAGGTAGATGGAGATACTGTCACAAATTCTTGAAGTTTACAAAGACAGAAATGACCCAGTTAACACAAAGGGGTGCACTTTGTTCTCATCTTATTATCTGTGTGATGGGAAGCAAGGTCATCAAGAAAGAGGAGTTGAGACTTGTGGTTTCGGAAATATGGTCAATCATTATAACCTGAAAAATCTTCCCACGAGAATCATCTTGAAATGTTTGCTATGTAAACAAAAAAATCTTGCTGTTTTCTTTCTTATTGTTTTCCTTCTCAAGAAAGAAATGAAAGAGGAAACTAGAATCCAAGGACTAGTTTGACTGATGCGGCTAATACACTAGATAGGGCAGAATAAGAGAGATTTTTGTCTTGGTAACCTTGGGATTACTCAAGGCAGAGAATTGAAATTGAGATCTATGCATAAAGCCAAGACCAACTCAAAATGCACACACCCAGCGGGTATGTGAAATAGGAAAAAGCAGCAATCTATGAGCACAGGACAACTATACAGAAGTTTGTTTGTTTCTGCCTGTGCTCTGGATGATAAAAGCAAATATTCTCTGTAAAATATAAACCCTGGGCCTACATATTGCATGTGTTTAAGGTCCAAATTTATAATAACCCTATTGTCTGGAAAATCTAAGCTAGTAAATTAATATAAAAATAAGTTCGTACTAAATAAACCCCTGGGTATTACTGGTGGAAGCAATTGTTAATCTGGTTTGGAAGGATGCTCCTTCAGCATGGTCTTCAGTGGATTTTCACAGGAAAAAAGAAAAAAGCTACTAAAAAGAGCTCATAATAAAAAATGACAAAATGCACATGGAAATGGTAAACCATGAGTGAGAATCAGCATATACAAATAATAGGAAGATTCCAACATCAAAAACTTGACATACTAGAATAGCAATCTAAAAGATCATACAGAACAAGTGTTTAAAGACCTTTAAAAATTAATGTATATTCTATGACATAAATAACACAGTATTAAATAGAACAAACAGCTTTGAAAATGAACCATATAGAAATAAAAAATGAAAATTTGGAAACTAGAAGTCCAATGGAAACATTTTGGAAATAGAGGGTAGAGAATACATGAATTAGAAGGTGGATCAAGAGACTTTAACAAGAGTAGAATATGATGAGAGAAAAAGATGATGTCTTAGTCCATTTTGTGCTGCTATAACAGAATACTACAGACTGAGTAATTGGTAATGGACAGAAATTTATTTGGCTCATGGTTATGGAGGCTGAGAAGTTTGAGATTGAGTGGTTGCATCTGGTGAGGGCCTTCTAGCTACATCATTTCATGGCAGAAGGTGGAAAGACAAAAGAATGCATATGAGAAAGGGGCAGATAGGAGGTGGAATTTGTCCTTTGTTCAGGAACTCACACCTTAGATAACTAACCCATTCCCATGATAACAGCATTAATTCATTCATAAAGAAAGAGCCCTCACAACCTAATCATCTCCTAAAGGTTCCACTTATCAGCACTGTTGCACTGGGGATTAAGTTTCCAACACATGAACTTTGGGAAACATATTCAAATCATAGCAAATGAATAAAAGAAAAAGTAGAAAAATAGAGGATGAAATGATAAACCCTCAATAAATGCCCAATAGGAGTTCCAGAAGGAAAGAACTGAGATAATGTAGGAGGCAAAGTTGTCCAAAATTGATAACAAACTTGATTAATCACATAAAAAGCACAATGGTCAGGCAGAATAAATAAAAATAAATCCATAACTAGACACATCACAATGAAACTGTAGGATACCAAAGACAAAGAGAAACCATTAAAAGGAAACTTAGAAGAGAGTTTACTAAAGAAAAACAATAGTTATTTGGGCTACAGGCTTTCCAATAGCAGTATTTAGGCCAGAGGATAATGCATTGTGTCTTCAAAATGCCAAAGGAAAATAATTGCCAACACAAAATTATACACCAATATAAACTACTATTCAAAAAGTGAAGAAGAAATATATTTTCAGAAAAGTAAAGATTAAAAGAATTTTTAACTCATAGAATCCTGCTGAGAGAAAATTAAAGGAAGTATTGAACACAGAAAGAAAGAGATACAAAAAATAATGGTGAATAAATAAGCAACAATTGACTATATAAAATAAGAATCATAAAAATACCTAACTTGGAGTTTACAAAAACCAAGTTGAAATATAAAATATCCAGTAAAGTAGTTTTGGCATAATAGTTGGGAGCTAATATTTCAAACTTTTCTGTTGTTAAGGGTAGAAATATTGATTAACTTTAGATTTTTCAAGTCAGCAGTTATGTTAAAAATTTAAAGCTAACCACATAACACATAAAAAATAGAAATATAATGCATAACAGAAGGAAATTAAAAGGAAACATAATCTATCAAATAAAAAGCAAGAGAAAGCAGAAAAGTCTAGGGAAGAACAAAACAATGAAAAGTATATTTAAATCCAAATATCAGTAAGCACAATAACTATACTACATCTAATGTTGTTTATATATTTATGTACCCTAAAATATACTCTAGAACCATCTCAGGTAAATAAGGATATGTGTTCACCATTACTAAAGCATATAAATGGGTAAAATGATGTTCAAAACACATATGAAAAGAAAGGTGCTTATCTTCACTAGGAATCAGGAAATACAAACTTAAAAAAGCAGATGCCACTTGACAACTACCTGATTTACAAAAATAAGTATTGGTGAAGAATGAAGGAACTCTTGAGCATTGTTAGAGGAGCACAGACTGAAAGTAATTGGGCACTACACCTAGTAAAGTGGAAGATGAACATCTAAAATAGCAACTTCCATTCAGGCTATGAAAAACTAGCAGAGTTCAGACTTGACCTTCCATCATCAGTAACTAGAAAACCAGACAACATATGTAAAACAACATTTTTCAGATCTTGAACAAGAGGGAGGAAGGACAGTAATCCATGACAGAAGAGAAACAAATCAAGAGAACCCTACAATTACCCTGGCTTTCATTATTAAAGCATTCTCTGGACTGTGAGGGAGAACAGCCAAAACAGCCTGAGAGTCTTCCTGAGCTAAGACGTTGGATATCAGAGTTTAGTGAGACTGAGGCTGTGAGAATTTGTGAGGTAAAGTACTGGAGATGAGGAGCTATACAGATAAAGAGCTTCAGAAAACAGAATAGGAATTCTGTGGAGTCTCTGGCTGAAAACTACACTCCACATGTATAGGGTAAAACTCCACAAGATCAGACAAAGAATAGCTCCCATGGAAAGAACAATTATCAGGAAGTGTAAACCAAGAACAATTTACAGCACATCAAAAAAAATAATTCACCATAATCAAGTGGGTTTCATCCCAGGGAGGCAAGGATGTTTCAACATATGCAAATCAATAAATGTGATTCACCACATAAACAGAAGCAAAAGCAAACGCCATATGATCCTTTCAATAGATGCAGAAAAAGTCTTCGATAAAGTCCAGCACTTTTTTATGATTAAAAAAAGCCCTCAACAAACTAGGCATAGAAGAAACATACCTCAAAATTATGAAAGCCATACATGACAAACCCACAACCAAATCATACTGAATGAGGAAAAGTTGATAGCATTCCCCTTAAGAACTGGAATAAGACAAGGATTCCCACTGTTGCAACTTCTACCAAACATATTGAATAGTACTGGGAGTTCTATCCAGAGCAATCAGGCAAGAGAAAGAAATAAAAGATATCCAAATAAGAAAACAGCAGGTCACACTATCACCTTTTGCTGACGATGTGATCTTATATCTAGAAAATCCCAAGGACTCCACCAAAAGACTCCTAGAATTGATAAATAAATTCCAGCAATGTCTCAGTTTACAAAATCCATGTACACAAATCTGTAGCACTTCTACATAGTAATGGCAGTCAAACTGAGAGTCAAATAAAAGACTCAATACCATTCACAATAGCCACAAAGAAAATCAAATACTTAGGAATACACTTAACAAAGGAGGTGAGAGAACTATACAAGGAGAACTATTTAATACAAAACACTGATGAAAGAAATTATAGATGACACAAACAAATTGAAAAACATCTCATGCTCATTGATTGGTAGAATAAACATTGTTAAAATTCCCGTACTTCCCAAAGTGATTTGCAGACTCAATGCAAACCCTATCAAAACACCAATGTCATATTTCACAAATCTAGAAAAAATAATTCTACACTTCATTTGGAACCAAAAAATAGCCCAAATAGCCAAAGAAATCTTAAGCAAAAAGGATAAATCTGAGGCATCCCATTATCAGATAATAGTACATCATCAAATTATACTACAAGGTTATAGTAACCAAAACAGCATGGGACTGGTATAAAAGTAGAGACATAGGCCAATGGAACAGAATAGATAACCCAGACAATTAAACTGTCTACCTACAACCAACTGATCTTTGAAAAAACAGACAATATATATTGGGGAAAGGAAGCCCTATTCAATAAATGATGCTGGGAAAACTGGATAGCCACATGCTGACTCCTATCTCTTGCCATATACAAAAAATTAATTAAAGATGGATAAAAAACTTAAATGGAAGGCATGAAACCATAAGAATTCTAGAGGAAAATGTAGGAAAAACCCTCCTAGATATCAGACTAGACAAAGAATTTTTGAATAAGATCCCAAAGGCCACCACAGTAACAATAAAAATAAATAAATGGGATTTGATTAAACTAAAACGCTTCTGCACAGCTAAGGAAATAATCAACAGAACAAAAAGATAACCTATAGAATGGGAGAACATATTCACAAACTATATTTCTGATAAAGGGCTAATAACCATAATCTACAAAGAAGTCAAGCAAATAAGCAAGGAAAAAATAAAACCCCATTAAAAAGTGGGCAAAAGACAGGAAGAGAAGATTTTCAAAAAAGATAGACAAATGGCCAATAAACACAAGAAAAATGCTCAACATTACTAATCATCAGGAAAATTCAAATTAAAACCCACAATGAATTATTGCCTTGCCCATGTTAGAATTTCTTTTATTAAAAAGTCCAAAAATAATAGATGCTGGCAAGGATGCAGAGGAAAGAATGCTTATACACTGTTGGTGGGACTGCAAATTAGTACAACCTCCATGGAAAACACTATGGAGATTCCTCAAAGAATTAAAAGTAGACTTATCATTCAATCCAGCAATCCCACTGCTGGGTATCTACCCAAAAGAAAAGAAATCTTTTTTATCATGTAGAGACCTGGACTCAAACATTTATTACAGCATAATTCACCATTGCAAAGATGTGGAATCAACCCAAGTGCCCATTAATTCATGAGTAGATTGACAAAAGTGGTATATGTATACCATGGAGTACTACTCAGCCATAAAAAGGATGAATTAATGCCATTTGCAATGATTTGGATGGAACTAGAGACCATTCTCCTAAGTGAAGTGTCTCAAGAATAGAAAAACAAACACTGCATGTACTCACTATTAACTTGGACCTAACTGATGAACACATGTGCACAGAAGGAAGTAAAATTCAGTGGAAATCCACCAGTGGAGAGAGGGCAGGAGAGGAGGGGCAAAAACCTACCTCATCGGTACAATGAACATTATTTTGGTGTTGAGCACACCTATAGCTGTGACTCAAGCAATACAAAAGCAATCCATGTAACCAAAAACATTGTGCCCCCTTAATATTTTGAAATACAAAACTCAAATGATAAGAAGTATAACCTCTGGCTATGATGGAATTAAAACAGAAATCATTAATAGAAAGATATCTGAAAAATCCACAAATGTTTGGAAATAACATTCTTCAAAATAACGAATGAATCAAAGAGGAAGTCACAAGGAAATTTAGTAACCATTTTTAAATTAGTGAAAATAAAAATATAACTTGTGTGATGTAGATGATGGTAAATTTATAGCATTAAATATATATATTAGATGATTAAAAAGTTCCAAATAAATTACTTAAGTTTTCCCTTAAGAAACCAAAAATAGAAGAAAAAATTAAACAAAATGAGCAGAAGGAAGAAAATAAAAATTATAAAAGGAAGAAAGAATGAAATTGAAAACAGAAAAACAATAGAAAAAAATCAATGAAATCAAAAGATGGTTCTTTGAAAATATCAGTAAAAATGATAAATCTTTAGCCAAAATTGATGAAGAACAAAGGAAAGATTGAAATGAACAATATCACAAACAAAGAGGAAACATCATACAGATCCTACACATATTAAAAATACAATAAAAATATTTTGAATAACACTGTGTCAACAAATTTTATAACTGACAAGAAGTCAACACATTTTATGAAGGATACAATTTGTCAAAGCTCACTGAAGGAGAAAAAGATAGCCTGGACAGTTCTATATTTATTAAGGAAATAGATTGCATTTATAAAACTCTCAACAAAGAAAACTACCCAGATGATTTTGCTGGTGAATTTTACTAAATATTTAAGGAAAAGAAGAATATCAATTCTACACAAACTCTTTCAGACAATGAAAGAAGGAACAATTTCCAAACAGTTTTATGAAGTATGAAGTCTGCATTACTCTTATACCAAAATTAAAGACATTATAAGAAAAAAAATACACAGACCGATATCTTTCATGAATATGAATGCAAAACTCCTCAATAAAATATTAACAAATTGATCCAGCAATATATTAATATAAAAGGCATAAAACATCATGACCAAGTGGAGTTTATCCCAGGGTGCAAGGTCAGTACAGCACTTACAAATTAATCAATGTAATTTACAATTCAATGGACTAAAAAAGAAAAACATTTGATCATGATAATATATATAGGAAAATTTTTTGACACAATCCAACAACCATTCCTGATAAAAACTCTCAGCAAACCTGGAATGAAAAGGAACTCCTTCTCACTGATAAAAGGCAGATATGAAAAACCTATAACTAATATTGTAAAAAACACAAGAATTCTTTTACAACTCTTTTGTGCTGGAGGTCCTCAATAGTGCAAAAAAGCCAAAAAAAGAAAAGAAAAGAAAAAGAAAAAGGTAACAACAGCATACACATTAGAAAGGAAAAAATAGAACTCTTATGATTGTCAGACATGATTGTCTATGTAGAAAATCCTAAGGAATCTACAAAAAAAAAAAGCTATCAGAATTAGTGAATGAGTTTAGCAAGTTTGCAGAATATAAGTTTTAAAAAATCAGTGGTATTCTATATTCTAGCAGTGAACAATTGGAAAGTTAAATTTATAAAAGGAGTACCATGTGTAATGCCAACACAAAAGATAAAATAGTAAGGGGTAAATCTAACAAAATACATATAAGATTTTTATGCTGAAAATATAAAACATTGTTGACAGTTATCAAGGGAGACCTAAATAAATGGAAAGATATATTTTTGTTCATAGGTTGGAAGACTCAATATTGTTACACACCAATTTTTCAAAATTGATCTGTAGCTTCAATGGAGACTCAATCAAAACCACAATAGGCTCTATTTTGGGAGGCAGTAGGAATTAACAAGTTCATTCTGAAATTTATATAGACAGGCAAAGGATCTTTTATTGTAATCAGTCCCCAAGATGACCCCTAATGATTCTAGTATTCAGGTTGGTCTCTGTGTGACTAATAGAATATGGCAGAAATATGGTATGAATGGTATGTCACCTCTTAAGTAGCTTATGAAGGTCTCTCTCTCTCTCTCTCTCTCTCTCTCTCTTTCTCTTTCTCTCTCTCTCTCTCCACTTATTTTGGGGAAGGCCAGCTGACATATTGTGAGCAGCCTTGTGGAGAAGTGCAAGTGGTGAGACACTAAAGCCCTTGGCCAAAAACCATTTAAGTGAATCCTCTAGACCAGTCAAGCCTTCACTTCAGGTGACTGTAGCTCTGGCTAACATCTTTCCTGCAACCTTATGAGAGAACCTTATCCACAAAAACTCAACTAAGATGTTTTCAATTCCTGACTTATAAAAATTGTGAGATAATAAATGTTTGATGTTTTAATTCTCTAAACTTTGGGTAAATTGTTATGCAATCATAAATAATCAATGCACTTAGAGTAACCAAAATACTTTTGAAAGACAATAAAGTTGGAGGACTCACTGTAACACTTAATATAAAGAACCAGAGTAATCAAGATCATATAGTATTAGCAAAAATAAAATAGACACATACTTCATTGGAGCTTATTGGAGAGTCCAAACATAGACCAAAAAATATATGGTCAATTAATTTTCAAAAAGTGCCAATGTCATTCCACAGAGCAAAGATTGTCTTTTCAATAAATGGGGCTAGAACAATTGGATAGGCATATGCAAAATCAAAACCAAAGCCAGAAAACCTTTAAGCTATACCTTGCACCATATACAAAATTGACTTGAAATATATCATATGCTTGAAGATAAAACCTAAAACTATAAAACTTCTATAAAGAAAATAAGAGAAAATCTTTGTGAAATGGGTAAGGTAAATATTTATTAAAGCACAAAAAGTACATATATTTTTTTAAAACCTGGTAAATTAGATTTCATCAAAATTAAAATATATTGTTCTTAGAAAAATACCATTAAGGAAATGAAAAGGCTCTAGACTGAGAGAAAATCTTGGTACACAGAATATGTAAAAAATTTTTATAGATCAGTTACAAGAAACCAAATAACTTAATAAAAAATCAGAAAATATTTAAACAGACACTGCAGTAAAACATAGATACGGATGGCAAAGAAGCACATGAAAATATGCTCCACATTATTAAAAAGCAAATTAAACCCACAAAGTGATACCACTGTACATCTATTAGAATGGCTAAAATTAAAAACAAAAACAAAAACATGATAACACCAAATGTTGATGAGAATTTGGAGTAATTAAATTTCTCATACATTGGTGGTAGGAATGAAAAATGATACTTTGGAAAATATTTTTCATTTTTGTATTAATTTAAACATACATTTAATATATGAGCCAGCAATTTTACTCCTAGGGATTCCCCAGTGATCCAGCAGGAACCCTCCCAGGGACCTGAAGAAAGCCACACCAATCCACACACCTGGTAACAGGCCCGCTACCTGTAGATCCTGAAGCAGACATTCATCCTGGTTCCAGTTTTATAGACCAAGGTCCTGGAGACTGTCCAGTTCACCCAGGGACCAGAGAGGATTCATATCCACTAGAGTCTCTGGTAACAGGCCTACTAGTTGTGGACCCCACTGAGGAATCACAGTAGCCACATGACCTGGCTTCAATCTCCCTCAACCACAATAGTGGAGGAAATTCCATCAGCCCAAGGACCTAATAGGAAAAGGCCTTAACCTGATTAAACTATTTTTTAAAAATTGGAAGAGGTATTTGCTTTTTTAAATGTACAAACACCAACACAAGGCTACATAAATAACAAAAAATCAGGCAAACATGACACCACCAAAGGAAACTAATAAAGCTTCAGTAACTGACCACAAAGAACTGAAGATCTATGAATTGCTTCAAAATAATTTAAAATTATCATCTTAAAGAAGCTCAGTGAGATGCAATGAGATAGACAACTAGACAAAATTGGGAAAACAATTCATGGACAAAATGAGAATTTCAGTAAAGAAATAGAAACCATATAAAAGAATCAAGCAGACATCCAGGAGGTGAAGAATACAATGACAAAACTGAAAAATTCAATAGAGACCTTCAATAGTAGACTTGATTGTGTAGACGAAAGAATTAGCAAACTTGAAGACAGGTCATTTGAAATTAGCCAATTGGAGGAACAAAGACAAAAAGATCAAAAAAGAATGAAGAAAGCATAAGAAACCTACATGACACCATCAAATGTTCAAATATATGAATTATGATTGCCCTAGAAGGAGAAAAGTGAGATAATGGAGTAAAAAGCTTATTTAAGGAAATACTGGCTGAAAACTTCCCAAACTGTGGGAGGAATATGGACATCCAGAGTCATAAAACTTCAAAGAATGTCAAGAAAAACAACTCAAAGAAGAATACTCTGAGACACATCATAATCAATTGTCAAAAGTCAAAAACAGAGAATCTTGAAAGCAACAAAAGATAAAATACTGGTCACACTGATGGAACACTCATAAGGCTATCAGAGGATTATAAACAGAAACCTTGCAAGCTAGAAGGGAATGGGATGACATATTCAAAGTGCTGAAGAAAAAAACTGCCAAATACAAATGCTATACCCAGAAAAACTTTTCTTCAGAAATGAAGGATAGATAAAGACATTCAAAGATAAACAAAAGCTGAAGGACAGAAAAATCAAATGGAAATAGATTTAAAAAGACCTAACTGTAAGACCTGAAACCATAAGGCTCCTAGGAGAGAACATAGGGAAAAGCTTCTTGACATTGGCCTTGACAATGATTTCTTGGTTATCACACCAAAATCTCAGACTACAAAAGCAAAAATAAATAAATGGGACTACATCAAACTAAAATGGTACAGACTGGGGAAAATATTTTTAAACCACATATCTGATAAGAGATTAATATTCATAGTATATAAAAAATGCATGCCACTCAATAACAGAAAAACAATTAACCCAATTAAAACATGAGCAAAGGACCTAAACAGACATTTCTTCAAAGAAGACATATGAATGGTCAACAGGTAGAAAAATATATACTCAACTTTACTAATCATCAGGGAAATGCAAATTAAAATCATTATGAAATATCAATTCACATCCGTTAGGATGGCTATTATGAGAAAGATAATAGATGACAAATGTTTGTAAGGTTGTAAAGAAAAGGGAACCCTAGTACACTGTTGGTGGGAATGTAGATTGGTGAGGCCATTAGAAAAAACTGTTAGGACGTTTCTAAAGAAATTAAAAATAGAACTACTGTATGATCCAGCAATCTTTGTTCTTTGTATATATGCAAAGGAGATAAAATCACTACCTCACAAAGATATCTGTACTTTCATTTTATTATAGCATTATTCACAATAGGCAAGATATGAAAGCAACATAAATATTGATAGAAAAATAGATAAAGAATGTGATATATTATGAAATATTGTTCAACCTTAACAAAGGTGACCCTATCACTTGTTACATCGTGGGTAGACCTGGAAGATATTATGCTAAGTGAAATTAGTGAGACACAGAAAGAAAAATATTGGATGATTTCACTTACATGGTGAATCTTTAAAAAGAAAAGTCAAATATACAGAGATAGAGAATAAAACAGTGGTTACCAGGGGTGGGATGGTGGGAGGAGGAAATGGAGAAGTATAAGTCAAAGGATACAGAGCATATATGTAGTATAAATAAGTCTGGAGAGCTAATGTACAACATGAGTAAATAGTTAATAAAGTTGTATTGTTTTAGGGATTTTTGTTAAATAAGTAAATTTGAGCTGCTCTTGTCACAAAGAAGTAACTTTGCGTTAGTAAAGTTTGAAGGTAGATATGTTAATTTGCTTCACTATAGTAACCATTTTACTATCTATATGTATCCCATAACATCATGTTGTAAACCTCAAATATACACAATAAAATGTATTTTTAAAAAATCCTGGGGAGGTTCATCACAACTAGACCTGCCTAACAAGAAATACTGAAATGAAAGGATATACATAAAAACATGTGAAAATATAAAATTCACAGGTAAAGGTAAATACATATTCAAATTCAAAATACAACTGACCCTTGAATAACATAGGTTTGAATGTCACAGGTTCATGTATATGTTGATTTTCTTTTGCCTCTGCCACCCTGAAACAGCAAGAACAATCCTTCCTCTTCCTCATCCTCCCTGTCATTTTCTTAATAACATTTCCTTTTTTCTAGCTTACTTTATTACAGGAATACAGTATATAATAAATATACAAAATATCTGTTAATAAACCTTTTATGTTATTAGTAAGGCTCTTTGGTCAACAGTAGGCTATTAGTAGTTAAATTTGGGGGGAGTCAAAGTTTTATATGAATTTTCAACTGCATAAGAGGTCAGTGCCCCTAACCCCTGCATTATTAAAGAGTCAACTTTACTCTAATACTGTCATGGTGGTGCATAAATCACTTTTAAAGCTAGTGTAAAAGTTAAAAAACAAAAGTAGTAAAAATAACTATACTACACTGTACTGCATTACAATAATGTGTGAATGAATACATAATACAAAAATATGTAAATTGAGACATAAATAACATAACATAAAATGCATGTAATGGGGAGAAGTAAAAGTGTAGTTTTTGTATGTGATTGAAGTTAAGTTGATGTCAGCTTAAATTAGAATATTATAATTGTAAGATGTTTTATGTAAGCCCATGGTAACCACAAAGAAAAAGCTTCTAGTAGATATACAAAAGATAACAAGAAATTAATCTAACCATACCACTACAAAAATCCAACAAATCACAAAAGAAGATAGCAAGATTGGAAGAAAGAAATAAAAGAACTACAAAATAGTCAGTAAATAATTAACAAAATGGTATTAATAAGTTCTTCCTATCAATAATTACTTGAAATGTAAATGGATTAATTCTTCAATCAAAAGATACAGAGTGGCTTAATGGATTTAGAAGAAATCCAACAATATGCTGCCTACAAGAGACTCACTTCAGCCTTAAGAATGCACATAGACATTAATGTGGAACATTATGTAGACATTAATGTGGAAATTAAATACTACAGTTCTGAACAACCAATGGATGAAAGAAGAAATAAAAGAGGAAATTAAAAAATATCTTGAGACAAAAGAAAATGGAAGCATAGCATACCAAAACTTATGGAATGCAGCAAAATTTGTGCTAAGAGGGAAGTTTATAATGATAAATGCCCATAATAAGAAAAAAATCTTAAATAAGCAATTTAACTTCACATATCAAGGAATTAGAAGTAGAAGAATGAACTAATCCCAAAGTCAGTGGAAGAAAAGAAATAATAAAGATTAGAGCAGAAATAAATGAAACAGACTAGAAAGATAGCGGAAAAGATGAACAAAGAGGTGGTTTTTTGAAAAGATAAAAAAACTGGCAAACCTTTAGCTAGGCTAATCACAAAAAGTAGAAAATAGAAAAGACTCAAATAAATAAAATTATAAATGAAAAAGGAGACACTGCAGCTGATACCACAGAAATACAAAAGATCATAAGAGACTACTATGAAAAATTATATGCCAACAAATTAGATAAATTAGAAGAAATGGATAAATTCCTAGAAACATACAACCCACCAAGAGTGAGTCATGAAGAAATAGGAAATATGTTCAGACAAATAATAAGTAAGGAGATTGAATCAGTAACCAAAAACCTCTCAACAAAGGAAAGCCCAGGACTAGATGGTGCTATGGGTGAATTCTACCAAGCATTTAATAGGAAAGTAATGTAAATCATTTTCAAACCTTTGCAGAAAATTGAAGAGAAGAAAACACTTCCAAACTAATTTTATTAGACCAACATTACCCTCATACCAACACTAGATAAGAACACTACAGGAAAAGAAAATTACAAGCCAATATCCTTGATGAACATAGATGTAAAAATCCTCAACAAAATACAAACAAACTGAATGTAACAGTACATTAAAAGGAGATCATATACCATGATCAAATAGGATTTATCCTTGGAATGGAAGGATGGTTTGACATATGTAAATCAATAAATGCATTCACATTGCATTAATGAATGAAAATAAAAATTAGATATGATCATCTCAATAGATGTGTAAAAAGCATTTGACAAAATTCAATATCCTTATTCTAAAAAAACTCTCACAAAATTAGGTACAGAAGGAATGTACCTCAATATAATAAAGGCTACATATGACAAGTCCATAGCTAATCCCATACTCAATGGTGAAAAGCTGAAAGCTTTTTTGTCTAAGAGTAAGAATAAAGAAAAGGGTGACCACTCTTGCCACTTCTATTCAACATAGTACTGGAAGTCCTAGTCAGAGAATTTAGGTAAGAAAAAGAAATAAAAGGCATCCAAATTGGAAAGGAAGAAGTTAAATTGTCTGTGTTTACAGATGACATGATCTTATGTATATAAAACTATAATGATTATACAATAAAACTATTAGAACTAATAAACAAATTCAGTAAAGTTGCAGGATACAAAATCAGCATACAAAAATTTAGTTGTTTCTATACACTAACAACAAACTATACAAAAAGAAAATTAAGAAAAGGATCCCATTTACAACAGCATTAAAAAGAATAAATTACTTAGACAACACTAACCAAGGAGAAGAAATATCTGTAGGCTGAATACTATAAGACATGGATGAAAGAAATTGAAGAAGGCACAAATAAATCAAAAGATATCCCATGTCCATAAGACTGGAAGAATTAATATTGTTAAAATGTCCATATTACCCAAAGTTATATACAGATTCAATTAAATCCCTATCCAAATTCCAATGACATTTTTTCACAAAAATAGTACAAAACAATACTTAAATTTGTGTGGAACCATAAGAAACCCCCAAAAGCCAAAGCACTCTTGCAAAAGAAGAACAAAGCTGGAGGCATCACACTCCCTATTTAAAACTATATTACAAAGCTACAGTAATCAAAACAGACACATAGACCAATAAAACAGAATAGAGAGCAAAAAAGTAAATCCATATATGGTCAACTAATCTTTGACAAGGGCTCACAATGGGGATGCACAATGAGGAAATAAATGTCTCTTTATTAAATGGTGTTGGGAAAGATCCAGCTGCAAAAGAATGAAATTGGATCCCTGACTTTCACCATATACAAAAATTAACCCAAAATGGATTAAAGACTTAAATGTAATATTGAAACTGTAAAACTTCTAGAATAAAACATAGGGAGAAAATTTTTTGACATTAGCCTTGACAATGATTTTTTTAGATATAACACCAAAAGCACAGGCAACAAAAGCAAAAATAAATAAGTGCAATTATATCAAACTAAAAATCTGCAAAGTAAAGGAAAAATCAACAAATGAAAAGGCAGCCTATAGAAGAAAATATTTGAAAACTATATATTTGATAAGGGGTTCAATTCTATAATATGTGAACAGTGCACACAAATCAATAGCAAAACCCCAAATAACTCAATTTAAAAATGGGCAAAGGATCTGAATGAACATTTTTCCAAAGAAAACATACAAATGGCCAAAAGGTTTATGAAAGGTTACTCAACATTACTAATCATCAAAAAAATACAAATCAACACCACAATGAGATATCACCTCACATCCATTAGAATGTCTGTTCGCAAAGACAAGAGATAAAAAGTGTTGGCAAGGATGTGGAGTAAAGAGACCCCTTGCATACTGTTGGTAGAAATGTAAATTGGTACAGCCATTACGGAAAACAGCATGGAGGTTTCTAAAAAAATTAAAAATATAACTACCATATTATCCAGCAGTCCCACTTATAGATACATATCCAAAGGAAACAAAATCAGTATTTTAAGGAGATATCTGCATTCACATATTTATTGCATCATTATTCACAACAGCCAAGATATAGAAACAACCTAAGCATCAACTGATGGATGAATGGATGAAAAAATATGATATATACACAAAATATAAATAAAATATTATTAATCCATTAAAAAGAAGAAAATCCTACCATTTACAACAACATGGATGAATCTGGAAGCCATTATTCTAAGTGAAATAATCCAAACAGAGAAAGAAAAATACTGTATGGTATCACTTATATGTGGAATCTAAAAACAGAAAATGTTGAACTCATAGAAGCAAAGAGTAGAATGGTTATCAAGGGCTAAGAGGTGGGAAAAATGAAGTGATGTTGGTCAAAGGGTATAGATTTTTTACTTTTAAGATGAGTAAGTTCTGAAAATCTAATGTACATCATGGTGACTATAGTTGACAATACTCTGCTGTATACAGGCATTTTTTTGAAAAAGGTAAGTCTATGAGGTGGTGAGTGTGTTTGATTATGGTAATCACTTCACAATCTATATGTATATCAAAGCATCATGCTATATACCTTAAATATATACAATTTTATTTGTAATTTATAACTGAATAAAGCTGAAAATGTTTATATAAAAATACAAAAAAAAAAGAAAGAAAAGATGCTGTTGTTAGTCATAAGGAAAACAAAACAAATCCACAATGAGGTACCTACTAGGATAGCTATAAAAAAGATGTAAAATTACAAATATTGGCAAGGATGTGGAGAAACTGGTATCCCTGTTCATTGCTGGAGGAAATGTAAACTTGTGCTGTTATTGTGCAAAATAGATTGTTGATTCCTCAGAAAGTTGAACATAAAGTTACCATATGACCCAACAATTCTATTCCTAGGTATATCCTCCAAATAATTGAAAACAGGGACTCAAACACTATTCACAATATCCAAAATGTGGAAACAACACAAATATTTATTAACAGAAGAATGGATAAACAAATTGTGATATATACATACAATAAAATATTATTTAGTCAAAAAAGAAAGTACTGTAATGCAGATGAACCTCAAAACATTATGCTAAGTGACCAAAATGTGCTACAGTTTGGATATTTGTCTCCCCAAACCTCATGCTGAAATTTGATTCCCGATGTTGGAGCTGAGGCCTAATGGGAGATATGTGGGTTATGAAGACAGATCCCTCAGGAATAGATTAATGTCCTCCCTGGAGTTGGGGGTAAGTTCACACTCTTACTAGTTCTTGCAAGAGCTGTCATTAGTCATAAGGAAAACTTGTTAAGAAGAGCCTGGCATCTCTTCCTCTCTCCTCCTTCTCTTGCCTCCTATCTCTCCGTGTGATCTCTGCACATACTGTCTCCCCTTCACCATCCACCATGAATAGAAGCACCCTGAGGGCCTAGCCCAATGCAGATGCCAACATCATACTTCTTATACAGTCTGTAAAACCATGAGCTAAACAAACCTCTTTTCTTCATAAATCATCCAACCTCAGGTATCCCTTTATAGTAACTCTAAAGGACTAAGACAAAAGGTTACATATTATATGATTTCATTACTGTGAAATATCCACAATTTGCAAATATGTAGAGACAGAAAGCAGATTAGTGGTTGCCAGGGGCTAGGGAGGAGAAGGTAGGGTTGGGAGGAATGGGGAGTAATTGTTCAGTGGGTGGAAGTTTATATTTTGGGTTGACAAAAATGTTTTAGAACTAGATAGAAGTGGTGGTTGCATGACATTGTGAAAGTACTAAATGCCACTGAGTAGTACATTTCAAAATGTTTAATTATATGTTATGTGAATTTTACCTCAATTAAAAAAACTAAAAGATAATTTTAAAAAATAAAGGTATACAGATAGAAATAAAGGAAGTAATATTATATTTGCAGATGACATTATAGTGTGTATAGAAAATTCTAAGAAGACAATAACCCAATAAAAAGGTGTTTAAAATCTAGTTTTAATTTTTTTAAATTAAAACTAAAATCTAACAGACACTTCACAAAAAATATATACAAATAGCCAATAATCACCTGAAAAGATGCTCAGCATCACTAGTCATCAGAGAAAGAAAAATTAAATCCACACTATGAGATACCCTATTACATCTATTAGAATGATTAGAATTAAAAAGACAGAATATCGAGTGTTGGTAAGCATTCGAAGCTACAGGAATTCTCATTTCATACATGGCTGGGAGAAATGTACA
>VBSM01001265.1:71568795-71601023 GCA_008086735.1 Cheirogaleus medius | reverse complement strand
ACCTCTACCATGCATAGAGTAAAGCAATATCCTTTCTAGTATCTGTCCTAGACATTATTATACCTAGCAAATGTACACAAGGAATTTGAAGGATTCTCACTTTAGCAATACTTGTAACAGTGAATAAATGGAAACAAACTGTTCTCATTAGGGGACTAACAAACTACGGTTTATTCATAGAATATAATATCAGACAATAATTACAGTGAATGAACTAGATCCACTAATATATCAAAATGGAGGAATCTCAAAAACAAAGCTGAGTGGAAAAAAACTAATTGCAGTAGGGTATGCAATATCTATAGACAAGCTCATAAATAGTACAACACAAATGGATATTGCGCAAACTTCAAGTTAGTGGATACTTACAGGGTGGAGAGATGGAGGAAGGATGTAAGTATGGCATTACCTATATCTGAAATGTTTTAATTATTTTTTTAAAAAATAGGCATCTGAAGCAACATGTTAATTTCTGTTTAATTTCAGTTGTGGGAACACAAGTGTCTACCATATTTTGGGAATTTTTCTGTTTTTACGGGAAGAGATTGGCCTGTCCTCAGAGAGAAGGTAAGGGCAGTCCAAGTGGTGTGGTTTGCTGAGCCCCACTCAGGAACGCAAGGAGAAATCAAGTTCCATGTGGCTTCCATTGTGCCTTCCAGAAAATACACCCCAGAGACCATGCCAGAGAGAATGGTGTAAGATTCCGGAAACTGCAGCTTCCTACACTTGGTACCTGTCACCTTCACTCCAGTTTCTGACAGCAATAAAACTCTCAGAAACAAAAGGGCCGGCAGTCTTGTCTGCAGGAGCAGCAGGGACGTGAGAGCCGGGAAAGCTCAGTTTCAGTTTGCAGCCAGGTTTGGAGAGCGAGAGCACAAGAAATGGAATGGGTATGGTCTCCGTGAAACAGACATGGGAAAGCAGAGTGTAACCCAGGTGTGGGGAAGGAGAAGAGGTGCTTTCCGTGAAGCCCAAAGGAGGCTACAAGTCTACGCAGACCCCTGAGATGCCCTAACATACAACCCCATTTTCATAGGCATTTATAGTCTTCCCCTGCATCCCACCCTGCTGGGATATTTCAGAATTCCTGGAGATCTAAGCCAACACAACAGCTTCTAAGTTCCTTGACCTTCTCAACTCCACCAAACATCACTTCCACTCCTATATGGCCGCATCCTACCTGTAGCTCATCATCTGGTTCTTTCCTTAGTGTGAAGACTTCAGCTCTAGCGTCCCCTTCTCTGCTGAAACAATCGTTCCAGGTCTTTGGCTTTCTAATTCCCGTTGTACTTGCTCTTCAATCCCACTGATGTCTCTAATCCCTTGAATCCCCCATTTCACTTTCATCTAACTCAACTACCTTTTAATTTCATTCTTGCCTTATCAACCATAAAACCCACAGTTGATAACTTGAGTTATTTACTTGCAGCCTCAACTCTTTTCTCCTATTTCCTTACATGACACGCTTTCCAAATCCATTCTGCAGTCTTCATTCCCTGCTCCCCGACATGCATCGCTCAGGAGTGCTAGAGAAAAATGCACATCCATGCGGATCAACATTATTAGAAATTTGGAGTTTCCAATATGAACTGGACTTTCAATTCTGTTTAGCAAACTTTTGGTTTGCTTTAGTTCTTGGACAATTCACTCCCAATACTCCCTTAGAAAGTATTCCAAGCCAATCTTTTCCTTAATCATTTTATAAGTCTCTTGCTTTCTACTTTGCAAGGAATAAAGAGGCTATCAGGTGTGAGTGAACTCTACCCAGGTCTAAATCCACAATGGGACACTTGGTAATCTCTGCCATCATCTGACCCTTCTGTTCAAGGCTTATCATTCCCATCTCATTTGGACCTTTTCTCCTTCTCTTATTCCCTCAGCACCAGCTTCATTAGCTTTTCTGCTTTCTTTCCTTTGATTTATAAATGTTCTCAAGGCTCTTCCACCTTAAAATCAATTTATCAATGAAGGAAAAATTAAAAAAAAAAATCAGTCACATTTCCACTCTAAAGTGCCTAATTTTGTTTCTCATGGTCAAGATTCAAATATATATATATATATATATATGTATATTAAAAATACTACATTTTTCTAAAATTTATACCTGTAAAATGTGTGTATATGACACAAAAATGTGAAGTAAAGGGCTGTGTGTGTATATATATCTATCTACTTATCTGTCTATCTATATCCTTCACACATACTCCATGAGTCACAACTCACTGCTTGCACTATTTACCACACCACTAAAAGTAACCTGGCAAGTCACCAATGACCTTCTATGTTCAAGTTCAGCGACTATTTTTCTGTCCTTACTTACCTGTGCCTTCTATAGTATTTGGTACTACTGATTAATCCCCTCCCTCAGGGAATAATCCACTGCCTTGGGGTGATATTGTGATATGAAGAGATATATATTTGGTCTCTGCCCCCAGTTCTGGGCACAGAGCTCCTAGTTCCCTAGAACTTCCTGTGTTTTAATAAGGTGACTCATGGTGGGCTCCTGGGTAGGGGTGGTCACCAGAAAGACCAACCCATGATTGTAAGCTTGGAACTCTTAGCCCCATCTCCCACCTTTCAGGAACGGGAGAGAGGCTGGAGACTCAACTAATAATAGATCATGCCCACATCATGAAGCCTCCATAAAAATCCCTGAACTATAAGGTTCAGAGAGCTTCCAGGTTGCTGAACACGTAGAGGTGCTGAGAGGGTGACATGCCTGGAGAGGGCTTAGAAACCCCACGTCTCTTCCCACATACTTTGCCCTAGTACCTCTTCATCTAGATGTTCATGAGTACCCCTTGTAATACTCTTTATAATAAACCAGAGAATATAAATAAGTATTTCCCTGAGTTCTGTGAGCCATCCTAGGAAATTATGGAAGCCAAGGAGGGGGTTGTGGGATCCCTGATTTATAGCTGGCGGGTCAGAAGCAGAGGTCACAACCTAGGACTTGTACTGGAATGTGCAGTGGGAGGCAGTCTGGTGGGACTGAGCCCTTAACCTGCAGAGGCTGGGCTATCTCTAAGTAGACAGTATCAGAATTGAGCTAAACTGTAGGACACCCAGCTACATTCAGGTGTCAGAGAATTGGTCAGGGATTGGTGTGGGAAAAAAAATCCCACATATTTTGGTGACCAGCAGTGAAGCATGGATTGTTGAGTGAGAGTAGTGGAGCAGAGAAAAGCAGAGTTTGTTTTTTCATATTCACTTGGTTCCTCTATATCGAGCTCCCCTGATGCTTCTGCTACGTCTCCAACTCTGCACGTGGTTTCCTCTACCCAGGTCTCATTAAATATTGGTCTTCCTCGTGCCTGACTTTGACCCTCTTCTCTTCTCAGCCCACAAACTCTACATGAGTGTGTGCAGTGATTGTTTCCACCGAGGTGGTGTTTTCCACCACCTCAGTCCTGACAACTGCAAAACTCTATATAGTATTTCCAACTCAGATTTCCTTTCTGGAGCTCCTCATACATGATCATTTACTGGTCATCTCCCACAGCATTGCAGACTCCACATGTCCAAATTCACACCCTACTGAATGTTTTTTTCCTCCTAAATGCTCTGGTTTGACTTCTAGAACCCTGTCCTCTCAAATTCCCAGGCTGCCAACCTGGAGTTTGACTTCTCCTTCTATGAACATCCAGCAAATAATCAAGTATTGAGTAGACCTGAGCATTTCTTAAAAGAGGCAGAAGAATGTAGGGCTCAGGAAGAGGGTCCCTTGAGCCAAACTGCTTGAGTTTGAAGGTAGGTTTTGCCATTTACCAGCTGTTGACCTTGCTCACATTACTTATCTTCTCTGTGTTTTAATTTCCTCATATATGAAAAAGGAATGATAATATACCTGCTTTATAGAGTTGTTGAAGATTTAAACAAATACATGGGAAGCATTTAGGAAGTAGCCCACAGTAACCATTCAATAACTCATTATAATTATTATATTATTATTAATTCCTCACCATCTTCACAGCCACTACACCTGTGCAGATACTCATCTTCTCCTACCTGAGTCTTTTGTTCCTTTTGTTCTTTCAAGAAGGTGTAGGATCCTGTGTTTGGGTTTTGGTACCCAGATCTTAGTGAGGGAGAGGTCAGGGCTGTCTCATTGTGAGCAGCAAGGCAGAAAACCAAAGGCACCGATTATTTGGCTCCTGAGTGAGGCCAGGCTGGGAAGCCAAAGAAGGTACAAAAAGACTTTGGGAGAGAGAAACAAGAACTGAGTCTAAAGGGAAGGGCTGGCCACCCAAATTGGATTGAGACAAATGAAGAGTGTTTGAAGGTGGAGCTGGAGATGTTCCCAAGACAAAACATGAAAGTGAATGAAGAGAAAACGTATTTCAAAGCAAGTCTCCTAACTCAGTGCTTTGCAACCAATGCTATCAATTGACATCATCTGAGAAACACTGAAGACATACTGAAGCCTATGCCCAGCCCAGCCAGATTTAATCAGAATCTCAGGATTGGAGTCTCAGCACTACTATTATTTTTAATTCTCTGGGTAATTCTAATGTGTGCCATGTGGCCAGGGTTGAGAACCAATGTCCTAACTAGTCTCCTAATTTTGATCACTTGCTTCTCCAACTCCGTCCCCACTTGTCATACGCATATACACAGTTTGCACTTGTTTTTCTGGAGGCAAAACTAGTCATGTCATTATCTAGTCTAAAGCCCTATAGGGGCTCCCCATAACCCCACAGGACAAAAATCCTGATTCCGTAGCATATAAAAAGCCTTTCCTGATTATGGCCTTACCCACTTCGCACTGGTTTGTGGGAGCCAATTGAGCACATTTTTTCCCAGCCCTGAATTTAGTGACATGACATTGAAAGTTTGAAATCAGCCACGGTGGGTATATTTACATACCATGGACTTTGAACAATGCTAAAAATCAGGGTGGCCCCATTCCCACCTCAACAAGCTAGTTGTTAATAATTTACCAGCTCACCACCGCTTTCTTTCACATTTTCCATGTTGAAATGTCAGACACACTCTACTGAAATATTAGACAACTTGAACTTGCTAGAACATGGCCTTTCAGATACTGTTTCTTCTACTTATAATATTTTTGTCTTTCCTTATTAACCATACACACTTCTATTTATCCCTTGACTCTCAATCTAAACATCACTCTCCCTATGAATCCTTTCTGGTCCACTCCAAGCAGAGCAGGTCATTTTCTTCCCTGTTACCACTGCACAACATTGGTGTGATATTTAAAATTGCTTTTTGCTGTATTCAATAACCTGAATTGTTTGTGTACTTACATAGTGTTTTTTCTCTTCATATGGTGAACCCCTTTTTGTCAAGGACCCTGTCTCTGTCATCTGTGTATCCCCATAACCTATTATAGTATCTGGCATGTAGCAGACACTCAACAATTGTTTCTTCAATGAATAAATAGATGAATAAATGAGAGAATGGATGAGTAAAGCTGGTTGGAAGGGAATATTCAAAACAGAGAGGAACTTGGAGAAACACTGAAATGCCTCCTTTCGGAGGGTATTTAATGCCAGATTTGAACTTCATCTCATAGTAAAGGGAGAACCACTGAAGTTTTTCTGACAAGGGAAGTGACCTGTAACAGACCACGTTTAGGATGGTTAGTCTGACAGCACTGCTTAGTGTGGACAGAGAGAAGAGGAGCCAGCAGCAAAGAGACTCTGACGAATGGGATCACAGCCTCGGGTGAAAAGGTAGAGTCAGAGGTGGGCTCAGCAGAGGTACACCCCCCAGTCACTGGCCTCCAGCAATGTGTCCAGGGGAGAATGAATGTGATCGTGAGAGCCCAGAAATAATAAGGAGAATTTGGTCTGCTTGCCCTGAAGCATAGAAGACGTAGGGACATGTGACGGCTCTCTTCAAATCTTTGACAGCCACTCCCAGGGGAACAGGAATTAGCCAATTTATTTCTGTATTCTGAATTGCCCAGAGGTCAGATCTAAGACAAATATAAGGGAGACTTTTTTTATCCATTAGACATGTCTAAAAATGGAACAAGCTGCCTAAAGAAGTAGTGAGTTCCTTGTCACAGGAAATGATCAAGCAGGGCAATTGGTGAGGTTGTTATAAAGGGAATTCAGCAAGGAGATCAGGTAATCTGTCCAACACTTGGGATTCTGTTATTGCATGCTGGGCTTCGTCCCAGTGGGTTTGCGACAGCGGTGTGACTTGCAGAGGCAATGCGCCGCTAGCTGGAGTTCCGGCACAGAAAGTCGGGGACGCCGCTCAGGGCCAGACCCACACTCTGAGTGCTGGGAGTCCAAGCCCCGGGCTGTTCACATTAGACCACAGTTACCTCCACACTGAACGCCACCACTCTGGGTTGAGTAATCTCTGGGCCTTCTGCACCCCAGGAGGCATGGATGGGCTATGAGAGGTTATCAGGTGGTGTAGAGAAAACACCGCCCAGCATCTTTTCTTCCCTCTTTCTTAGCTTCAGAGGATGATCTCACTGTGTCCTCATCCAACAATGGGGGCTTCCTCAAATTCTGCCTTTTCATCCTCAAAAGGCCTCTGTCTTGCCAAGACGTGCTCCTCCATGTGTGTTCTTGGTCCCACTTCCCTTCTCCCGCTTCTGGGACCTTGACCCATTACTCTTGATACCCAACCTTTCCTTTTTACTGGTCCTAAGCATTTACAATTATTTTTATTCCGGGACCAAAAAATAATCCCTAAAATCACTACCCAGCCTCTCTTCCCCACCCGATTTTTCAAAGCAGTGTTCTCCTCTTGCTACCCTTGACCTTGGCCACATCCTTGCTCCTTGCTCCTTTCCTGCAGTCCAGCTTCGGCCCCAAGGCGAGTTCCTGAAAGATACTGTGTGATGTAGCAGAAAGAGCATGAGATTTGGAGTCAGAAGACTCGGATTCAGTTTCTGGATCAGCCATTTACTATCTGAACTTCACTTTCTTTATGACATTTGCTATGAGCATTAGATGAGCTAATAGACGAGGAAGACGTTTTCTCCCCTGCAGACTGAAAAGCACTATCTAGATGCCCGTGTTACTAAAACTGCTGTCAGAAAGATGACTAGTGACGTCTCTGATCACCTGCTCTGATGGCCTTTTCTCAGTTCTTAATCTCATGACTTCTTGGCCACATTTTAACCTGTTGGCCAAGTCTTCCTTTGAGAAACTCTTTATTTCCAGCCTACAGGAGTCTTCTGGGGACACAGCTAAGGAAGCCTCTTTCTCTCATCCTCTTTGGATGGAAGATGCTAGATGCCCTGCTGCCCTGGCCTTCAGACGCCCCATAGGCTGAGCCATCCACCAAAGGCAGGTGGAGCTGCTATCCACTAAAAAATTGGTTTTCTCTTATTTGTTTCTAAGAAATTAGCATCTACTTTCTAGTTACCGCCCTGGATCCTCTTTTTGTCCCAACATCAGCAGTCCTCTGAGTTGTCTTCCCTTTTCTGCTGTTACTCCTTCACTTATAAGTGAAGAAATAATCTATTTCCTGAGAGTCCAGCTATCTCTTCTGGGTGCATAGCCCGCTCAGACTTCTCTCCCAAGCTCTGGTCCCAGCTTTACAATCCTTCTGGATTTCTCTTCTGGTTTTCCTGCCAGGATCTCAAACTCTTTATTATTGTCACAAGACAAATCAATACATCTTTGTAGAGCCTCTGACAAAGTGGTTTGAAAAGGCCAGACTAAGAGGTTATTGGCCAGCCCTGCAAAGGACTGCACTTATCATCAGAGACCATCTCCCAAATGCCAATCAGAGAGAACAATCCCTTTTATGTAAACGTCATGTTATAAATTGTAGCATCTGCATGCCAAGTAGAAGGTGGTAATATCCATTCTTATAGGTCTCTGGGTTTTGTTAAAGCATTTTATGAATTGATAACTCCTTGATATTATCCATCTCTCTGGGTTCTAGATTCCTGGATTTTGAAACTGTCAATGCCCAACCTCTATAACTGACCTCCTGGGCATCTCCCAGAGCCTCCTCGATGGGTAAACAACGTGATCATCAAAAAAGTAATAAGACCAATTCTTATCAGATGCCTTTTTCCTGGCCTGAACCAAAGGAAATCACCCATCTTGTCCATCTGGCCTGGAAATTCTGTTCTTGAAAATTATGAGTCACATCAAACTATAAAAATCCATTCTTTATATCACATAGCAAATACATGTGATCTATTTGTGTTTCTCTCTCCTGGTCTCTTTAATTTATTTTTATTAGATGTTTAAAATTTTTTCTTTCCCTTTTCTCTATCAGACTGTCAGTGCCATGACAGTAGGGACGCTATATTTCTCATTTTTGTACCGACAACACCATGTCTCATACATCTATCCACGCACACACACACGTATCACACTGCACTTACTAATTAAATAGAAAATATCTCGATGTGTGGTATGGGAGCATGTGATTTTTAAATGACATCAAGAAGGATCAGATATGGTGACTTTTGCACTACGTGGTGGGGTGCACTACCCGTATGATGTGTGGTGGTCGTGTTTGAATGTACTACCCCCTATCCCCAACCTGTAGCTTCAGAGAACTTCCTCTAGTCCCATCACTCTGGCTGTCTGACCCCTTAGCACTGAACGGCACCCATTCCCTTCCTGCCCCTCCCTACAGCCAGGTCACTGCCGCAGCGGTGTGCTGGCAGCAGCCCGCATAAGCTAGTGTGAATCCATTGTGTGCATCTCTTCCCAAGTCTGCGCTCAGGGATATCATGTTGGCAGCTATAAATTGGCAGTGTGGGAGTATTTACACCATGGAAACTGGCAAACACTGCAAATCAGGGCTTTCTTTTCCCCCAGAGAGCTGGCTGTAAAACATTTACCAGTACACGACTGGTGCCAACAGTATTCCTCTTTATCTCTTTGCAGGACTGGCTTCTTCTAGTCCATAAATTTCAGCTCAAATATCATCTCTTCTGAGAGATATTTGTATCCCAAGTTCCCCCTCCTCCCCTGTTCACTTTCTATTATATCACCCACTCTTTCCTTCAGAGGACTCATTTCAATCCGTAACTACCTGGAGCGTGGGTTTTGTGTACTGCTTTATTGTTCATCTTCCTCCCTGGAAATCTTGTCTTCTTTCATTCACTGCTATATTCGCAGGATCGAGTACAGGCCCAGGCACATAGTTGGTGCTCCGTACATATTTTTGTGAACAATGAACAAAAAGAATAAATAATTCTAATAGTTTAGGCAGCAGAAATGCAAAGTACAATGTTTATAGACTTGTTTGTGTCTCCCGATATACACTGAGTGTTTTGACATTGATTCTCATTGCATTCCCAGGACCTAACACAGTGCCTGGAACATAGCAGAAGATCATTAAAGTTAACATGAATAAATAGGTAAATCTAGGGACCACCCAATTCATTTAAGTTTCCCTGTAACACCCCGGAGAACTCCATTCCTTCACCTCTGTCAGGAACATAAAAGCACTTTTGCTTCCTTCTGAGAAAGCAAAACCTCTACGGCAGAAGTTCATCTCCATCAGGACTGCTGAAAACACTGGGGTGGCATCAATTTATCTCATTCAGCCCGTATTTTTCTTCTCTGGCTGGGTCAGAGCAATTCATTATGTCATCCTTAGGCAAGTCACCAAATGGGAATGAGAGAGGCCGTGGCCTCCGTCTCTTCCAGTGGGCTGCAGCAGAGATAGCTTTCCTTGCATGGATGAATAGCTGTAAGCCACCTTTGCCCCAGCCTCCTGCAGAAGGCAGGAGAAGTTTTCTAAATGTTTTCCTGCCATGCGGATCACTGAATTATGCATGAGGTCAAACCTAGGGAACAGCAAATGGTTGTGGGATGGAGGGGCAGGGCTCACCCAGAAAAGGAAATCAAAACCTTCCTTGCCTCCTCCTTGTGATGGGTCCCCTCAATTGACAACTAGTGTCACATTTTCCTGCATCTTTAATATATGACAGATGCCTTTGGTGCCAATATAATCCTGGTGTCGAGAGTAATTCTTTCTTCCTAGTATGCTACACTTATTACACTCAGGCAAGGCAGCTTGGACATGAGGCCTGGCTGATCCAACTGAAATCAATTAGATCCAGTACTTCTCTGGGCATAGACAAGCAGGATGAAAGAAAGATACATATTCATGATTTCCCTCAAAAGCAGGGGAGGTCACAAGACTTGGTCAGTCTTCAGGAGTCTTCTGGTGACACAGCTAAGCAAGCCTCTTTCTCTCATCATCTCTGGATGGAAGGTGCCAGATGCCCTGCTGCCATGGCCTTCGTACTCACTGTAAGGCTGAGCCGTCCACCAAAGGCAAGCAGAGCTGCTCTCAACTAAAAAATGTAGACATGGTCATCTTCCTCTGGGTCAGCGCCGCATTCTCAGATGGATTTTCTCCCTGTTTCCTTTTTGTCCCGTGGGCGGTGGTGCTGCTGGACCAGAGGACTCCAGCCATTTCACGAGGCAGAAGTGGGGTAGGGATGGATCTGGAGTCTTTGCATATGGATTTCGAATAGACAATAAAATCCCTAAGTGGAGCAGAGAAAGCCACGGACGTTAGCTGCACGTGTCTCAGGAAGCCCCAACAAGCCTGGGGGAGGGGCTGAGAGCGGCAGCCACATTAGGGTCTCCTGGCCAAGGCTTCCTACCACCCAGGGAAGCATGATCTTGCACTGGGAGATTCTTTTTCTGGAAAGTCACAACCTTCCCACTCACCTCCTGTGTAAGGGAATGAGCACTGGTATTGAACTGAAAAAATATATATTTGGATTGAGTCCTGAATTGGCCATTTTTAAAAGCTTCACGACCTTGGTTAAGTTGCTTAACCTCTCTGAACCTCGTTTTTTTCCCCATCAGATTCAGTGGAAATAGAGATGCCCTACGCTCCTCACAGAGTTTTGTAAGGGACCAATAAAATGAGACGACACTTAGAGAAGCCACGTGTATGAACTCTAGCAGATGTTTGATCCGCCAGTACCTTTCCCTTCTTCTAGGAAGTGTCCCCATCCCCATCTTCTTGGAAACGTTCCTCCGCAAAAAGAACCATGTGGTTTGAGTAAAAGCTGCCATATTGTCACTTCATGTGTGGGTGTCTTCCCAAAGCTAGGCTACAGCTCTTGTGTCTGTCATGGGTGATTGGGACAGCTCTGAGTTGGGCATCGGAACTCCAGTGAGGCATGCAAAGCCCTTCTCCAGGGGTTTTAATCTTGCTCTAAGGAAGAGTATGAAGGAATCCTCTCTGGGGTGGGAGCAACTGGATATGAGGCATGGAGGTTGTTGGCAGCTCTGTTCTCTAACACGCGAGGAAGCCTGTCTTTCTGCCGCAGGAGAAAATGAAGCTGCCTTCAAAGAACATGCAGATATGAAATACAGAAAGAATTATGATGATATATCTGGTTTAGATTTTCCTGTGGGCTCAAATGAATCCTTTCTTTTTCTATGGCTTGGGAGGATATTATTGCAATATCGTTCCAGTACATTCCTCTTTTTGCCTAAGCCAGTTTTAGTTCTATTTCTGTCACTCACAACCAAAAGGGGCTCTAGAGAGGTAGCCATTCATTATTCTGGTTTCCAGCTTTGGCTGGAGCTTGGAGCTCACACTGTGATCTCTCTGCCTTAGTGTCTCTGGGCCTCCTTCTCCAAGGCCATGGCGCTTGCCGTGTCTTTTATTCGTGCCACAACTTATAAACTTTTCCTATGTGCCATGCACCCTCTCAAGCCTCGGGGAAGACATTTGGATGTTATCCTGCGGAAACTCACACAAGCGCCATGCCTTAGAGGCGCCCTGCTAGAAGGCCGAGTCCAAGCATTCACTCTGATGTGCACAACAATTTATTGTATTTTCTGTAGCATGCATTTAGGATTCTTCACATCCTCTGTGGAAAGGGGCAGGTTAGGTTATCATTCGCTACAAATTGCTGAGCATCTACTGTTGGCTGGGAACTACTGGGGGAAAAAAGACATGCCTTTGCCCTTGAAATGCATATAGTCTTGTTGAGCAAACAATGCAAAGCTGGAGAGCAAGTCAGAAAAATCAAACCTGGAAAATTATGGGGCACAGACCATCAGTGTTTCAAACAATCAGACAGGATAAGTCTTTGACAGACTAGGGTGTTCAAGGCAGAATTAATACCAGGTGTAATCTGTTGGAATTGTTTTGTTTGACACGCACAGTATTTAATTTTTTAAAAAATTAGTGCTCATTATTTGAAAATCAAGAGATTTCATACTTTTAAATAACATAGATTTCTGGTTTCTTTTGATAAATGAGGAGATTTGACCACAATTCTCTCTTGGCAGTAACCAGCTGGAACTGAGTACCTGCTACCTCCTTTAGGCTGAGCAGCCACGCTCGAGTTATTACCTGGCTTCATAGGTTCGATTCCCCAGACAGGTTCCTAAAGGCATTTGAGTTTGCTATCTGAGGCCCACGTTGGAACTCAAAAGACGCCAGCTCCCCAGAAGGAGAGACTTTAGGACCAACTCATATCTAAGGCTGATGCCCCCCTTGACGACACCCAATTCAGCATTTTTAAAGTGTCATTGACCAAGATACCCCATGTCAGCAATTGCGCGCTGCAGTCACCCACCAGGCTACAGGTGAGCGGAAGTCATAGAGAAGGAAGAACCCTTCATCGAGTCATCAGCTACCAGACACCTGCCACTCAGAGACTCAGATTTTCTTCAGAGCCTCTTCCTTCTTCTTTTTAACATCTACATTTTTTTTTCACTTTGTTGCATTTGAATGTAGATGATACAGAATGAAATTCCTTTGGCGGCCGTATGCGCGGGAGTGTGCAAAAGTATTTATGAATCCTAAACGAAGCTGGCTGCAGAGCCAGGGAGCTCCAGCAGAGCGCCGGCGTGTGTGCCCGCCGGAGTCTGATCTCTTACATGGGAAGCTGCGTTTGATATCTCATTTGTTGGCTGTGTTCCTCGCAAAGCCGCGCGCTATTTAACCCACTTTGCCATCGCAGAAGAAAACGCAGAAGAGGCTGGCTGGGCGAGGCAAAGGCGATCCGGCAAAAACGCCCTGGGATGGTCAGGAGACAAGGCTCTAGGGGCGGGTGGGAGGTGCTGCCACCCTCTGGCTGGGTGCAGCACCACGTGCTGCTGGACCAAGGTTGGTCCTTGCTCCCCTGGAGGGACTTCCCTGACCCTAAAATCACCCCAAAGTGCCAGAGTTGCAAGTGAGTCTGGACTGGCTTGGCTTTTATTTGGGTTCTTAGACAAACCTGTGCTGTCCCTGTTTCTGGTTTCATAAGAAGTTTCTCTTGGGCAAACCAAGACCCCCCCTCCAACCCTGGCCTAGGAGAGACACAGCATGTAGCTGTGGCTGAATCCGCCTCTTCCTGCTAGATATTCAGCCCACGCATGACAAAGTCTTTGGCAAAATGCTAGCAATCAGGAACCGGCTCTTCATAGACATAAAAGAGTCGGTACATAGGTCTCCCCAATAATGACAGTCTACATGCATTAGCATATATTTTCTTGAGAAGCGAACTACCAGAGTATGTCCCTAAAAGCAATTCATTCTATTTACAGCTTTTCTGAAGCCCCTGAGAGGGAATCATCTTGGAGCACTGCAGACATCATACTGAAAATACTGGAAAACATTCAATTTGGAAACAATTTTACCTCGATTTATCTTTTTCCCCCCTCCCTTTGCAAGTCAGCCCACGGCTTCTGCTCTTTCTCCTACTTGAATGTGGTCCCCTGCGTGCCTCTTCCTGGAGTCACGAGGGCAGGGATGATGCTGTGTCCCCACAGTATGGCCGGAGTGGGCAAGAAGGACACCTGATCTGTCCTCCTGGTGGGAACACCTCCTTCACAGGACTGAGGGAGGCAGAGAACAGAGACGCCGTCGCATGAAGCAACAGTGCTACGATACACAGATTATTCTCCGGGAGGTAACTGCAGCTCTTTAAAATAGTGACAGTGTGAATGTCATGTCCTATTACCCCATCCTCTGGGCTAATAATAAGATTTTGTAACCATGTCAACAGCAAGAGAAAAGGAGCGAGAAAATATCCCTTTGATTACATAAAACACCCAGGTACCTTGTACAGCCTTGTAAATCGCTCAGCTCACGGGCATGTGCTGTCTGAGAAAGGCGCCAGGTGAGGGCAGGCCTTGCATCTCCAGCAAAGCCAAGGGCAGGACTACAATCCGGGCTAGGTGATCAGTAGACGCCTACTGTGTGCCTACAACCATGCTCCAAATAGGAAATAAACAAGACAAGTAAATGTTAAAAATGCAGTTTCTGCTTCTGAGAGAAGTTAGCGATGAAGTCAGAGATAAGCCACCCCCAAGTACGGGTTGTAAAGACACTGAATTTAGACTCAGAAGACAGCAGCTGGGATTCCCCCTCTCCCTTAGCTGTGTGCCCTTGGTGAGACAGTTAGTCTCTCTGAGTCTCAGGCCTTTCAGCTGCAAAATGTGGGTAATAATAGCGAGTCCTACATGCCCCACGCGCTTCTTGCGAGGATGGAATAAAAAATGCAGTGGTTTCCAAATCAATAGTGCAATCCTTTAGAAAGCGAAAAATTGTGTGTGAAACTGTAAGATAAAACACAGATCAGAACTAAGCTGCTGTAGTTGGAGCGGGTGGGGGCAAAAGTCGCACCCCCCTACTTAGCCTTTCCTTGTCCCCAGGGTGGCCCCGAGACACCCATGAGTAGCTTATAGCTCTGAGCAGCGTAATATGAAGACCAGTGGGGAAATACTTTGAAATAATACATTATTATTTTTATTGATAATAATACTAATTGGCCATTAATGGAGGTAATCCTAGAAATGGGGAGAAGGGAGAGATCAACATGGGCTTCAGTGTTCAAACAGCAGTAGGACATGGGCTGATCCCTAAAGGACGGCAAGTGTCTGGGTAGGCAGAGGGGAGAGGGGAGAGGACCCCAGCTGGGGGCCTGGGCATGAGCAAAGGCGTGGGGTCGAGAACACGTGCTCTGCAGGAACGAGAGAAGAACAGCCTGCACCTGCATGCACAGTGGCGGTGGGGGTGTGGCTGTGCAGCTTAAGGCTGCCTTCTTTGAAGCACGATCAACTGTGGTCCATGTTGGGACCTCAAAGGCAGATCCTATGGGAACCCCAAACCAGGTAGGAATAGGCTGGGCAGGGGTGACTCTAGCTGGGCTAATTCATCGGCTTGAACTCTACCCGTTCATTGGAATCAAATTTCCCTCATCAAAGACTATTTACTCTTCCGACAATGATCTTTCACTTTAGACTCTGGCTGTGATTCCTAATTGTCATCTCACAGCTTTCCATGTGTCCTGCTCTCCTCTGTCACTAACCGATGTATATGGAGGTGTTAGTCCCCAACCTCCGTGGGAGCATCCCCCAGAAAGACTGTTTACTCGGGATTTCCACTCTACCTAGACCCCCAGAGAGAGCACGATCACTGAGGTGTCCCTGCAGGCCGTGTGCCCATGACAGGGGCTGTCCTGGCCCTGCCTTCTCTGCTGTAGTCCCTTAAGCCCCCGAGGATGACTGACCTTCCCTGCTTGTCTCAGAACACCTTGTTGTCTTGTCCTCTTTGAAATGCCTGACAGCAGCAAATGCTTGGGTCTAAAAGCAAAATAATGAAATCAAATGAAAGCTCCCCAATTTCTCAACCGCTTGTCCTTGGTCCGGTGTGGTGCACGGCATGCATTATTCAGAGAGGAGCAGCTGCATTACCTGAAGCAGAAATTCTGTTTTTCAGGCACCGATCTGGAGGGAATGCTGGAGTGGAGCTGATGGCTCTGCCCAGGTGCCTGTGGGTGCCCGGGGGTGGAGGGTCCAGCTTTTGCACCGGGCCTGCAGAGGTCATCGAAGTAGCTTATGTCTGCTGCCCGTTCGTGAGAAAGTTCATCTTAGTGAGCCCATTCCGGGAGAAGGGAGGTCCTGACAGGTAGGGCAGGCACGAAGGGAGGCAGCGGGAGAGATGAAAGGACAAAGCATGCAGATTGTCTGCATGAAGGGGCTCCCAGCTGTACAGAAGACACCCCAAGATGCGGCCCACACTGCAAATCATTCCCCACTGAATGCACCAGATATGTGAAGATAATAGGACATAGAATCGCTTCTAAATTAGAATGCTGTGGAAATCCACGTGGGTGTGTGTGCAGTGAGAGGGGAAGGGCCAGAGTCTGCTATGGCGGATTGTATTGCTGTTCCAGATGCTCACTCCCTCCCATAAGAGCATTATGCACCCTTGCCGTTTCTCTGTGACTTGTAGCAGGATTTAGAAAATGGAGTATACTCTACACCCACACCCCCTGCCCCTGTGTGCCACTCCTCCTTGTCAGGATTGACCACATGACTTGCTTGGACCTGGGGAGTGAGAGCCAGTTCAGAAGCTGCAAAGAGTAAGGACTGTTCGGCCAGTTCTCTGGCTCAGTTCCTTCTGTTGCCAGAACAGCAGGTCCCAAATTAGGGGCTGCCCTTTCAGCCTCAGTCCCTGAATGAGAAGCCTCGTGGAGTGCAGCCGCAGCTGCCAACATATAGTGTGAACAAGAAACAAATGCTTGTGGATACAAGCCACTAAGATTTTAGGGGTTGTTTGTTACCATAGCAAAGCTGGCTAATATAGTTAATGTCAATCAATGATGAGGAAATTAATCACGTCTGCCTTGAGTTAAGCTTTTTTAAACTTGATTTGTTTATTTAATTGATTGTTGTCATCTTCACTTGGGGTGAATAGCATTGATAAATAAGAGGGGTTGTTTGCTCTAATGAATCCATGGAAGAGTGTTGTTGATTTTTACAGAATCCACTTATTAGGATATGACAAGTTCTGTGGCTGGGCTTCTAGCTGGGTTTCCCTTCGTTAGCGGTTGACTAGGTCTCAGTGTAGAGTAGGCTTGTCCTTTCTCTGTCTTCAATCTGTAGGCATTTCCACCAGCCCCACATTCCCACTAGCCTTCCCCTGGGACCTACCCACTTCACGTGGACAGCTTTCCTTCAATTCTGATTCAGTGGACATTAACCAAGCCCTTACTACGTGCTAGGCTGGGAGTGTATGTCCATTACTTCATTTGGTCCCTCCTACAATACTTTAATAATGGATATTTTTGTTACCACTGTAGTTCGCTTAGACTGCAAAATATCTACGTAAAAGTATCTACGTACACTACGTAGTTTATCAACAGCAGAAATTTATTTCTTACAGTTCTGGAGGCTGGGAAGTTCAAAGTCAAGATGGATCCAGTGTCTGGTGAGGGCCCATGTCCTGGTTCATAAATGGCACCTTCTCATTGTAGCCTCACATGTTGGGAGGGGCCAGCTACCTCTCTGGGCACTAATCCCAATCATGAGGGTTCCGCCTTCACAATTTTATCACCTCTCCAAAGGACCCACCTCCTAATACCATCACCTTGGGGGTTAGGATTTCAATGTATGAATTTTGGAGGGACACAAACATTCAGACCATAGCGACTGCTGTATACTATTTGAAGAAATCAAGGGTCCGAAGTGCTTGCCAAGGGCACAAATCTAGTAAGGGGCAGATTGAGATTTAAACCTAGGCTGCTTCATTCTTAACAAGCAACATGGATTGAAGGTGCTCTGTGTCATTTAGCATTTAATTTGCCAAAGGACCAGGGACATGGATTCATGGGCTGGAAGTAGGAAGGTGGGGTGGAACACAAGACTATTTACACTTTATACATTTATATTACAATGTATATTTTATTCCCAGACATAAATTCATTCATATTCTATTCCTAGGACAGACGGTCCAACAAGCTATGAGACTGAACTCTAGGTAGGTAATTTACCTTTTTGGGTGGGACTTCTGTGTCCTCTTAGAAGAAAAGCATTAGTGGAATTAAAAATAGATACCTCTGGAAGAGAGCCAGTCTCCAAGGGGACTGTAATCTTTGCAGAACATTCCTACTGTCAATTCTCTGAGAGCAGCAAGGGTGTCGTATTAACAACAACAACAACAACAGCAACAATGATAATAGAACAATAGCTTCAGTGTCAACAAATATTTTACAAAATGCTTTCATATAAATTGCCTGTTTGCTGCTTGAGAAGGTCTCCAAGAGCCACTTGAATTTACCCTGACACCAGGCTGCTGACTGCCATCTGTCTGGGGTTCAATAATTCTGGGAGTAATGATGTTGGACTCACCCTACTGCTTGGGGTACAGACAGGCAGAGGCAAGGAGGAAGGCAATAAAGAGGTGAGCCATTTCAAGGGTAGATGTATGTGTTCTTGCCTTGCCATTCTTGTTTGGAAGGCTTGAAAGAGTCCCTCCATGAGCCTAAGAGGGAGGCATTAGGAAGAAGACTCTATCAATACAAATATCAGTAAGGCCTGGGAATTAGAGGAATACCCTCAACATACTGGTGAAGTTGTGCTGGTTCTATTGCATGAAGTCAGAGACATCCTGTGGTGGCCCTAAGACCCCTCCAGACCCTCTCAGATAGAAATCAGTGGGGGCCAGGCCTGGCAGGGCTTCGTGGAGTCATCTCATGCTTCTCTTGCCTCCAGAAAAGAAAAAGTGTCCTCTTGATGTGTTGGGGAGCCTGGCAGCACTGAAGAGGCCTCTCCCTGGTCCTTGTACCATCAATTGACTGGAAATGGACTTGTCTTGGTTTCTTATGCGGAGAGAGGGAGAAAATATAGTGGTTCCCAGTTTGCCTATATTTGGCTCTCATGCAATTTCAGCTCTTGAGAAGCAGTTCTTGAGGGACCCACTGTTTTCTCCCCAGCTAGTTGAATTACAAATACATCTTCTTTAGGGGTCCCAGCAAGAGAGTGTGGATGGTCCAGCTCACACCCATGTCCACCACGAAGAAAAGTGAGTTCAACATACAGCCACGAGATGGAGGCAACCTCTCCCCGTGGGAGGTGAGCAAGCTCCCTGGAGTCTGGCCTCAGGCCCTGTGAAGGGAAGAGCTTGCGAATGGACTTTGCAATAGCCAGATATCCCTGTCCAATGCAAAGGAGAGAGAGAAGAGTGGACCATCTTGCTTTTCCTGGGAGCTTTCTGAATTGAAGAACACAGACTAGAATGCTCCCCTAGTGCTGGGGGCTGAAGAAATGCAGGCGTCTGCTGGGCGGGCACTAGTCCCCTGTCCTTGATTTTTCTGGCCTGGGAGCCAGCCCTTTCCCCTGGTGCTGGAGTCTGAGTTTGTTCGCCTCCTAAGCTTCGTTACCCTAACATCTGCATTCAGGCCGACCGCTGCAGACTGACGTGTTCAACAGAAAAAAGCCTCTCTCTTTGAGGAGTTCTGATTCTTTCCCTGTATAAGCTGCTCTGAGGTCAAGCAGAGAATCACACACAGACCTTGTTTCTGAGCGGCTGAAATTCCAAAAGCCTCAGTCCCTGGATCCCGATCCCTTCCCTGGCCGCCTCCTTGTTCCCCAGCGTCCTGGGGAGGTGGCAAGGAGCTGCCTGTTACATGGCTCCACTCCGGGAAGCCCCTGCTCTGCCACACTCAAAGCCTCAGTCCTCTTCTGAGGCTTTTCAATGTGTGGGTCTCTGTGCTTCAGTCTACCTAAACCGCCCCCTAGCCGCAGCTAATGGACCAGGAGTGAGCCTGGGACCCCAACACAGCCAGCCTCTAGCCTGCCAGTGGCCTGCGTGGCGGTCAAGCATTTACACCTTCCCAATGGGCAGGAGCCAGTCCCAAGTCAGCCTGGGACTCAGATGCCCGAGTGTAAGGGGTGCAGAGAACCAGCTGGTGAGTTCATTGGTGGTGGTGGGAGCCAAAGAGCAAACACCAAGAGTTGCTCAGTCTCTGTAGTGAAGGGTCCCTAGGTCGGGGGCAATGCCTGCTACTGGGGGTGTGGGCTGGTTACCCTGTCACCAAAGCTGGGTTGGCTCTTGAGGGTCTCCCAGGTCTATCTTTTCATAAAGCTGCATTACTGTATTCTTGCAACAGTCTCAGTAACCTGACTATGTTTCTTTTTCTTGAACATAAAACCCACACACAGAGCATGATTGAAAACCCCGGATTTAAAAGGCAGAGCAACACAACCGATCAGGGCTTCCTTGGGCCCCCACTGGTCTGTTTCTCCTTCATGTCCCATATGACACAATTTGGAACCTGTCTGAGCATCCCTGGGTCAGGCTGAGGGGTGCCTCTGGCCCTGCCACCCAGAGTGGCGGTCTCTTGGAGGTTTGGAGCACTGTGCTGAGGAGGTTTTGCCTCTGGTCCAGGAGAGTGGCTCAGGGAGAGGCCAGAGGAGGCTGGCATGCTGGGAAGGGCTCCGATCCAAGAAGCCGTCTCTTTCCCCTTCTCCAGACACTGAGCAGAGGGAGGGGGGAGAAGGGAGAGCAAAGTGAGGATGGGGGTAACTGTGGGTGGGGGCTGGGGCGGGCATGGCAGGTGGGATAAGGGAATAGCATCCCAGCCTCCCAGGTCTCCTGCTCCTGGCTCAGGCCCAGTCAGACAGTGGGGAAGATGGATCGAGTGGATGCCTGATGTCTGGGCTGGCCTTCTTGCCTTTAATTTTGGCTTCTAGTCTGATGTCCTGAGTTCACCCTCTCTGCAGCCAAAGCTGTTGCTTCACTCCCATGGGTAAAACCTAGCTCTGTGTTCCCAGAAGCCCAGTGTTCACAGTACATGGAGAGGCAGATGGGCTTCAAAGCCCACCTCCTTCAGGAAGACTTCTCTGCTTAATCCCAGCCGAACACACTTTTTATTCTAAGTCACACCACCAAGGAATGTGAGGGTTGAACTGTCCAACCAGGAGGACAGGAGCCGTGTCAGACTTGCTTATTGACATATCCTGAATGCTTAACACAATGCTTGGTCCAGAGAAGGGGCTAACTAAATACTCTTCAAAGGAAAGAAGGAAGGCAGAGAGGGATGGAGAGAGGGAGGGAGGAAGGGAGGAGGATGGGAAGAAGAGAAGAAGGAAAGAAGGAAGAAATAAGCTCTTTTTTTTTTTTTTAAGCCAAAGTGCCTTTATTTCAAGTGAAATAGTATACAATCACCAGCATGTAAAGGTAGATAGCAAAGAACTGCTGTGGAAGGATGGGAGAAGGTCCAGAACTCTATCTCCTGGCCTCGTCTTGTTTCTCTACAATCGTTGCTGAGGAATGTCTGCATCCTTGGAGGTTCAGAGTGAAATGCACTGCATTTTCCCAAAGGACAAGGGGCCTAAGCTGGAACAGGTGCTGGGTCTTCTGACCACAGGCTCGTGTGCTCTGTGGAGACTGTATTGATTCGCACATACTAGGTGCACGGAAGCTCTGGATGAGTGAAGCACTGGGAGGGAGGGAGGAACAAAGAGAAGCCCTTGCTGTCTCCCAGGCAAGAGTCATGAACAACACCCGCGACGAAGGATGCCGCACCAAAATAAAATGTATTGTATTTAAATATTCCCCAAGTCATTTTGTGTATTTAAGTCTTAATTCATCTCCTCTAAATCTCTCCCGCTACATTAATGTGACGACTTTGACAGAAAGATGAATAACATTATTAAAGAAGCTTGTGAGCAAATTTCACTCATAAAAATCTCTCATTCACTCACGTGCCCTGCTGTTCACTCCACGTTTGCTCCCGTTGACTTCACGGGTTTCCGCCCTTCTGGGCCCCGGGTTGCTGGGGGAGGATGGTCCCTGGGAAGTTCAGAGGGTGGAGGCGTGTATGCATTTCAAATCCACTCTTAAATCTCCCCCTTTCAGTACAAAAATAAATAAATCATTTGAGCCAAACTCCAGGTGTAGCAAGATTCAGGCTGGAGAGGAGGAGAAGGGGAAAGCAGACGCCCCTTTGAGAAGAGCCTCCCAGCAGGGGTGCAGAATGGGGAGCAAACACAGCAAGTGGCCAGGGAAGGGTGTCCTCCCTGGGGATCCACATGTCGGGAGAGGAGGGACCTTCACTGCAAAACTGTCTTCTGGGGATTCCTCCAAACTGACGCTTTTCAAAATGTTGGCTGGGGCCCAGCCAGAGGCAGCTCTGGAAGCTGCCGTCACATCCTGGTCCTCTACCCGGAGCCCTGCCTGGCCTCTCTGGCTGGGGATTTATGCCCCTCTTTGCCAAGCCGCCCTGATGAATGGCTTCCAGGATGGCAGCAAAGTCAGTGGTATTCATCTCACCGACGTCTCAACCTTCTCCTTTAAATCATTGCTCATGTTGGCAGCCGTTTGTTCGCTGCTGACAGCCTGGCCTGGACCCGGCTGCTCCATTCCTGAGACTTCCAGCCAGAGAAGGGTCTGCAGGGCCTACATTGGCAGGGCTAGAGGAGCCCCTGCAAGCTCCCCTTCAAACGCCGCCCCTTTCTCACCTGGCCAAGCCTCTGTTATGTCATCTGAAGTCTGGGAAGCCAACCCTGGCGTCCCAAAGGGTCCTCAGTTAGGCATTACTCTGACTCAGTACTTAGCATATTATTTAAAAATCATCTATGGATGTCCTTGCGAGGCACTTCTAGGCCGTGGACGTGTCTGCCTCCTCTCAGTATTCCCAATGTCCAGTGGAGTGCCCGGCTCATAATAGGTGCTCAATGACTGTTTGATGAACCAAACTTTTAAATTGTAGAGTAAATACCACCTGTTTGGAAAACCATTTGGAAGTCTCTACTAAAGCTAACCATACTTATGCTCTGTGACTCACCTGAGTATATATCCAACAAAAACGAGAGCTCGTGTCTCCCAAAAGACACGTACAAGAATGTTCATGGCAACCTTATTCCTAAGAGGCCCAAACTAAAAACAGCCCAAATGTCCATCATTTGGGTAGAATAGGCAGCAGTACCTTTATATAAGGATTCCATTGCACTGGTGTTCTGCAGCAATGAAAAAGGATGAAGTGCTATTCACACAACAAAACGGATGAATGTCGCAGGTACAATGTCAAACAAAAGAAGCCAGATATGAAAGGCTATATACTGTATGACTGCATTTATATGAAATTCCAAGACATGTGAAAATTATCTACAGTAAATCTAGGTCAGAATGATGGTTTGCTTTGAGGGGTGGTAGTGGTGGGTATCTTCTGGGGGGAGACACAAGGAAGACTTCTGGGGCATTGGAAATGTTCTAAATCTCCATCTGAGTGGTAGTTACACAGGTACATACATATGTAAAATATCACTGGGCTGTCCACTTATTACCTGTATACTTTGTATGTAAATTAAACCTTATTCAAAATGGTAAAGAAAATGTGAAACGGTTTTCAATCTTCTTGCAATCCGTGTCTCGATGTATTTTCACTCTGTTTTCTACATAGCCAATACCAGGTAGAACCATTACATTAAACTCTCTCTACACTTTGTATTATAAAACAATTGACATATTGCACATGCATTTTCTCACCACACAAGCACATGGCCCCCAGAAATTTCAAACATATTGCTCCCCCTTCCCAACACCCTAAGTGTAAATCACTGCATTAAAGTATATTTACCTCTTGGCACAAAAGAGATTCATTGCCTCCCAAGACTAGGTCTCATTAGAGTGAGATGGTAGGTAGTAAGGAGAATTGGTAGCTCTTGAAGATGTGTATAAGGGGGTAGGAAGCTGTTATAGAGTAGAAGCAAGGTGGGGGGGCTCATGTCTAAGAAACTTAATATCACTGAGAGGTCTGAATTCAAGGTCTTTCCCAAGAAGAACAGCATCTCTTACCTTATCTCAGCTCAATTCCCTGAAAACTAAGCCACGTATGCCCTGTGAATTCAGATGTGCCTGGATATCCCTAGAGGCTGACAGTTTGAACCACTGGAATCAGTTTGGGAGAAGAGAGGAGCTATGTGGGGACAAAAGAGGCAAGGTGTCAAAGCCAGGTCCAAAGACAAGGAGTGGCCCTCAGGAATGAGAGGCAGTCTACAGGGGCCAATTACAAATTGCCCAGTGCTTTACCCTTGCTCCTAAGATCTTACGCTAGAGCCCTAAGAGGACCACTGATGATATCCTGAACTAGTTTAGAGGAGCATTAGGTCAGCTTTGATTGATAACAACAAAACATAACTGGAACTAGCTAAAGAGAAATGGTAATATATTATAAGAAGAGGAATACATAGTCAAGGCTATGGTTGCATCTCAGGAAGAACTGGAAGGAAGCAGGGTCTTGAAGGCCTCAGACCTTACTCTTCATCACTTTGTGTGTGTGTTGCTTTGAGCCTTATTCTACTCCTCATTCTCACTGCAGACGAGCTCTCTCCACATGCTAAAAACAGAGCCACAGAGCTACCAGCAGCTCCTTGGCCTTAAAGCTTCAGCCTGGTTGCAAAATTTTTAAAATCTTAGGAAAGAGATCTGATTGGCCTGGATCGAGTCAATTGCCTATCCCTAGACCCATGAGCTGGGATTAGGGAGGCAGACCAGGTATTTTAAATGACTGTCCCTGCATTATGCATGGGGGGATAGTAGAGGGTAGGTGCTAGAGAATGGGCAGTGTCTTCTTAAAGGCAGGGCTGGTCAGAGACAATTCAATACATTTTCCCTGCAAGGAATCTGGAGAGTGCGAGGTTCTTCCTCCAATCTACAGTTTGAGTTAGAAGTAGATAAACAGTGTCATCTCCTAACAATGTGACCGTGCTGTGCCTAAACTTGATGTAACCTGTATACTTGTTCCTGTTCTGGTGAGAACTTGTTCGTGGTTTGACTTTATTTGGTTTCCTAGTTCTTTAGTCTGTTTGCCCTTTGGCACCATAAGACCTCAATCTTGTTTCGTTTTGCTTTTTGACAATTTCTTGCCTGTTTCAGTGTTCATTTGCTTAAAGACAGCCTCTAGTTGTTGGGTCTATAATCCAAACCCAAGGGTGGGATGGTGGGAACTTAACTGCAGGTTGTTGCGGTTACCATTTCAGTGAGTGAGGAGTTTCTTCCTGGGTAAGATGTTTAACCTCTTTGAGGTTTATTTGTCTTTAGGTACTAATCAAATCATATTAATGTAAAATTCCAGCTGCTTTCTTTATTACCTCCCTTAATTTCACCCTCACAACAATTCTATGAGATAGGAAGATATTTGTTATTATGATACGATCTTTTTTTTTACATTTGAAGAAAATGAGGTTCCGAGAGGTCAAACAAGTTGTCCGAGTGATAGATACAGTAGTAAGTGGTAGATCTGGGATTCAAATTCAGGTCTTTTGATTATAAATCCTCCATTTGCCTAAAGATAGGATGTTGGGCCAACCAGGTGACTTGTAAGTTTCCCTCCAGATCTAAAATCTATGATTCTATAGATGATGGCAATATTAAAAGTAATATTAGCTAACACTTATTCAGTGTTTGCTATAATCCAGGCACTGTTCTAAACATTCTACATATATATTGATAGTTTATTTTAGTCACATAATAACCATATGATGCACATAGTATAACTATACCCATTTTATAGATGAGGAAACTAAGACATAGAGAGTTAATTACCTTGTCCAAGCTCACATAGTTATAAAAGGTAGATATAGGATTCCAATGCAGACCTTCTGGCTCCAGAGCCCAAGCTCTTAACTTCTATTGCCTTTGAGGGTGACAAGAGTTGGACAAGGGACACTCCTTTTAAAACTGTTCAAATAATAAAGACTGTCTGTTCCCTGTCCCCAGGATTACATCGCAGAGCCCCATTGCAGGTTTGACAAATCCTGCCAAGGGGACCCAGGGCTCCACGGGAGGGCTCCATGGGAGAGCACCAAACACTTCTGACAATTGGAGTAGGGAGTAGGGGACGCAGGATGGAAGGAATGGAGAAAAGGCACTTAAACCGCACACACTGTGAGGCAGCAAACAAGAAGTAGAGCATAGGTTTGGGGGTTCAAGTAGATTTTAAATGCTTGCTATGTGTTTGAGCTTAGATGAGTTACTTAACATTGCTGAACCTCAAGTCTTTCATCTGTAAAATGGGGACAGTGCTAATCCTTACCTCCCGGGGCTAATGTGAAGATGGTATGAAATGATGCACATGGAGTACTTAGCACAGCACATGGTATCATAAGTGCTCAGTAAGTGTGGCTAGAAACCTTAGATTTGGTGAAGGCTTAAAGCGAGAGGGAACCAAGACGCCATGTGGTGCACCCTGAACTCAGGGTTTCCCTGCCCACACCCTTGGAGAAGATAAAGCCACTTAGCTTAAGAAAGAGACCTGAGTTAGAATCCTGGCCCAGTCCCTTGTAGTAGGTGACCTTGAGCAGATGAGTTGCATTCTCTGACTTGCAGCATGAGGCTAGGAGAACATGTACCTCAAGCTCTTTGTCCAGGGCGTGGCACACAGTGGTCAAGCCGTCCTTCCCTAGGTGGTCATCGGTGTCGCCAGTATTGGATACATACAATGTGGGAATTTCCGGGATACCAGGTTCCCTACGCCTCCAAGAGGGGCACTGTGCCTGGTGCCCAGCCCCGTCCACCTGGAAGAACAACCCTGCTGAATCTGTCCCGGTGCCTGGATCTGAAACCATAAGAGATTGCCTTTCTTCTCTTCACAACCCAGTGGGATACTCCAAATATAGCAGAAATTGCACAGAAATCAGAGCCCGGTTCAATAGACTTTACACAATTCGCTCAGTATCTCTGAGCCTCAGTTTCTTTATCCGTAAAATGAGAAAGACAGTATTTGAAAGGGTAGCTGTGACAACTAAGATTGGTATCATTTGTACCGACTGATGGCCAATGGTAGTTGCATTTGCCATGAGTCTGGAAGGGTGGGCTTCCTTCCCTTCCTTATCTAGAACCCCTGTGCATCCTCCCTTCTTGCTGCCCGAAAGGGACCCTATTACTGCCTGGATATAGCACATTCTTGTCCTACCCAGTAGACACACTCAGGCCTTGGCCCCTGCATGCACACACACACACGCTCACATGTACACACACACTCATGCACACGCACGCAGACATCCCCAGTTCACGCCAACACATACACACGCCTGCACACACGCCATGGCTGTCTGTCGTGTGGAGAAATAGCAGCAGGAGGAAATTCCCCCATCCTCTCTCCCCATGTCGCTTTGTTCTGCCTGCACAGGCAACAAATTAAAACAAGGACCCCCCACCGCCCAGAGCTGCCTGGGCTCCTGCCACACGGGCTCTAATAATAGCTGAACAGAAAGGCCCCCTGTCCGCTGGGCCCCGGAGCCAGGAGGCAGCGCTTTTCATTTGCAGCCAGAGCAGGGGCTGGGAGCTTTTGCTGTGTTTATTTGGTGTGACTTTGGGGCGGTTATATATTGTTTCTTGTCCTCTGTCTAAGTGCTTCATCAGAGATGGGGGGGCCCAGAGGTGAAGGGGCAGTAGTGGGAAGATAAGCAAAAAAGAAATTCAACTTCCCCAGGAAAACACACACGGCACGCTCAGTCAATGCAGGCAGCAGCGCACAGCAAAATTGAACTTTCCCTGCCTCACAGTGGTCTTTGAAAGCATTCAATTATCTGTCTGCACCTATAGAAAATGTTAGGGATTGCTTCCAGAAGCCTTTAAAAGGCTCTATACATAACAGAGGCGCACGCACGCTCTCAGCGGCAGGCTGAAAAACAACAACAATCTATTCATTTACCTTTGAAAAAGCCAAAAAGGTATAAATTCTGCCCAGAAATCAATCTCCCTCTCTTCTTTCTTTCTTTGTCTTTTGCCACATCTCTTCCTCAACCTCCGTCACCCCGTCTCGTGTTTATTTATTTATTTTTCAGCTAAGGCCACAGAAGGCGCCAGAGAAGGCCACATTAATGCAGGGGAAAGAAGCTGAGTTGATTTGGATGGAAATGCTGGCTCCACGCAGGCAGAGCAGGAGCCCCTCAAACTGGTTCCCCGGGGGTCTCCCATTCAAACCGGGCGCATTTGCGTGGAGTCCCCACTGTGGTCTAGCCAAGCACTTGAGTGGATGCCACTCCATTGGATTCTCAAAATAAAGCTTTGAAGTGGATGGTGCTTCTCCCACTTTGCAGATGAGGAAAGTGAGGCCCAAACAGGTATGCAGTTATTAAGTAGCAGAACTGGGAAGTTCTGAGCTTCCGCCTCTCAGTCCAGATTTCTCCCTGGCTGTGCCGTTTCTGCTTCCATTCCTGGGCTGCTATGTTCTGCGTCACTGGAGGAGACGCCATGGTGGGCTCAACAGATCATGTCCAAAGTTACCGGCAGTCACGAGAGGAAGCTGGTTTAGCAGACAATGTGCATTAAAGGCTGAGGGACACTGTGATGAAAATAAGGATGAAGATGAAGATGATGATGATGACGAAGTGTAGGAAAAGAGTGCTGACTTGGAAGGTGAGGGCTCCAGATTCTAATCACAAGTTTACTACTTAGAGCTGTGTGACTCAGCCCAAAGTCACTTTACCTCTCTGTTCCTACAAAAGGATGGATTAGGTCAATGGTTTTCCAACTAGGCTCAGTGGAGTTGTTAGGTCTCTAAATACTCACCCCGCTGGGGCTGGGGAGAAATGAGTAGAGCTTAGGAGTCTGCTTCTACCAGAGAAGCCCCTACTTCTTTTTTTTTTTTCTTGAGACAGGGTCTCACTCTGTCGCCCAGGCTGGAGCACAGTGGTACAATCATAGCTCACTGCAGTCTCAAACTCCTGGCCTCCAAGGATCCTCTTGCCTCAGCCTCCTTAGTAGCTAGGACTATAGGCACGTGCCATCACACCTGCCTAACATTTTTATTTTTTGTAGAGATGGTGTCTTGCTATGTTGCCCAGGCTGGTCTTGAACTCTTGGCCTCAAGTGATCCTCCTGCCTTGGCCTCCCAAAGTGCTGGGTTTACAAGCATGAGCCACCACATCCAGCCCAGCCTCCACCTTTTAAAATCCCTAGATTATGTATTATAGTTCTGCATGATAGTTCATTAGAAAAGAGGGTCCTACTATTAACAGGATGGGATATAAAGACACTTCCAGCTAGAACATTCCATGGTGTGATGATGATGCCATGACATTCAGAGTCCAGGGAGTTCAAGGCCCCTCCCAGGGTCTTAACGCCCTTAAGACAATGGTCGAAATGACTTGTGCCTGGATAAACAGCTGTATGGTGGACAAGGAGATTCTGTGACCCTCTTGTTACCATCCAGGGAGGCTGGGGAGACAGAGCTGGTAGGATGCATCCAAGACAGAGATCTCGAAGGACAGCTGAGGGTCTGAGGCTGGGCAGACCACCAAGAAACAAAGGACAGGACAGTGATGGGTGACTGGAGTGACAGAAACTGCTGGAGAACGGGATCAAAGTGGGGGCTGACAGGGAGCAGGCAAGGTGTGGGGCTGCCACCACACACATCGTGAGCATCTGCCTCACCTTTATGGGCAGCAGTCATCCAGTGTGTCTGGCTTAGGGACACACGGTCATGATGGACAAAGGGCTGGTTGTAAAAACTTGATAGTGCAGGTACTTTTCACCTGTGCCCCACTTTCCCCTGTGGACAGAAACCCTGGAAATTCACCGTTCCCAAGTGTGTTTTGTAAGGTGCTTAATGAGCCAGTCAATTCTAAATCTCTTGGAGCAGATGCAGTTCATTGCATCCGTATGATCAAAGGTCTGATATTGAACCATAAAAGCACAGGTTTGCAGCATTTTGGAACCAAGAAATCTTACAGGTCAGTTGGCCCAACTCCACTATCACCCAAAATCAGAGCTAGATTTTGGGGTCAGCTTGCATTTGGAACACATGTCTCAGAGCAGATGGGATGGGCAAGACAGACTGTTTCCTAAGACTGAGCCAATGCCTGGGAACAGTCACCTGAATGCAGCACTCACAGTTCTGAGCTTGGTCTGAACTATTTTTACTCACACTAATTTGGTGAGGTTGCTGGGAGGACTGATTATGACCCATTCTGTTCATACCTACACACATCTAAAGGATCTGATGAACATGGGCTTTTGTTTCCTGAAATTATGTTCAAAAGATAACATGACTTTAAAGTTTTCAAAGAGTTTTTGTATCTGTTGTGTGTAATGTCCCAAAGATGTCTATCAGTAAGACTATTAGTTCCATTTTATAGATGGGTAAACTGAGACCCGGAGCACTGAGTGAACTACTCAGGGTTATTCAGTGAGTCCAAGGAAAAACTGGGGCTGGAGCTCAGGGTCCCCCTACTCTGATGTTCCCTTGCATCAGATTAACCCTCCACAGTACCCTCATGTGTTGAGCTCCCTATCCTGACCTCCTGAAACCTTCTAACCCCTGGGGCCTGGCTTTATGCATTGAGGAATTGAGGGTAAATGAGAGAGTGACTTTCCCATGGCGTGCGACTTGTCGACCAATTTGAAGAGCATTTTCTTGGCCAGCGCTCTAATTCCAATGCTTGAGTAATGCCCTGAGACCACATCGATCGGAATCCGGGAAATTCCGACCTGACCGCCGCACATTGTAATAGCCTCTGCCCAGGTGACCTTCTCCCTGTCAGAAAATACATCTTTTCTGCAAGTCCCTGGCCTCCAAGCATCACCCACAGCCAGCTTAGCCCAGACAAAGGGCTTTGAAATGGTCCAGATAATGCATTGAGGGGAAAACTGTTTTCCAAGTGTGTAATTCGTCCACTATTAACCTGCAGCTGCAGGGACGGCCCTGCTTTGATTCCCTTCTCCAGCCAGGGCCACTCCTGTGTCGTGCAATGCGACGTGTGCTGCATGGCAGGAGACAGGGAGCAGAGGCTTGTCATATTTCCTGAATGCTAATGACCCCCTGGCTAGCGGGCTGACACTGTGCTGGCTGCCTGACTGCACTGCAGGTCTGACCCACCCTGGCACCTGTCTGCTACTGGGTTCTGCCACAGAAGTTGTCCTGGTATTTGGCCAAGTGGAGTGAGAAGAGAGGTGGCAGCCCTGGCCATCTGGAGGTGCGTGTTCAGGATGGGGCTTGACACAAACACCAGGTCTTCTCGTTTTAACCTTAGAAAGACAGCTCAAATGTGCTGGGTTCCAGTTCTAGCTGATGGGGCTGCGAGACTGTGTGGCTTTGGAAAAGCACTTCCCCTTTCTGGGCTTCACTTGTGTTGGCTACAAAATATAAGCAATAGCAAAATGTCACTGGATTTGTATTCCCTGGATTCCATTTTTTCCCCCAGATGATTCTGTTTTGGGTTAATTGATGGGTAGAATTTAAAAGAAGAGAGAGGAGGAAGAGAAGGGGGAGACAGATACTGAAGGACTGGAGTGAATTATCAGTGCTGAGCACCAAAATATGTGTACATGGGGTGAAACACAAGAGGAGAATATTTTCAACATTATCCTTTTTCTCACTCTCTCTTTTTTAAAATTATTATTCTGGTCTCGGAAAGTTTTATGACCTCCCCCTAACCCCTAGCTGAGCTAGGCCTGGGGTTTGAGGGATCAGGACTGAGTAAAGAGAGCTCAAGACAGGCCCAGGCTCCCCCAGGCCAGAGGAACTGGTGTGTGTCCACCAGGCGAGAGCGGGCCTGAGAGGCACAGGAAGGAGGCCAGGGGACCGAGAGTCAAGGCAATGGTTTGGCATCGTTGAATGGACGAGGCAGCGGGAGGAGGCTGGGAGACAGCATCAGTGACATTTCCAAAGCAGTGGGATTGGGAAGATGAAGCCCTTAAGAGGGAGTCTTCAGGAGGGTCATGGGGCAGGGAAGGAGCTACAGTGAATCTCCAGCCAAGTCAACAATTCTCAACCACTGGCAAATGCACAACATTGGCCAGCTAATGTCTAGTCTCAGACTGAGGGTCTGTTTAATATACTAATCCAAACAATCATAAAGCATGGTGGGGAATCCTTTTCATTAATTTTTTCAAGCCCCAAATAAAAGATAAAAATCAGGAAAGCAAAATCATACTTATATCCCCAAAGGAATGTGTGTCCTGCAAGCATGGGTTTTCAGCTGGCAACCGGATGATGCACCTGTAGAGCTTCTGAAAAATACAGTGTCCAGGCCTCACTGCAGATCTAGCAAATCGAGATGAGGTCTTCCCGGGTTAGCAGGGGATGCCACCCACTCCTAAAACAACAGCAAGGACAACTATGGGACATGAAAACAACTGCTTGAGAACTGCACTCAATCAGGCCAGCTGTTTGTTCTACTAAATGTTAAATATTTGTTGAATAAATATTTCAAGACTAGACTGTGAGTTCCACTAGATTCTGCAATCTTTAGTGCAGAGACCATGTCTAAGTCATCCTTGTGTGCCAAGTGCCTGGCACACCATAGATGCTCAATGCATGTTTGTTACGTATATAAATAAAGGAATGAATGAATACATTAATGTGGAATAAGAACTCCTGTTGGAATAGAAAGAGCCCAAGTTTTGACACTTAGAAACCTTCATTCAAATCCTGATTGCATGGCTTTCTAGTACAGGATCCTTGGGCAAGTTATTTTACCCCTTTGAGCCTCAGTTTCCACATGGGAAAAAAATAGGGCTAATGCAATGTGCTTCACAAGGCTGAATGAGTTAATTTACGTGAA
>VBSM01001265.1:71520854-71564118 GCA_008086735.1 Cheirogaleus medius | reverse complement strand
GGCCCTGGTGCCGGCCTGGGCTGCCCCGTCTCCTCCACAGAAGGAACCTCGTCCACCCTGGAAGCGCTGGTGCTGAGCCTGCCTCCGTTTGCGGGAGTCTTCATCACCAGGCACCGGCATTCCCACGCTGGGAAGGGTGCTTATGGTGGGGGAGGCGGGGGGCAGCCTCTAGTTGGGCGAGGCCTTAGGCTGGAAGGAGGCCTCACCCTATGGCAGGCCGGGCACACCCAGAGGGTCGTTAGATCTGAATGGCCACTCTGTCAGGGATGGGAGGATGTCCAGGGGGCCCCTCAGTGCTGAATGCTGCCCGCGGCCTGTCCTGCAGGCCTCTGCTTGTGAGAGCCTCTGCCCCACGGACTCCACCTCTGGGTACGACAGTGACGTGCACCTGTCTGGGGGCTGATGGACACTCTAGGCTCCTCTGATGGGGGGATTTGGGTTGTTTGTGTTCAAAGCTAACAAATAATGCAAGGAGGAGAGAAGAAAGAGATGACAGGTGAGAGGAAGAGAGGAAAGAAAAAAGGAAAAAAGGAAGGAGGAAAGGAGGGAGGGAGAAAAGAGGAAAGGGAAGAGAGAACAGGGAAGGAAGGAAATGAGGGAGGGAAAGAGGGAAGGAAGGAAGGAAGGAAGGAAGGAAGGAAGGAAGGAAGGAAGGAAGGAGGAAAGGGAGGTAGAGAGGGAAGGTAAAAAGGTTAAAGGAAAGGAGGGAAGGAAGGAAGGAAGGCAGGAAAGAAGGAAGGAAGGAGGGAAAGAGGGATGGAAAGAGGTAAGGAAGGAAAAGATGGAGGCAAGGAAGGAAAAAGGGAGGGAGAAAAGGAGGGAAGGGAGGAAGATGGGAAGGGAGGGAGGGAGGAAATGCCTTCTCTGCATCATATAGCTCAGCAATCCTCACAGTACCTCTGTGAGATCAGTATCATCACTCCATTTGTAAAGACAAGGAAATGGGGCACAAATAGGTCACACGGGGAGTAAACAAATGGTAAGGTAGATTTGACATAGCCTAACGCTGGAGCAGGAGGATTCCTGACTCTTCCACTGGACCCTGCAGACAGGGTGACTGGAGGTGAGTTGAGTGAGGTTTGTATCCTAGAAAGTGTGTGCACCCCCTCCCTGCCAATGCCTCCTCTTCCCTCTGCTCAGGCACCATTGCTTTTTCTTTTCCACAGGCTAGGAGCTCCCTGCTCAGAAAGAAGTCTCCCTCATGAGGTGAATTACCTCTCTATTTCAGAGCACTCCCTGGAGGCAATGCGACTGAGTGGAAAGAATGCTAGGACTGAGTTCGAGAGACCGTGATTACATCCCAGTTGCCCTATTTCCTAACTGTGAGGCTGAATAAGTCACCTCATCCCTATGGACCTCAGTTTCATCATCTGTAAAGTGGGAGTAGTAACAGTTCCCTCACAAACCTGTAGTGAAGAATATATATGACATTATATGTACCCCTAAATGTCCTTTTAAAACCACAGAGCACAGACATTGTTAGGAAATATATAATTAATATTAAAAGAAAATTCCAGAGGGTTGAACGTGTTTTTCTCTTTTTATTTTCAGAATTAAACAATGGATAGATCTTTAACGGTGCTATTTCCAGCGTCAGGGCACAAGGATCGAGGAGACATACTAAAGATCTAGGGCCTTCCCTGGTCCCTCAAATCCCACTGCCTGGTCCTACCCCCCTCTTCCCTCCTCCAATACATGAGGGGTCCTGAGCAGGTGCTATGAATTAAGAGGTCACTTTGTGGAATGTCTCCTTTTAAGTCTGGACTTGGTCATGTTTGTAAATGTACACACGAACGTGCCCACATTCATTTCCACCTATTTTTTGCTTTTATGTCTCAGTCAATAGTTTTTGGCAATGCCTTTGTAACACCATGAACTGCAGACAGGAAATAAGACCCATCCATTTGTACTGGTACAAGCTAAAGATTTTCTATAAAGTGCCCACATTTCCAGGCTGGGGGAATGGATTTCACTGTAGGAAAAAAAAAAATATTGTGAGGTGAGAGAAGTGCAGCAAAGGAAAATATTGGCCACTTTAATGATTTACAGAAGCATAAAAAACCTCTCTGCCCGCTGAGATTTCATATTTCCCCTCCTGCCAGGAAGGGGGCCGGGGTAGGGGGTCTCATGTGAGCTGTGATGCGAGGAAGCATTAGAAAGCCCAGGCTGTCCCCTTCTTGAAGATTCTGTAAGCTCCAGTTGAGGCACTGCCTGGCCCCAGGGGAAAGGGCTGCTGGCAGGCGTGGGGGGCAGGAAGGATGGAAACTTGGTCTATGCATAGAGCCCTGGATAAGAACCTTAAGAAAGGCTACTTCCTCATTCTACAGATGGGATGACCGAGAGAGGACCAGAGATAAGAAGCTACTTTCCCAAGATCATCTGTCTAGTTTGTAGGCAAACTGGAAAGAGAACCCAGACCTTCCAGCTGCCAGCTCAAAATTCTTTCTGCCATACCCACTATTAATGTTGTTACCATAATGGTTAGTATAATTACCGTAACAAAAAGACCACTGAGGGCTTTCTACGTGACAGGAACTATACTAACAACGTTGTATACATCACCACATTTAATTTTCATAACCATTCTAGAAGATATGTGTTATGATTCCCACCGTAGATGAGGAAACTGGGACTCAAAGAGATTAAATAATTTATTAAGATCATGGATTTGAACCCAAATCTGTCTGACTCTGGAATCCATGCCAAAATCACTTTCCAGTGGTATTTCTAAAGAGCAGGAAATGCAGGAACATAGAGTCATAAATGCTACTCCTCAGAGAAGCTGCCCAAACTCACCAACAAAGAAACACAGTCAAAAATAACTGGCTTGGGCAGTTCAGAGGATGGTGCTTTAGAGCAAAAGCCCAAGACGGTTAAATGTAGACGGTAAACAAATGGGAAGCAGCCCCTTCCCTGCACATTGCAGTAATTTGAATGGCTTGCAGCAGTGAGTAGTGGGAATTGAGCTATTAATAAAGGGAGCCGGCAGAATGATTTACAATCAGACATTAATATGGAGATTTTCATAAACACAATAATTCACACCCAAGCAGAGTCATAAATGTAAAGTTGCATTAACTATTCTAGTTGGCATGGAATGTCACACACAGTGTGAAATTGAACATTCCATTGTACCGTAATAATGGACTAATGGAAAAACTTTTCTTAGGGGAAGGGAGGAGGGGAAGCTTGGGGAAGTGGGAGACCAAATGTGTTATATTTCAACCTTGCTTATTCCTGGTAGTCACCACGCCAAAGCTCTGCCTTTGCTTCGTACTTGTTTTAAAATAAGATTTTTATGTCGGAATAGTTTTAGGTATACAAGAAAGTTACAAAGATTGTAAGTACAGAGAGTATATCCTTCACTCAGTTTGTCCCATTTTAATATCTTATATATTCATGATATATTCGTCAAAACCAAAAAATTAACATTGGTACAATACTGTTAACTTAATTCAGATTTCACAAGTTTTTTTCTCTTTTGGGGTCCCATCTGGGATGCTCCGTGGCGTTTAGTCATCGTGTCTCCTTAGTCACTGGTCTGTGACAGTTTCTCAGTCTTTCCTTGTTTTTCATCACCTTGACAGTTTTGAAGGGTTCTGATCAGATATTTTGTAGACTGTCCTTCAATTTGAGTTTGTCTGATGTGTTCCTCCTATTTAAACTGGGGTTGTGTGTTTTGGGAAAGACCACCACCGAGCTGAATTGCCCTTCTTGTCACATGATATCCAGGTGACTTACCACTGTGATGTTGACCTTCATCACTTGGTTAAGGTAGGTAGTCTATGTCAAGTTTGCTCACTGGAAAGTCACTATTTTTTTCCCTTTCAGTGTTCTGTTCTTTAGAAGCCAGTCCCTAATTCCAGACCATAATGGCTGGAGCAAGGTGGTAGTATTAATCTCCACCTCCACGAAGGAGAAGTATCCACATATACTATCACATATAGTATTCGCCTTATACTTGATAAAAATTAATTTTACATTGAACTCTAAATTTTACTGTGAAATTTCCTGCCTTCTAAAACAGATTATTTTGAACATAATTGGACTTTGTCTTGATGACTTCCTGCCATAAGCAATCCCCCAAATTTTGTGACCTTTTCTCATTCCTCACCCTCATGATCTCTCTGCAGAATTTGACATTGTTGAATACTCTGACTTATGGCAGACAAGTTTCCCCTGATGGCCCTACCATTTGCTATTCTCTTCTGCTTTCTCTTCCTCCTTCTGAACTCACCACGGTTCCATATCTATCTCCATTTCTGTCTCAATCTCTGTTTCTATTCTTCCTCCCTCCACCCCTACCATATGTTCTGTCAAGACTGTCTGTGGTCCTCACCTCCCCTCTCTCGCCCGTATTTCCCCTAGCAATCTCATTCACCAGGTTGTTTCAGTCATCGTCATTATTTAGATGACTCTTAAATCAATACCTCTACCCAGCCCATCTCTGCAGGGCTTCTGTCTCTACTGTCTCCTGGCACCTCCACCTGCTATGTCTCAAGCTCATCATCTCTCTATTAGTTAGCAAACTGTTTCAGCTGCTTTAACGTAAAAATAAGAGTAGGCTAATTAATACACAAGGTTTATTTCCCTCTTATGTGAAAATCTGAGCTGGTAGAGGTCTGAGGGAGTGGTGGGGTAAGGACAGCTTGGCTAGGGCCCCATGTTTTTCTGATACCGACTGCCTGGGGTGTAGCTCTTGCCTGCGTGGTGGAAGCTGGCTTCTCAACACTGCATTCCTGTACAGATCTTCAGGAACTGGGAAGAAAAATAGAAAACAAGTAGCTTATTTTTTTTTTTTTTAAGGGAATGACCTGGAAGTGGAACATATCACTCTACTCACATCCCATTGGTCAGAACTTAATCACTTGGCAACACCCAGTCACAAGGGTGCCTGGAAAATGAAGTCTCTAGCTGGGCAACCAGCTGTACAACAAAGAGAAGAATGAATATTGGGATAATTGACAGTCTCTAAAACTGAAACCACCATGTGCTCTATTTCCTAACTCCTACCCTGACCTACTTCTCCTCTTGTCTCCTTAATATATGCTATTATATTGTCCATATTTATAAATGCGCATGCCAGTAACTGTAACTGGAAACTTGGGTACATTTGATGCTTCCCCTTATTTCCCCTTTACTTTCCTCATGTTCAAAATTTCCTCTCCCGTTTTACTAACACTACACAAATTCAGATCCTCATTACCTCTCATCTGAAGAATTATAATAGCTCTATGCATGGTCTCCATGCTTTCAATCCCTCATTCCTCTAAACCATCTTAAGTATGGCTGCTGATTAATCTTAGTACACACAGCTCAAATCCGCAACCCTATTCATAAATTCTCAGTGGCTCCCTATTGCCAACTCAATAAAATCCGAATTTTTGACTCTAGAACTATGGCCTTCCACAATCTGTCCCAGACTCTCTACCCCACCTTCACTCTCTCCATTTTATCCTGCACCATATGTATTCCATGACAACTCCTGCCCCAGTCCCCACTCCCTGTCACCTTGTCATTGTCACGGGACAAGAGCTCACATGTATTGATCACTTGCTCTGAGCCAAGCACTGTTATGCGCGTTACCTCATTAAGTCCTCACAACAGGAGTGACGTCAGCAAGACAGCAGAATAGGACAGTGCTGGTCACCTCACAGAAACATCAATTTGGACAACTACACGTGCATGAAAATACCTTCATGGAGCTTAAGGAAACCAGCTGAGGATTGCAGCACCTGAGTGTAGCACAGGCATGAGAAAAGACACACTGAAGAGGGTAGGAAGGACAGTTTGACATTACTGGCAAAACCACCCCCTCCCCCGACTCCTCTGCTTGAGGGAGGGAGAGTGAAACAAGCACCAGACTTGGCCCCAGACCCTAACACTGGGCCTGCCCCAGTAAACTCAAGTGCCAGACAGGCCCCCATGGCCCTCAACTCCAGGCCTGCCTCTATGCCAGGACAGCCCCTCCAACCCCATGCTGGACCTCCCAGTAGACTCAGCCTCCAGGCTCACCCCAGCACCAGTCCAACCACCACAGACTCAGGCTCCAGACCTGTCTCAAGCTCTAGGCCTGACTGACTGACCCCAGTGGCCCCAAAGCCATACCAACTCAGCACTGAGCCAGCCCCAGACTCCAGTCCAGGACCTACCAACCCAGCTTTTACACACTCCCCAGTACCAGGCCAACCCCTGCTGACCCAGGACTCAATCTGCCCCAGGACCAGGTCATCTTCTGAAGGCCCAGACTCTAGACCAGCATCTGCAGACACAGCCTCCAGGACAGCCCCTGCCATCCCATGCTCCAGCACACCTAGGTTCCAGATCTGTCCCAGTAGATCCCAGCACTGGGTCAGCTTCCACCAACCCAGGCTCCAGGCTGGCCCACAAAGCCCCAGAACACCAGCCTGTCCCTATGGACTCAGGCTCCAGGTCTGCCCTAGTATTAGGCCAGCACCCATAGACTCAAGCTTTAGGCTCCCAGCACCTGGCCAGCCCTGACAGACTCAGGTTCAAGGCCTGCCCCAGCATAAGATCAGCCCTGTGGATTTGGCTTCAGGTTGGCTCCTGTGGATACAGGCTTCAGGCCCACCCTCATGGGCATAAGCTGTTGGCCCATCCCAGCAGACCAAGCTCTGGGCCTTTCTCAGTAAGTAGATCCAGGATCCAGGCTCAACCCCATGAACTCAGGCACTAGACCTACCCATCTGCTCACCCAGGTATCAGGCCAGCCTACCTGAGGACTCCAGCAGCAAGCTTACCTGCAAATCATGCCAGATGGCCTGCCCAGAATCCCTGGACAGGCTGATTGGTGAAAGTCTTTTCCTGCTGAAACTAGTCTGTAAAGACTAGAATGAATGCCTACTTCTTCAAATGTGCAGATGCCAATGCAAAGCCACAAATATCATGAAAAATCAGGGAAACATGATGCCATCATGAGAATAAAATAAAGCACCAGTAACTGTCTCTAAAGAATGGAGAATCCCCCATAATACTCTAAAATTAAAAAAATGATCTGTAGAGAGAAAAAGGGAGAGTGCTCATTAAATCAGATGAGGCAGAAAACATGAGGGACCTGAGCTCTTGAAGATGGTATTCCTCTAATTAAATATTAGAAGAATATTTAAATTTTCTTCCACTAAACATTAAAATGATCCTTGACCAAAAAAAATGGAGAATTATGGACTGCCTGACAATTCAAAATAACAGTTTTAAAGAAGCTGATTGAGAGAATACAGATAGATGACTAAACAAAAATTAGGAAAACAATACATGAACAGAATGAAAAGTTCAACAAAGATACAGAAACCATAAAAAAGAACCAGACAGAAATTTTGGGGCTAAAGAATCCGATGACTGACCTGAAAAATTCTATAGAAAGCTTCAATATGAGACTTAAGCCAAAGGAAGAATCAGTGAGCTCAAAGACAAGTCATTTGAAATTACCCAATGAGAGGTACAAAAAGAAAAAAAAGAATGATAAGAGAGAAGAAAACCTACGGGAATTTTGGGGCACCACCAAGTGAACCAATATATGCAGTATAGGTATTCCAGAAGGAGCAGAAAATGAATTTTACAAAAGGAACAGAGAAAGAGATGGGGCAGACAGTTTACTTAGAGAAATAATGATAGAAAACTTTCCAAGTCTGGAGAGAGAAATAAAAATCCAGGTCCAGGAATCCCAAAGAACCTCAAATATATTAAATATAAAGACATTTTCACCTAACGACATTATAATCAAACTCTCTAAAGTCCAAAACAAAGAGAATTTTGAAAGCAGCAAGAGAAAACCAACTCACCACGTACAAGGGGAATTGTATAAGTCTATCCAGTGGATTTCTCAGCAGAAAGCTTACAAATCAGGAGAGAGTGGGGTGATCTATTCCAAGTACTAAAAGAAAAAAAAACTGCAAACCATTAATAATATATCTACCAAAGTGTCACTGAGATATGAAGGAGAGGTAAGGACTTTCCCAGGCAAACAAAAGCTGTGGGCACTCATCATCATTAGATCTGCCTTACAAGAAATACCAAAGGCAATTCTTTAAGCTGAAAGAAAAGAATACTAATTAATAACGTAAAAACATATGAAAGTATAAAACTCACTGATAAAAGTCAATTTCATTGTAATTAATAAATTAGTTTTAATAGCAAAAAAGTCTTCATAACAATCCCATAAGATAAATGATCATTATAACTATTATACTAATGATGAGCAGAGGCTCTAAGGAGTAAAGTAGGTTATCTTCAAATCTACAATTAGAACGTGACAGAGTCAAAGTTTGCTCCCAGCCTTATGTGACTTCACAGCCTGTGTTGTTATCTCTAAGCTACACCATCTTGCATCCTGTGCCTCTACTCAGGATGCTCCTATCAGAAATGCCCTTTCTTTATGTATGTATATACTCATCCCTTTCTCACCCCTCCCACCTGCCTGACACCGATAAATGTTATTCCATTTAGGTGTTGATTAGTTAATACCAATTTGCTGGTGAGTACATGTGGTGCTTGTTTTTCCATTCTTGGGATACTTCACTTAGTAGAATGGGTTCCAGCTCTATCCAGGAAAATACAAGAGGTGCTATATCACCATTGTTTCTTATAGCTGAATAGTACTCCATTGTATATATATACCACATTTTATTAATCCACTCATGTATTGATGGGCACTTGGGTTGTTTCCACAACTTTGCAATTGTGAATTGTGCTGCTATAAACATTCAAGTGCAGGTGTGTTTTTTATAGAGTGTCTTTTGTTCTTTTGGGTAGATGCCCAGTAGTGGGATTGCTGGATCAAATGGTAGATCTACTTGTATCATGAGGTGCACCGTCTGGGGGATGGTCATGCTTAAAGCTCTGACTCGAGGAGGAGCAAGGGCAAGATACGTAACCTTAACATTTGTACCCCTATAATATACTGAAATAAAAAACTGAGAACCTATTACACATCCATATAGACATATTAGTAAGCAGTTGGTTATATGAGTCTAGATCTTAGAGTAGAAGTCTTGGATAGAGTTGTAAATTTAAGAGTATGTATATAGAGCCACTGAGATGAATGAGATCATCTGGAGGGAAAGAGTAGACATTAAAGAAAGAGAAATTGTCATTAAACATAGTTAATTGGTGATGACCTCCAATGTTTACAGGTCAGTTAGAGGAAGAAGAGCAGTTAAGGAGACCAGTAAAAAAAAAAAAAAGAAATGCCCTTTCCTCTTATCAACTCATAGCAAAATCAACTATCTTTCAAGACCTGCTTTGGATGCCACATCTTCCATGAAGACTTTCCTGAAATACCTAATTGGAATTTATACCTTTTCCCCCTAACCCCAAAAGCCACATGTCTGTGTCTTTCTTTCAACACTTAGCATTACCTACCTCATATAATAGTGCTTTGTAGACAAGTCTTGATTTCTCTAGACTGGATCCTGAAATCAAGGAGGTCAACATCATTGGGCAGCCTAGGGCAGTACTGTTCAATTTTTGTCCCTGAAGTAGAGCATTTATTAACCTGGCCTCAGTCCCCACATCTAAATACATCATTAAAAATATATTTCAAATCTAACTTTGCTTCTTCACCCCTGTTACTGCTTCTCTCATTCAGGCCCTCAACATGTCTCTCCTGGACCACTGGAATTGTTTCCTAACTTATGCCCCTGACCCCTCTTAACTTCCTCCTCCACTTGGCTGCCACAGCAACCAGTCTCCATCAGTATCTTCCATTGGCCAATGCAATGTATTCTAAGCACCTTAACCTGATATAGAAGATTCTCAGTGATAAGGACCATACCCACCTCTTATGTCTAGCCTGTACTTACCTTTTCAATATTCTATACATATTGTATAATGGAAATTATCTATCTATGTGTCTGTCTTGTTTATCTGCATGCACACTTTTGGGGGTCAGGAACCATGCCTTGATCACTTTGTTTTCCTTGCACCTAGGTCAGTACATATATTGAAATCAATTATTGTGATAGCACCAGGGCCTACTAAAGTTCACATATTGCCTATATTAAATGACCTCACCTTGCTATGTTTCCCTGCAATATGTCTGCTGTCATTTTACAACATGGTGAGAATACCTGCCTAATATCAACTTCCTCTCCTAATAGGATTTTATTGAAAATTCTTCTAATAGAGGACTCTAGTTACAATTCAGAAAAACAATATGGCTACAATAGTATTAGAATAAGACTATACTGATTGTGAGTGGATTTCACATGGGCTTCTGTGTTAATAAATTTTATGAATTTTACAAAATTAATAGCAACACCTATTTTGACTGATTAAATTATTTCAGTCCCATTTCTGGTTCTCCATATATTCTGTAGAGATGTGCCTTCAGGATTCAGATAACACAGTCAGAACCAACTGGGATACACCACGAACCATTCTGCTTTTTCTCTAAGTATAGGGAGTTTAGTTTGACCAGGAATATTCTAACTCATATGCTCTTTGCATTCAAGCATTTGATCACATTTGATCCTCAGAAGATCCCTTTGCAGCTGATATATTACCTGAATTTTATAGATAATAAAAGAGACACACAGAGGTTAATGGCCAGATGTAAGGTCACTCAGTCAGTAAGTAGCTGAGTCATGCTGTAAATCAGGTGTCTTCTCTCAAAATCCAGTGTTCTTTCCTCTATCCCATACTTTGCTCCACATAATTTTCCTGCCGGAAAATTGTATTTGTCTAAACCAATGTTTTTTCAAACTGCAGGTTGAAACCTACCAGTTGATCATAAATCAATTTAGCGAGTGCCAAGTAGCATTCAGAATAGAATAGAATAGAACAGAAGAATAGAATAGAACAGGAGGAGTATGATATGTCAGAGTGTGAGTATTGTTTCATGAAACTTTTGTCCCAGGTCACAATATAAAATATTTTTCTTATAGTAAAATAAACAAAGAAATAAAAAATACTCTTCTCTTAACCACTTTGTCTAAAACTGAAGTTGCCAAAATAACCTTGTCATTGTCAAAACTGTAGGTGTGTTTTAGTTCATGTTTTCTTTGGCCCCTTAATGAAATTTGATAACTTCCTCTACTTTCACCAGCACAAAATACTTGTCCCCTCTGGCCTCTGAGCCCTCCCTTTCCCAGGGTACTTCCACCTTTCTGACAGTCCTCATTCTAGCACCTGATATTCCAGGGTTCCCCAGGACCCTCTTTTCTTCCTGTTCTATCCCCTTAGCATAAAGCCAGCTTCAACCATCATCTTAAAGCCAGCGATCCCTGGATCAATACATCTCACTTTCAGTTCTCTCCTAAGTTCCAGATTCATATTTTTAACCGTCTACTGAACACCTCCTCCTAGATGTCCATGGGTCTCTCAGAATCAACAAGTCCAAATTAATTCATTATTGTCCCTTCAAACCCCCTCCCGTTCTGTGTCAGTGAGGGGCTCCTCCATTCACCATGCCGTCCAAGCTAATAACCTGGCAGTCTTTCTAGGCTCCTCTCTGTCTCTCATGCCTCGACATCTAATCAATGGCCACGTCCTGTCAATTCTGCCTCCGCTATACTTCTTGATAATGTCTGCTCTGCCACTTTCTTAGTTCACAGCCTCATTATCTCTCATTGAACCATTGCCTCCATTATCTCCCTCTTCCAGTCAATCTTTCATGTTGCTGCACAATTTCACAAATGCAAATCTGACCAGGTTGGTCCTCCATAAAGCGTCACAGAGTTCACTCCTCTGTTCTTCTCACTCCTGCCTCCTCCCCTCCTCCCTTCTCCCCTCACCTGTCTGCTCAGGTTCCCCTCTGTGCTGGGGTAGACTTGCCCAGCTCCTGTGCCCCTCCTGATCATGCACACACTGTTTCCTTAGCCTGGAATGCCCCCTCCTTCCTCACTCTCACCCACCTGCTGAAATCCTAGCTCCGGTGTAACTCTCCTGCCACCTCCTCAAAAGGTTTTTCTTCCTCAGCTTCATCTCCTGTGTAGATACTCCCGGGTGCAGTCATAGCTTTAAGACATTCCCTAAATAACTTTTACCTCTCAGATCGCACTAGATTGTAATTGATTATTTGCATTTCAGATTCCGGCACTCCACTGCAAACATCTCAAGAGTTATAATTATGTCTTACCCACTTTCCGGTGCCTAAGGCACTGGCATATAGTAGGTGTTCAATAATGTTTGTAAAATAAATGAAGTCTCAGTTCTGCCACTTATTAGCTGTTACTTTGAGCAACTCCCGTAACCTCTCAAGCTTCATTTTCTTCCTCCGTAAGCAAATAGAAGCTAATAGTTATTGAGTGTTTTTGTGCATGTGTCTTTACATATGTTATTTAATTTTCACCACAAACCTCAGAAATAGAAATGATTGCCCATCTTATAGGTAAGAAAAAGGAGCGTGGGAGAAACGAAGCAAAGTGTCAGTGGTTGGATAGACGGTGGGGGTCAGGGCTAGGATTTGAACTTAAGTCAGTCTCATTCCAGAGCTCCTGTCACTACATCAAGCTGCCAAGAAAATGGAGAAGAGACTATCAACCTCACGGGGATTAAATGTGATAATGTATGTGAAAGCTCTCTGTAAACTGTTAAACGCCATCAAAATGTGAGATGATATAATTGTCATTAAGATCTGTCATGGTCTGCAAATCACGGTCAGAATTTTCAGGAACCGATATTGGAAATCATTCAGTTGTAGCTGGCTGCAAAGGCCCGTGGGAATCAGACACCTCTCGGGGGCTATTTGCACAGAATACTTGCTCCCCTACTTGAGGATGCAAATAAACGGCAGCAATGCAACAGGAAGCCCAGTGGAGTGCAAGGATGTTGTGCGTCGACGGAGAGACGACGGCGGGTGTGCTTGTCAGTTACAGGTTACAGCACCCTGAGAGTGTCCCGGTGACATTATTGTGTTTTAGAATCTCCAGGCAGCTTTGTTGTTGCAACATCCCATTGAGAATCTTGGCGTTATGCTTAGGGTCGCGAACTGCGCTGCTTTTAGCTGCTGCTACCAGTTTGTGAATCATCCTGTTTACAATCTTTCGGATGCTATCTGGGTGGCATGCCTGCAGAATGGCAGTGATATATGGCGTTGCCTGCATCAGGGAGGCAACAGGGAACTGCTACAGGAGGCAAGATTCACAGTCAAAGTGTACTGCACTTAGCTATTTAGTCACCCAAAGCCAGCGCGTTGGTACTGAAAGGATAACAGGCCAAGGGCGTGTGACAGCCACCGGCTTCTGGCACACCGGAATCATTTTCTCCATTTGGTGGGAAGGATGATGGAAATGCAGCCTCGTGTTTTTACTGACTCGGTAAACTGCCTGGGCAGTGGAAGTTTAGTTCGTTAATTTTCCCTTTCATTGTTTGAATGCTACTTAATTCCATCTAACATCATTGCTTGTTAATGTCTCTTGTTTTTCATTGCTGCACAGAAGCAGCTCTGACCAATCTGGACAAAGCAGAGACATGTCTGTAATGTAATGTCTGCTGAGCCCCCATGTGTGGCACTTTTCAAGCACATTTCCCCTGGGTCTGTAAACCGTCACTTGTGACTTGTGTCTCTCCAGCATCCTTTTCCAAACTCAGTTCATTTTCTTCTCCAGTTAATTTTTAAAATGGGGGAGGGGGGAACTTTACAATGATGCTATGAAAAGGCTTTGAGGAGAGATTCTACTGGACATGGAATCAAATCTTGGAAAAGTTTGCCTTATTTCTTAGAAACTATGAAATGTGATTTTCCATAATGAATTTTCCGTAACTGATTCAACCCTGGGTGCTAAAGAAAATGCCTCCTAACTTTACCCCTTCAGAGATAGCTGAACACACTCAGCTTTGTCTTCCAAATGGGAGCCATGATGGATTTTGGAGTGCATTGAGTGAGACTGAATTTGACTGATCCTAAACATTGCCAGCTCGCTCTAGAAAATTCCTAATGTACTAAAGAGTGCTAAGATGTTTACAACAGTCTGGCTTTTATACCACAAGTAGATAATTAGTCATCCTGCTTCATCCACCATTTGTGTAGATATCAACTTGTTTTCAATTTCTTTGGGGGCAGGGGCATATATTAACCTCCTTTCCTCTCCTTCCCCAGAAGAAGATGGTGGATTATGCAGGCTATGCTGTTACCCCTTGCAAAATGGTCAGAGGAAATCAGATCAAGTGGTAGAATACACTTAATCGCTACCATTTTCACCTCAAGAACTTAACGTCTTGGCTTGCAGGACATCTGTATTTACGATGAAGATGCGTGTGTATGTGTTGCCATTTTACAGATGGTAGGAGTGAAGCCTAGAACATAGAGTGAATTTCCATAGGCTGAGCCATTCATTTAGAGTGGGAATAGAACCCAATGCACTTAATTCCAGCTCTACATTGGCCCAAGCCGCTTCCAAACACGCTAGAGGGAGAAAACACTGAAGGTTCTCTGGTCTTTTTGCCTCCATCTTTCTTAACATTTTTTATTGTTTTGGAGAGCTACGAGCATCTGGAAGGAACCAAATCTTACAAACCCAGCTCCGGAGTTGTGCCCTTGAGATGCTGTAACTGCACAGGTAACAGGGTCGGGTTGGAGCCAATAGCCCAGCATGGCTCACAGCAGTTTCCGAGCTTACCTACAGATTCACTGTAGTGTTACTTATGGAGATGACAGATTTACTGTAGCTCAGCTTAATAAAATAGCGTTTATGGGAATATCTGCACAATTAGAGCACACTTCAGGCCATAAATACATTCCAGCCAATGTCGAGGATATAGGTTCCCCTACTTTTGGACACTGCTGCTCTTTGGACATTGGCAAGAGCCCTGGCAGGTAAAAAGCAGCTGGCATAGAGGGAAGGTGCCCTAAAGGATTAGGAGAAGCTCCCCAGTTCTTAGCAGATATAATTCTATTTCATACCCTGTTCCTCTGAATATCACCATTGCCAGTGCCTAAATTATACTGGGGTCTCCTAGTTCATGAGCACTGTCACTGGAGACAGATAGGTGCATTTGAACTTAGCCACGTAAACACTCACTTTTTACCTATGTGATCTAGTGCAGATTTCTCTACTGCCCTGAGCCTCCCTTTCCTCACCTCTAAAATCTGGGAGTTGGGTTAATGATCTTCAAAAGGCTCAAATTAGAAGTTTGTTTCTTTGGGGTCATTCACTCCACAGTCTTGAATGGAAGCAAAGCATTTTAGTCAGCATGATTTTGGGGGGATTATCTCAGGGTTTCACAGCTTTGATCTTCACCTAACCCCTGTCTCTGCCTCCCCTCCCCAGGAGTAGATATTACCTAGAACTGGCTAAAGTCACTGAATTCCCAGATATAGAATTCAAATGCAATAGGAGTGGGATGGTGCCCTCAAAGTCTTGCTTCTCTTGAAAATATCTGTGGGAATTTTCTATGGAGTCTCCATAAAGCAGTAGAATAGAAGGGATAGAATTACTACTGAGGCAAATAGTTGATTGATTATTCGACTCTGTTGAGTAACTTACCTGATGGTTTTAGAGCTATGTAGACAGAGCCTGGGTCAAAACTGTGAAAGACATTCGTGTAAGCAAAGCCCAGCCTCAGAGTCACAATGACCAGCTGGAAAGTGAAAAATGTAACCAAACAATAGGCTGCTTTCTTTTCATCAAGCCAAATAACAAGTTTTACTGATTTTTCTTTTCCCACTGACTTAATTGTTTTTGCAACTGATGTGAGTCACTTCACAGATTGTTTCCAATCATGTGGCGCAGCCTGAGTTGCTGCGTGTTGTGGTTGCTGTCCCCCTACCCCAGAGAGGTGGGAGTGGAGGAGTCCAGTGACTTACCGCACGCCACCAGCCATGTGACGGAGCCTCACCACATCGTCCTTCTGGGTGCAGAGCACTTTGCTGCAGACATGGAAATAAACAGATGCTGTGAGACAGCAACACACGCACACACACACACACACACACACACCCACCCCACAGCAAGGAAGTGTGGTCAGAACACCATAAAACTCAGAGGGCTAGGCATCTTGAAATTTTGTAAATAGCCATTAACCCAGGACAAATTGGTCCCATCAATAAAGAAAAACGCCAATTTCATCGATTTGCCTGTCTCTTGCTTCTCTTCTCAGTATGACAAGCTCGACCTCCAATCATCCTACTCTCTCTAGAGGAGCCAGAAACTGGGGCTGGTCTGAATGAGTTCTGTGGAGCCAAAACCGTAACACTTCTTATCCAACTCTGCGGACTGGGAGGGAGAGTGCAGTCAAGAGTTTAATTGGGCAGAACAACTGGTCAGTAAGTCACAGGAGCGTATCTAAGGGAGTCATCAATGCAGGGAGGACCTGGAATGGTTGCAGGGAGTCAGGGTCTATAAGCACCAAGATGTAGGAGAGGATGAACGCAGGAAACCAAGTGTTGACCAGGTGATCAGGAGAGCGGTCCTGATGAATGCCAGGACAGGTGGCTGCTGATGGTGGCCGGGCTGCTAGGAGCTCCTGGGTTGAGGGTGGGCTAGTCCCATGATATCAGCGCTGAGGCATGGCACTATTATTTTATAAAATGCTTTCTATTAAACTGTTTCTACTAAAGCTGAACATACCCATACCTTGTGATTCTAGCAATCTCACTCCTAAATGTATAGAAATGCATACTAGGTACTCTAAAAGACCCATTAAAGTGATTAGAGCAGCATTATTCATATAACCTGAATCCAGAAACAACCCAAATGTTTATCAACAATGGAACAAATCATTGTGATTTACTTATAAGTGGGGTAGTATACAGCAACAAAGAAGAACAAACTGCTGCTTACAAACACATTATTGAGCAAAGAAAGGTACATACAACATAATGCATGGGGTATGGTTCCATTTACATAAAGTTCCAAAGCAGCCAAAATGAATCCATGGTGATTGAAGTCAAGTGATCCCTTCTGGAGAGGAAGGTGGGAGTCGGCGGCTGAAATGGGGCTGAAGGGAAGCTTCTGGAAATTTTCTATTTTTGTTCTGGGTGGGAGTTATGCTGGGGAGTTTACTTTTTGTATATATTATTGTTAAATAAAAATATACAGATTTTAGGCATGTTATAAAAAGGGGGACAGACCGGGTAGATACTAGGGTATAAAAGTCCAGCTGGCATGATGGCTCACGCCTGCAATCTGGTATTTTGTGAGGCCGAGGTGGGAGGATCACGTGAGGTCAGGAGTTCAAGACCAGCCTGGGCAAGAGCAAGACCCCATCTCCAGGAAAAATAAAATAAAATTATCCAGGCACAGTGGCATGTGCCTGTAGTCCCAGCTACTTGGAAGGCTGAGGCAGGAGGATCACTTGAGCTCAGGAGTTTGAGATTCTGGTGAGCTATGATGATGCCACTGCACTCTAGCCAGGACAACAGAGTGAGACCCTGTCTCAGAATAAATAAATAAATAAAGTCCTCTGCCACCAGGCGCATTTCTCACAGGAACATGACTGCACTTACAGATTATGTAGACTTTGCCTTGCCTGGTATCTGAGAGTCTCAGTCTGTGTGATCATCTCAGAAATTGGCTGAGAACCTGAAGATGGGGAGGAGAGCAATCTGTGTCCCCATGACCTTTGCCTAGAGAGGGATGTGCAGGAAGGGGTGGGAGAAGCATGGAAGCGAAGGTGAAGGTGGAGGCACCTGCTTGGCAGAGTAGGAAGAGCATAAAGTGCTGTGGGAGGGTAAAGGCAGGGACCACTGGCTCCTCACATCTGGACTCTGAAACCACCATCTGATGCAACGCCCCTCAGAAGCGCCCATGCTAATCACCACCAGCTGACACCCCCAGCCACATCTGCACCACCCCAGCTAATCACTGCCCACGATTGCGTACACCTGTCTTCCCCGCCTGCCAGTCCCCGCCACCTGCCTGCCTGCCACTTTCAGTCCTCACGCTAAATCAATAACAAAGACCTCCAAGGGCTGCCCAGCCTCTCTGCTGATGCCCCTCCCCTTAAACCCACCTGTCCCCTCCCCTCTGCAAGCCTGATCCATCTGCCCAAGTGCAGATCTGCTTTGGCAGGACTGGCAGGCCGGTTCACATTGCAGACAGCACGGCTCTGCCTGGCGTTAGCAGCTGCCGACGCTGCAGTTTAAGAATCACCCGTGTCTGGGGAGAGTCCATTAAAAGACAGTAACAATGTATATTGTGCAGTGACCCTTGGGGCACCCAATTCCACCTTGTTAATGATCTCTTGGAAATAGCCAAGGCGATGGAGAGAGACATGGTTCAGAGGTCCCCAGGACTGTGTTGTTAGGACACAGCTGCATTTGCTATGTTTGGGCAACAGTCAGGAATCAGTCTTATGCTAATGGGGGCAGGTCCTCCGGGATCCACTCAGCCAATCGCAATGCTCTTCAGGAATGTGCTGAACGTCAGTCACTGGGCAGAACTGTGAATGGTTGGCCTGGCAAGGAGAAAGCTGAAGATCCAGCCATCTATTCCACATCAAGGAATGAATGTTCTAGCAGTGAGTCTCATAGTTGTTTCTCACCCCAGTTGGACACTTAGGTGAAAGTTACATATTCAAAACACACCTACTGCTTTAACAGAGGTGACATGCAACTCACTGTAACTTAGCTGTGAATATCCCCATTGCCCTCTTGCTCAAGAAAGCAAACTGAAATGCAAGCGAGAGAGACATTATGATAAGTGCTCTTTTAAATTTTCTCTATTTTACAAATAAAACATTCTCAGACTTGATGCTTTATTATTGGTAACAAATTACTTGCATTATACCTCTAAACAGATGAGGCAGACCAGTGTGTTTTGACACTTAAGCTAAGAAATGCCGCTGGGGACCATAGAAACCAACAGCTAACCATGCTACAAGGAATATGTTGGTGGTAGAATGTAAGGAAGAACTTCTGTGTAGGAAAACTTACTGAGCATTAAATAATAACTAAACATTAAGCATTTAATGAGTGCCTACTGTGGGCCAGGCTCTCTGCTGGGGGCAAGGCATGATTGGCCATTGCAAGAGTAACCACAATCTGTGAATGTCTTTAAGAATGGTGTAAAGAACATGTAAAGCAGAAATTTGACAAAAAAATGATCAGGGTTTATGACATTCTGAGATATTTCATTCCCGTTTTCTTTCATTTCTCTACAAGCACTTAGAGATGATTTTGTGACTGTAGTCAGTCCCAGGCATATAGGATGTGGGAGTCTAAGAAGCGACCCTATCATGTGGCCTCACCTACTTACACCTGGTCACTGGGTTCTGCTGATCCCTGGGCTTCATCCTAGAGAAGGGTTGGGAAAATGGCTCTTAACCATGGTCCCTCCGTGGAGGGAGGACACCAGCACACTCACTGCCATGGCCTTGCTAAGGTAAGCAGTATTGTCGAGGGTCCTAAATTGGAAATTTAGAGACATAAGCTCTAGTCTCAATAGAGCATAATAATTTTAGGCAGGACATTATGAGTCCAAGGCCTGACCTAGCCATCCTTAAAAAAGAGGGGCTGCAAGAAGCCATGACTTTGAATTCTTCAGACGTGCACTGCTGCTCCAACGCAGACTGCTGGGAGATGGAGAACATGGCTACTCTAATTCTCCTTGTGCAGCCCTGGCACTGCTCCGTTCTACCCAATCCTCTCACGACGTGGCAAAACTCTGCTCACTATTTCTAAACCATGAGCACACCTCCAAGCCCACTACCCTTTGTGCACACGATCTCTATCCTTTTTAACCTCTCACACCCTCACCTTTAATTACCCAGTTCTTCTCCCGTTCCAGAATCCTCCTTCATCTCCTAGTCCATGTGTCCTCTCTGGCGTCATTTGTCTCCCCCAGCCCATGCCTCGGGCAGCCATTTCACCTGCTTGAGGCCACTCTGGAAGTCCTGACCCATTAGTCCCTTGATGTCAGAATGAAACACATCCAGGTTCATACCGCAGCCCTACCCAACACTGCTTGAAGGAGAAAGTCATGGACACACTCTTGGTCCAGGTGGCCAGCTGGAACATTTTCTCTTTGGGAACCCATGTATTAGCTTTCATGGAGACCCCCCTTATGGCTCTTCCAAAACATCCCACTTTCCTCAATCTCTCAAATCTGTTGCTATCCTTCAACTTACCACATGAGTCTGCTAGGGCTGCTGTGACAAACGTCACAGACTGGGTGGCTTACACACCACACATTTATTTCCTTATAGTTCTAGAGGCTAGAAGTCTGAGATCAAGGTGTCAGCAGACTTGGTTTCTTCCGAGGCCTCTCTCCTTGGCCTATGGGTGGCTGTTGTCTTCCAATGTGTGTCTGTTTCCTAATCTCCTCTTCTTGCAAGGGGTCCAATTGGATGAAGGCCCACCCATGTGAACTCATTTTACCTAAATTTCCTCTTTAAAGGCCCTGTTTCCAAATACAGTCATGATCTGAAGTACTGGGGCTTAGGACCTCAACATAATGAACTGGAGGAGGGAGGGACACAATGCAGCCCGTGACACGTGCCCTCAAAGACAACCTTGCTTTCTGTTTATCAGCAGATCAGAGCTGTCCGATCCAACTTCCTTAGCTGCCCTGATCCTTGCTCCAACTATTCCTGAATCTTCCCGTATCTTCTCTCTCTCTTCCCTCTCTCAGCTCTAAATTACTCTGAATAATAGCTTTTCTGGGAAATTCTACTCAGAGCAGAGTAAAACATTTCTTCTTCCTCTGCAGTGCCATTGGATTTTGCCCCAAAAGTAAAGAAAACTAAGCACTGTGGAAGGCCTACTGTGTGCTCATCATTGTGGCGGGGACTTTCGCACAGTATTCTCATTTGATTATCGTAACACCCAGGGGAGTAGTGGTCAAAGTTAAGAAAACTGAGGCCCTGGGACGGTAACTTCTCCCCGGTCACACAGTGGGTAGGTATGTGGGTAGAGGTGCTAGTCAAAACAGGAATGTTTCTTTCCTGTGTACCGTAAATATTTCCATCTCGGAACCAACAAGTTTCTAGTGATTGTTTCTTTCCACCCTCTTCCCTTGCCCCCCTCTTTAAGCTAAGTGCTCTGGCACAGAGGGACCGAGCCCAGGACGGCTGAGTGTGTGAATGAATGAATTCTCTTTATTAAAACTAAACTCTCCTGCCCGACTTGTCTTCTTGATCCCTTCTCCTTCTCTGAGCTCTTCTCCAGGTATTATTCCCTTCCTCTTGCATCTTTAGTATCTTCCTTTCCACTGACTGAATTCTCTCTTCCTGGATACGTCTCTTCTACATCTCTTCTACCCTTAGGCATACCCTTCTCCCCACCTTGATGCCTCCAGCTATCAGACTAGCACTTTTCCTCCCTTTCTCCTCCATCTGATTGAGAGAGTAGCTTCCCCACTCCAGAGATTCTAATTCAGTTGGTCTATTGTGACATGTGGGTATTTTTTAAAAGCCACTCCAAGTGCCAGTTTTAGGGACCTCCAATCTATGCTGTGGGCTTTCACTTCCTTACTTTTTTAACCCTTGACACTGGCTTTCACCATCACCACCAAAACCACTCTCACGAGGTCTTCAAGGACCTCCTCAATGCCACATCCTCCTTGGGGTTCTGCAGCATTCATCTCTGATAGCCACACTCATGATCCCCGCATTTGTACCACAACCGTCATCCTGGTCCTCTCCTCATTCTCTGTCTACTGTGTTCATTGCTGTTCTCTTCCCACCTACCAAGTGGAGAACTCCCCAAGTTCTGGTTTCCTCCTTTTCTCTCACTTTGCTCCATATTCCCTCCCTGGATGATTGCCTGCTCTTCTCTCATTTCCAGCACCTTGTCCATGCAGGTGATTCCTAAATTCGTATCTGAAACCCCAGCCTCTCTCTAGAGTTCTGGACTCACATCTACATTTGCCTTAGGAAGGGCTCCAAGTGTATGTCTGTCTTGGGTTCTCCCAAAAGCAAAACCAAAGGCAAGAAATGGACACAGGAAGTTTACGTGGGAGGTAACCCCAGGAGGTGAGAGTGAGGAGGGAGTAGGACACATGGATATGAGAAACTTCATCAGGATTAGTGCTGTGGGCAACGGAGCCTCCATGCCACTGGGACCTTCTGAGAAGCTGCCAGACACCTTCCAAATTGTTCTCCTGAGGGACTGAAGCTGCAGCACTGATCCCATCCTCTACTGTTAATAGCTAAGAGATTACCATGGCATTATCTCTCCTACACTCAGGCTACTCTTGTGGGAAGGCCAAAAAAGCTCCTAGGTTTTGAAGAAGGCCACGGGGCACAACGTGGAAAGAGGCACAGGGAGCCTGCGGGTGGGGTGTAGGCAATGTGTTGGGTGAGCTTGCGGCCACGTGGCCATCTCCACTATGGCTGTGCTGCCATCAGAGGTGGATCAAAGGGAGATTGACACCTTCAACATCCTTTTTCTCAAATCAGTTCAGCCAAGTACCAAAGCACAAAACTGCAGAGTGACTTTTGACTCTCCATTCCTCACTTTCGTGTGTAATTGTTAGAACCACGTCCTGTTTACCCTAATCAGACTTGCTCTTCAGCATTGTTCCCTGGTGGCTCTCTCACCATGACGGCCGCAGGACACCCTGGTAACTGCCATCTCCTGGACTATCTCGCATTCTATTAACTTTTATCTCCGTGGCCTGTCTCACCCTCTTCCAAACATCCTCACGCACTGACTCTGGATTATTCTCGCTAAAGATTAGTTTCAATATCATTAACCTGCTAAAATATTTTCAATGGCTCCCGACGGATGGTCAAAATGTGTCCAAACTCTTCAACCTGACAACCAATGCCCTTTTTGCTTTGACACTGTTTCATCAGGGCAAGCGTGTTAGTCTTATTACCCTTCTACCTGTATTTTCTCTCCAGAAGCACCATTGACTTCTTCAACCACACAGCCCTATTTTCTGCACTTACATCATCTTTGTTCCCCTCTTTCCCCTACCTATAATTTTCCAGATGCCCCCACCACCTCATGCACTGGGACCATCCTAATCTCACCTGTCCTTCTAGGCCCGTGTGTTCTACTTATCTCCTCCATGAAGCTCAAATACACATCTACTCTCTCTCTCTCTCCTGAACTCCAAACACTTCACCTCTTCTTAACTTTCCTTTCCTTATTTATTTGCAAGTTGATTACTTTTGCTTTGCCATATTTCTTAAGTGGGATGTGACCAGATCCTTGAGGGTAAGGGGTTATAGTAGCATCATCTCTGACTCTTCTCCAGCATCGGGCATTGTGTCATGTTCAGCAAATGGGGAGGGAAAAGAAGGCAGGACAAGGGGAAGAGAAGAAAGAGTAGATCTGATCCCACACTGAGAAACAAGCTGTACAGAAGAACAAATGCTAGGTGCAGAGTAAAGCCTGGCATATGCTAACCAACTCACCCTCCAACAGACTCCTACCTTTTTAAAAAGGACTTTATTGTTGCTCATTATCTCACCTGCCCTTGCCGCTGAGCGCCCACCTGGAGTCAATCTCCTTCTGCCTGAGACAGCTGTTTCTGATGTCTGGGTAAAGGTTGTGTAGACTTCAGCTGGGGAGAACTGGCAGGAGGAAGGATACCTTTTCCTACACACAGATGGCAGAGGTGAAAAACACATAAAGGAAACATGCCAGCTGCTTCCAAGCTACCACGAAGGTGTGTCAGCATAATGTCCACAACAATCATGTGCAGTGAAAAACACAAATTAGTCCATCAAACATTGTTTTGACTACATAATGTTAAATACTTGGTATCACTGAAGTTACAGCTACCCCAGACTGTCAGATTGACTGAATTAACCAGTATGTTTTTCACTATATTGAGGAGTTTGAACCAAATCACCAGTGTCCCCCAGCACCATAGTTGCCATCCATGCATTTCCAGATATCCCAAATGACCGGCTGATTTGGTCAAATGCGAGGCTGGACTCACCCGTCAATGACACGACCAATTTACCTGTTACTTTGGCTCTGCGCCGAGTCAGCTTCTGTCCCAGACTAGCCACACTTAATTAAGTCAGTAGTCAGAAAGATTCCACCGCTCCTCAGTTCCCTGGCCCCACCAATGCAGAAGGCCAGAAACAGGGCCTGTGGGATTATTCATGAGCTGTGGCAAATCACAACCACCCACCTTTTCCTCCTTCCCTCATGTTCCCATTAGGATAGAGACAGGCTTGGATGTTTATTGCTCTCAACATCCTTTGCTTAAAAACCAACTGGCCCTGGGAAACATTAGAAGGGAGGTGGGTATTATCTTCAGGACTTTTTCCCTTTCCCTCCTTCATTTTGGATCACCCATGCCAGTCTCCTGTCCCTGAAAGCAGTGTCACCTGCTCTGAAGTTTATTTCACAACTGAACCTCACACTCCTTTCCTGCTCCTCTTCTCCTTCCCTCCGAACTTGCCTACTCTGTGTTATCATGCATCCATCCTTTCATTTATCCACTCAACAAATGGATACCGGGCACCTATTATGAGCTCAGATGGTGTCCCATTGTATTGTGACAGGGATGCACACAGTATAAATATGGTCCATTTGGACATAATACATTAACATAGAGGAGTGATCCAAAGGGTTGGGATTATGGGCACCAGGGCAGGCCCAGGGATTGTCACTATATGGGGACAGACAGGACTTCAATAACTTCCTGAAATAAAAAAAGGAGGTGATCTGTCCTCCACTCCTTGTCTTTCAGCCAGAAGCCTGGCCCTTCCCTTGCCACTCAGACAGGACTTTGTGTAGCAGGAAAAGGATGAAGGTTCCCATCCTCCAGGACGTTATGATCGATGCGACTCCTTGCCTTACTCACCCTTATAAACCGGAATGAAGGACAGGACCATACAGAAAGTGGATTGGTCTCCTCTGCCCCTCCCAGGAAAAGCAAAAAGCATAGCTCTGCCCAGGCCGGCGGTCCCAGCCATGGCATCTGTTCATGGTGTCCTATCTGTCTTGGAACCCAACGAGTCCACCATGTGATTGATGGTGTTCCACTTGATAGGGAACGGAGCGAGCAATGATTTGTCATTCACCAGAAAGTACTGCTATTTCATCCGCTCCCATTCCCTGGGACGAGGCTCGGCTATTTGCTCTATGCATCAATTTATAGTTTATCCTAAGACTAATGATGCTGTGTTTAAGAGGCAAGGTGGGGTTTTGTTTTTGTGTTTTACCAGCAGAGGATTACATTACTGATTGATCGTATGCGGTTGTCTGAGGCAAAAACATTTTGAATTGATACCTGGATTTGAACTACAATCAACTTCCTCCACAATTGCCTCTTGGTGCTGAATAGATCAAGGAGCTGCAGCTTTCTAATAGGGCCTCAAGGAGACTTTGACAATCCCTGTTAGAATGAGCAGTTTGTTGTGGTGGATGGGAGGCAAATAGATCATCCAAAGGGCCGGCTCACGGCTTCCAGGAGTGAGGACATGCTCTGAGACCCCAGAAACAACTGAAATGGGCAGGAACAACTGTGTGCTGCTGTATGTTGAACAATCCTACGAGGGGAAATAAAAAAGACCTAATGTGTAGCATTACCAATTTCTCTGGTGTAAATATCCCCACCGCAGCCAATTTCAAGCTACCAATGCGATGTCACTGAATACAAATTTGGGACGGGAGTCATACCACACGGTCAGCTTTCGCGAGCTGGTACAAGCTAGCTCCAACATACTACTGGACGAGAACTAGTATGTGTTTATTATGTGCTGTCCTGTTCTAGGAACATATTTTTCTGATGAGAAAAATTGAGGCTCAGAGAAGGTATGTAACTTGCCCAAGATAACACAGCTGTAAAGAAGTTGAATCTTCTTGCCCAAAGACTGCCCTCTTTGGTTATCTCCTATCATCCAGGGCATGGAGCTAGCATCTAATACAGCCAGCTTGTTACCCCCAGGCTCGGATTGCAAGGCTCATGCTCTTTCAGTCCACCATGTTACTGTCCTGAAGAAGGGTGAGATCCAAGGATGTCCCCATTTGTCTAAACTTCTACCACTGAAGCCTGGTTAGCCCCATTCTTGCCTCCTAACTTGCCCAAGTGGGAAAATTCAAGGCTACCTCTGCACTCATTTGCTGATTTCTCTCAGCCCCAGTGTAACTATAAGGCAAAGGACATATGTTTTCATGGTGACTACTGTCTGAAGTCTGGGAAACAGACAAGATGACCCCTAGGAGATCCCAATCATAACAGTCCAAGAAGCCAATTCAACAACCAATTTGGCTGAAAAACTAAATCACTTCCCCCTTGGATTTGTTTTAACCCCTTCTAATTTTCTACCCACTGTCTTTGCTAGCTCATTTCCTTCCTGGAATTCTGAAGCAAATGAGGCAGTGCCGGTGGGGGTGGGGGGGTGGCTCAGGGCTGGGGCAGCGACCTGCCCTGGTGCTCTGTCTGGCAGGCTCCGGTGCAGTGCAAAACAGCGGGGCATTAATGGCTATTAATATCCACAGAGGAAGTGCTGAAAGGCCAACCACGTAATTACTATTTATTCATCACATCAACTGATCCTCAGCTCCTTCCGGCAGCATGTCATATTGTCCTGAGGTGGGGGGTTTGGGAGAAAAGGGAGGATAAAGAGGAGACTTGGTAACCCTCTCCCCACCAACCTCCACCCCCTACTGCGACAAATGTCAGGACACTGTGGCTTCTGTGTGCGGAGGTAAACAGGAAGCTTCTGGGCACAGTCTGGGTGGCAGGGAGCAGTGGTCAAGGAGGGCAGCTGCCAGCCCGGGACGGCGATCCAGGCTGCTCTACCCCTTCCTCCTTTCTTAGGGATCGAGCCCCCGGCTGCTGCAGGCTGCGTGGGGCAGGCACAGTGGGCACGGCCCGGAGACGCAGCCTGCAGCGTCCAGCTCCTGAGAAGTGCGTGTATTCTGGACTGCTCATGAGACCAAGTCGTTTCCTGAGGACGCAGAGAGAGGAGATGACCCAGCCACTCTTTTTGGCACCTGCACCCACAGTTCTTGGGGCATCCTGCTCCCCAATCCTGTCCCATGAGAATGGAGCAGTTTGCCCAGATCTGGACGGGGATGGTGGGGGAGAGATTAGTGTTGTGTTTTTCCCTCCCCACCCCGGTACCAGCTTGACTGGCAGCCTGGGCAAAGAAGAGCCCATCTAAATGCTCCCCGGGGTCCAGAATGGAACTCATTACATCAAACCTGCCGGTAGCCAGCAGCTCTGCTTTGTGAGCTGTGAAACAAATGTTTATCCACCACTCAGTGCGGTTCAAAGCTATTTAAGGAGCTCAGGGTGTTGAGCTGCAGGCAAGAGCTGTGTGTGCAAGGCCAAGGCTGGCACCGAGCACAGTGGGCAGAGCTGGGGACTGCAGCCTCCAGCCTGCCCGGCTGCAAGACTCAGCAGAGGGCCGAGCGGCCAGAGCAAGATGGGCTCTTTCTCCTCGTTACACTTTGCCTTTGGTCTTACTCCTCTGCCTCTCCTCTCCTCTCTTCCACTTCCCTTTCATTTGCCTCCCTTCTCCTTCTCTTTCCTCTCTCTCTCTCTCTCTCTCTCTCTCTTCTGTTTTCCTTCTTCTTTTTCTCCTTCTTCCTTTCCCTCCTTCTCTTGGTCCTTTCTTTCTTCTTTCCATTCTCCTTTCCACTTTCATTTTCTCGTTTTCCCCTTCTCTGCCCTTTGATAGGCCTGTGGCTCCCTCATCATCCTCCAATATGCATTATTCTCTGTCTCAGTGATAAAATCCACAAAATGCATAAAAGAGTAAAAGAAAGCTAAAGGCTTCACCCTCACAAAACCACAGTCTACGGAAAACAGCACAGTGTAACCTCAAGGTATATTTGCTAATACAGGGGCCGAGGCCAGCGGAAGAGCATGCCCAGCGTACTTTCCACGGGGTTTTCTGGAATCCAGAGGGTACTAAGAACCCTGTCTGTGCACGCCGGTGCCTCCGCCCAGAGTCACCGGCAGCCTTCCTGTTTCTGAAAGGGCCATGGAGATCGCGGGTTAGGATCTCCATGGAAGAAGAGGAAGCTGAGATCCATGGCACTGGTTTTCATAGTTTCATTGAGGTGGCTATTCAGCTTCTGTTATAAGACAAGTTAAGAGGTGTCGGTGACGGCACCCAGACAGTGTGGACGGAAGAGGGGAAGGGAGGTGGCAGTCACCTCCAGGGCCTTGACATTCATGTGCTCAGTGGTTCCTCACAACTGTGGGGTGAAGTAAGTACTGTACTCTGATCATCTACGATGGCACGACAGACCACCCAGAGCAGTAGCTCGAAACAGTCACCATTATCGATTTTGCTCTTAAGCCTGGGAATTGCCAGGCCTGGAGAGGCAGTTCTCACTCTTATAGTTGCGGTCAGGGGGCAGCTGGGGCTGCTTCTTCAATCCAACGTCTGGAGCCTGGGCTGGGACGACACGGACCAGGGGGGATCTTGTGTGTCATGCCCCTTCTCTGAGGTCTCTCCACGCGGCAGCTTCAGGGCGGCCACGGTTCTCACACAGCAGCTGAAGGCGCCCAGAGCAGGTGTCCCGAGAGAGACCTGCAGAAGCTGAAGGCCTTCCCTGGGCCAGCCTCAGGAATCACACAGTGTCACGTTCACTGCATCCTTATTCTTCAAGGCCGCCACGCCGTCTATGTGGGTCTCTCGGGGGGAAGAGACCTAGATTCTGCCTTTTAACAAAGGAGTATCAAAGAGTTTGCGGGCAGGTTTTAAAACCACCACATATTGTTAAACTGTTTCTTCCCACCCACAGTTCAGGTGGGTATCCAGCCCTGCTGAGAAGTACCGCAGTGGTTAAACACAGATGCCGCAGCCAGACCGCCTGGGCTCAAATCCCGTATTCACTGTGCACAAGCACCGTGATGTTGAGCAAGTTACTTAATGTTCTGAGTCTCAGTTTTCTCATCTGTTGAGTGGGGGGATAATATTCCTGACTCATAAGATTGTTGTAAGGGTTAAATTAATGTATATTACATACTTAGAGCCTGTCATCTCATTGGCATTCTATGAGCATGTGCTATTATCATTATTCTCATTTTATAGATGAGAAAGTCAAGGTACATAGAGAATAATGATTGGCCCCTGTCACATAACTAGGATTTGGACACAGTCCCAACAGATTCCAAAGCCAAATATCTTCCCTGCGTTCCTGCTTAGAAGCACCTCTTTTCTCCTGTGTAGAACTTCTCCCAACCTTAAAACCCCTCTAAATATGGAAATTCAGGATTGAAAAGCCCCAAGGCCTTAGCAGAAGGTCCTGCCCAGGAGCTAAGCCCTGGATTTGTGATCCACCCTCACGCTGACCATGTCTGTCCAGCCACAAAGGCCATGGATGGGGAAAGAGAGACCCCGTCTCTGGCCTTCCTTGCACATTTCTGACCCTCTGGGGTGGAAAGGGTGGTGATATAAGAAGAGATGTCCCCCAAATAGAGGAAATAGTACCCAGTGCCACTTGTGGGCTCAGGAAACAATTCTGGATCTGACTTCAAAAGGCAGAGGCTTCTGAGAGTCCGCATCCTGGTTCCAGTCTCTGTAGAGGGGCAGTACTGCCCACCACTTGTTTTTTTCTGAGCATCATATGGAGCCTGAGGTGCAAGTTCCTGGTAACTACCGGGTCCTGCGCATGCGTCAGTCACGAATTCGGCCCAGCAGAGAACGAGGTGGTGACCTTGAACAACTGCCCTGCTCAAGCTGGCAAGTGGTCAGAACATCCCTGACATGGAGATAGGGCTGCCATTTCAGCTGACGTGCATGGCTGGTGGCCGGTCATAGTTTCAGATTGCCCGTATGTGTTTTTGGCAGGTGTGTACATTCAAAGACACAGACATGAATGTGTGTAGTCTGCACACTGAGCTGTGTCTCACACATGCATCTGTGTGCGCGTGTGCACGTACACACACACACACACACACACACACACATGCTGTCCTTGTCTGATGTCTGCCCCATGCAGAGGTGCTTCAGATAAACACCTGTTGCCTCCTAGGCCAAGATAAGGCCCACAGGTGCCCCCGCCCTGCCCTGTGAGAGCTGAGCGTTGCCTGAGGTCCCCAAGGTCCCTGCTGGAAGACAGACCGTCTTCTTTTGGCTTCTAGAATACACAACGTCTTCTCAGCAGTGGCTGCCAAGCAGCCTCCAGCCCCACACAGCTGCGGGAGCCCAGCTCCCGTGTACTTAAACAGCCGCTTCTTGATCCCTTGTAATCTCCTGGCTTTTCCTCCTTTCTTCCTTTTTCTGCTTCTCCAGCTCCTGCTTTTCATCCTCCGCCACTGTCTCTCTGCGGAAGCCTCCGAAGGGCTGTGGGCCCCTCCCCAAGGCCCTGGAGGCAGGGCCCCTCCTCCCTCCCCAGGGAAGGGGGTAAGGAAGGAAAGGAGGTGGCGAGAGGGTCTCTGGGGTCTGGAGCATGAGCAAACATCTGAGCCAAAGGATCGCCCTGCTTTCCAATTCCAAACCCTGAGAAGATAAACTGAAAACACCAGAAAGCCCAGGCAGCGCCGTGTAAAGGGCAGCAACACGGAGGAGACGGCTGGTCCCAGCTGCCCAGCTGGGGGCTGCTCCCTCACAGAGGAGGGTGGCCAGAGGAGGCTGGGCTCCCAGCGCACACCGGCGGGCAGCTGGGTCTCCTCCAGGAGGGAGACTGGTTTCTCCCTAAGTGAGAATCTGCTTCCTGTGGGAGGCACCGTGCTCCGGCTTGGCCATGGGTTAGGAGTGTGGGCAGCAGGCTGGATAGAAGAGCTGATGCAGCCCTAGTCCACAGAGGCACACGCAGGGTGGCCTCACACTGCATGGTGGCCGGGCGCTGCATGGTGGCCAGGTGCTACTTGATGGCCCTGCACTGCATGGTGGCCCAGTGCTGCAGGATCCCACCTCACCTAGTAACATTTCAGGCTTTTCAGATGGATTAGACTAGATAGGGCAAGTACTGCTGCCCCATTTTTTAGACAGGAAAATTGAGATGCAGGACTCAGAGAGTTCACTATGGTCTTATACTCCGAGGTGGGGAGTGCATGACCACTGACTAATCCCCAAAATACTCTCTGCACTAACTTCCAACAACAATCCCCAGAGCTCCTCTCCCTTATATCCCTGGTCTGCTGGGCAGAGGGGTTGAGCCCTTTGTGAAGGGCCATATCTCCTGGGGTAGAGCAGGAAGCTGCACTTGGCTGTCCCTGAGTCTACACCTCCAAGCTGTTTTCCAAATCTCTGCCAACTTTAGCATTAATGAAATGAGTAGGGCATGTGTAGGGCATGTGTATTCTACTAAGCGCTTTTACACTCGCTATCCGCTTGGTCCTACCACATTCTCACAGGATTGGTTCTGTTATTATTGTTGTAGTTATGATTACTACAGTGTCTCGAGAAAAACAAAAAGCTCAGGAAACAGAAGCTTCAGGAAACTCTTCAGAGTCCTGAGACAAGTAAGTGGCTGAGCCGAGTATTGAATGATGGCCCCGAAGAACAGGAACCCTGCACGTGGCTGCTGGTCTACTTTGGTCACTCGTAGGCCTACAAGCCAATCAACCTCTCTGTAGATTTCCAAAATTTTCAAAGCAAGATTTTGTCCAAAGTTGAGGCAGGGCCGGCTCCCATGGAGCCAGGTCACCCAGGGCAAGAGGCGTAAAGGGCCAGGGGAGGCAGCCAGTAGTGTCCCTACGGGACACTTTGCACATGCACATTCACACATGTGCCAATGCACACTTGCCCTGGACAGACGGGAAGGCTCTTGGCTTCCTGCTGTCTTTTTCCGTTCTTGGGGATTTGGGTCAAATGAAATGGATGCATGAGAAAGACCAGAGAGGGTGGGTTAAGAGAGGCAACCTCCAGGAAAATGATAATGCCATTTCAGCTTAAGCTTTCCTTAGGAATAGCTAGTAGGGGCTTTGTAGTCCCTGCAGAAGTCTCCAGTTGTTGGCTTTAAGTCCCCTGAGCTCCCCTCCCGGGTGCTTAAACTGCAGAAAATCTTTTAACCTCAGAACAACACGGGGCACCCCCCTTATAAGATCCCTGGTCAATGATTATCTAGCCCCTGTTTAGACCCTTCTACAAACAGGGCTCTCTCTGACTCATCTTTCTGGAAAACCACTGACCCGTGTAGAGGCATGTGTGGTGAACATCTAGCAGCCCTCTTTTGAACTTTGCATTCTGAGATAAGAGGGGAATCCCCTCCCAAGTCCCCTCCATCCAAATCCTCTCCCAGCAAGCCTACTTCAGTTGCTAGAAACGCCCACTGTGCAGCTCCCCTTACAGTGGCAGCGTGTTGCCTGTATGGGGCTACTTCAGTGTGCAGGGGAAGGAGCTGGCGGGCAGGGAGAAAGGGGGGTGGGAAGAAGCGAACTCCCCTCCTATACACTTGCCACCTTTGCAGCTGGAGCTTGGTGGAGGGGAGGGGAGAGGTTCTGCTACAGAGGGAGATTCTGCTCCTTTACACAGTACTAAGCAAAGAGGGATCATCTCAAAGTAGGCCCACCCCTGCCCAGGGGCTAATGTGGGCTGGGAGGCAGATGACCCTGACTCAAAAACCCAGCCTTGCCACCAACTTAGCCCTGTCAGTCCTCTGGCCTCAGCCGACTCCTCTGAAACGTGGAGATAATAATGCTGTCATCAACTCGTTGAGGATTAAATAAGGTAATTGATGTCAAGTACCAGACACATGCTCAGAACGTAGAAGGTGCTCAATAAATAGTAATTGTAACTATTAAGCCCAGAAAGCTCCATGATGCAGGAGAGATGGAACAAAAGACTGATGATGATAACGATAATAGCTAACGATTATAAGATGTTTATGATGTACCAGGTAGTCTCCCGAGAATTTTATATACATAACTAACTGAATTCTGACAGTATCCCTGTGAGGCTGCTACCATTATTTCTCTAATTTTACAGATGCAGAAGCTGAGGTATAGAGGGCTTTAAGACACCTGCCCAGCTATTATTAATATTACACAACAGAATATTCTTCAACTTTAAAGAGGAAGGAAATTCTGATACGTGCTACAACATGGAATGAGACCTGGGGACATTATGCTAAGTGAGATAAGCCAGTCACAAAGGGAAAATGGCTGTATGGTTCCACTTACAGGAGGGTCATAGAGTAGTCAAATTCATAGGAACAGAAAGTATTATAGAATGGTGGTTGCCAGGGGCTGGGGAAAGGCAGAAACCTGGAGTTGTTGTTTAATGGGTATAGAATTTCAATTTTGCCAGATGAAAATCTTCCGGACACCTGTTTCACAACAACGTAAATATACTTAATACTACTCAACTGTATACTTAAAAATGGCTAAATGGTAAATTTTATATTATGTGTATTCTAACACAATTTTTTAAAATATATGTATCATCCTACTTTTAAAATTTTGATTGTATTTAGATAGATAGCTATGGGCATTTGTACATATACACAAAGAACCAAAACTGAAAGTATTTATTCCAAAGTGTTCACAGTACTTAATTATGTGTATTGGAATATGAATTATTTTTATGGGTTTTTTTTGTCTAAGTTTTCCATGTTTTGTGTAATGAGCACATATTATTTTGTTATAAAAATAAAGTCACAGAAAATGAGAGATTTAAAAAAATAAATTACATTTACATGTAAATAAATATATATATTTTTTTCACAGAAGCAGTGTTAGAAGCTTGTTACGATCTGATTGTGTGCATCTCCCCAAATTCAGATGTTGAAATCCTAACTCCCAATCTGATGGGGGTTAGGATGAAAAACATCTGTTGTTTTAAGGCACTGTCTATGGTATTCTGTTACAGCAACCCATGCCTACTAAGACACCTGGGTCTCTATCCTGAACTGCCTGACTCCAATGGGATTTAGGACAGCTAAAGGCATCCCACGGGCTGGAAGCAGGGGAAGATGATTCTAGAAGATGAGAAAATTAGCAAGAGGAGGAAGTCAGGACACAGGGCAGCCATCAATCAGAAACTTGGTCTGGATGGGAGGGAGACGGACGCAGTCTCTTGCAGGCATCTGGCGGGAGCTCTAGGGTAGAACAGACAGGGAGGAGCAGCCCAGCCCCCGGAGCCCCAGGCACAGCCAGAGCTGGACGCGTTGCTAACCTCTGACCAAAACCAGGGGCCGGGGTGTAGGAGCCGGCCTCCTCCCAGGGTCGCTGGAGCTGCAGGAGGAGCTGATGAGCCAGAGCAAGAGGTTTTGTTTGGGGGCAAGGAGATTAGGACAACCCTGGGGTCTTGAGGAGAAGGGTTCAAGTGAGGAGTGGATGCCTGTTGTCTGCACCACAGAAGCCTCAGACACCTCTGTCCCTGAATACAGAGCATCCAGAGGTGACTTCAGAACCTCATTGGTCAGGTTGTTTGCAGACCAGCATTCTAGGAGAGGCACTGCTGCCCTTTGGGATAACCGGGCACTCATTAGGGGCCACTGGCATGGAGCCCAGCCAGGGCCAGACCAGATACAGCCACCATCCCACGCTCTTCCTCTCTAGGGGTCAACTGCGGGGGACTCAAGAGATATGAGAGGCCCTCGATCTGGACACTGCTGGGGCGGATGTCGGGTGCACAGGAGGCCGCAGGGGAGCGTGGGGCACCAAGCTGGGGAAGGGTGTCCATTGAGGATGAGGTGCGAGGGAGGGGCTGTGCTTAGCTGCTGAGCCTGGTTCCTCCAGTAGCTCGAGGTGCCCTGGAAAGAATGTGGGTTATGGATTACCTGCCTGGTTGGGGGAAGCTAGTTCACCCACTCACAGCTGCACAATGTCAGAAAATTCCTTCACCTTCCTTCCTTCCGGGTCTTAGTGACCCCTTCTGTAAAGCAGGGGAATCTACTACCTCTTGGGCTATCATGAGGATTAAATACCATTGTGGGTATAAATGTTCAAATGCAATATCTGGTACCTAGCAGGTGCTCAAATGAATGTGGGAGCCCCTCGGCAGGGCTTCTCTTCTTTTTCACCTTCCAGCTACTCTTCCTCCATGGCCCGCTGGAGCAGAATACCATGAGCAGAGAGTGACTGGCTTGCAAGGGCTGGGAAAGATATGCAGCAAAAATGCTCCCCTGATCGTGATCATAACCAGGGCTGGTGTGAATGTCCAAAGACAGGCCCTGAGTGCTCTGTCCCTAATGGAGAGAAAGGGAAGGCCCTCACGGCTAGGGAGGTAGGGGGGTAGACTAAATGACCTCACAAAGCACACTTCCTTCTTCTTCGCTCTGTCTAAAGTGGCACTTTTCCTTCCCCCCCACCTGACCCCACCCATAGGCAGCTCTATTCCACCCCGGCTGGATTGGCACCTGCCCTGCCTGGAGAATTGGCTTCGTCCCTCCATTCTCACCTTTGCTGGAAATGCAGAACACATACAGGCAAGGTTCCTGAAACTGTCTCTTTGAAGTTTAAAACAATACAGTGCAGGCCCCCTTCGCCTGCCCAGAAGCCCCAGGTCCTGGCTCCCCCGCTACCCCTCCTACTCCTGCCGCTGTCTTCAGCACACATTAAAATTCCTCTCCAAGGGCTGCCGTAAAGGCAGGACGGCAGGGGCAGTGATATAATAACGGACAGCAGGACCCCTGGGCAGGAGATTCTGATAGCCTGCTCACTAAGGAAGGCGCACAGAGAGAGCAGGGGAAGGCAATGCCTTTCCACCAGCCAGAGCCCGGCTAATTGCCACCAGGGAGAAGGGCAGAGTTCACGCAGGTAACAGGTGTGCCTTGTCTTAATGAAGACTGACTTGTTTGCCCAGAGCTGCCTGCAGAGGTAGGAAGAGAAGGAGGAGGAAAGTGGGCTGCTTGGCTCTGCGCTAGATTCCACCAAATTAGGGGAGCTGGCTTTGTCTTCTCCATGACCCACCCTGGGGTTGGGCATGTGGGAAGAGGGGGAGATAAATTGTACCCCCAACATAACGTTCGCCTAAGAGAACGGGGGAAACCCTTGATTATTTGCAGGTGATGTATTCACTTCGCAAGGTATCTCTGGCCTTGTTACTGCCCAGAAAAATTCAATTAGGGGACAGCGGGGACAGCGATGGGGCAAGGGAGGGGAGGAAGGAGGGGAGAACAGGGCGAGGAGGGACCTTGCGTGTGCTGTGAGAAGGGAGAGGTGGAACAGGAGGACCGGTGCGTGCACAGTGCTGAATGCATTTCAACAACAAGTGTTTATGAATTATCTATTATTTGCCTGGCACTATGCTGGGCACTGGGGACGTGGGGAAGAATAAGCACAGTCCCTGCCCTGAATCTGGCAGAGGAGACAGCCATGTACACAGACAATTGATGCATAATGCGAGGTGCTGCGGCAGAGGCTGTGGCCCTGTGTCCTGTGAGAAGAGGGAGGGAGGGGGAGTCAAAAAGAGCCTCAGAGAGCAGAGGACACTGCCGAGGAACTGTGGCGCATGAGCAGGAGATTACCTGGTAGGGACATGATAAGGCAAAGGAGGTTGAAGGGAGGACATTCTGAGAAGAGAGGACCAAAAGGGTGAACGGGCACGGTGCATTCACAGCAGAGGAGGTGGCCCCAGAGTGAGGAAGGGGAGCAGAGAGATGCCACTGCAGAGGTCTGGTGGGACCAGAGCAGGAAGGACACCAACAGCACCTGAAGAGGCAGCGCCTCTGTCCAGGAGACACCAGCGATGTGGGATGTTCTGCGGCTGCAGAACTGTGCTGTCCCTCCTCCAAGGCCACAGAGGAGCAAGAGGGGCAACAACACTGGGCCTTCTGGGGCCGTTCACCATCCTCCACGGACTTTTGAATACCTCCCTTCTTCTTCCATCTCAGCCTCACATCCTTCCACTGAGAGGCCAAATGATCTCAGATCGGGGCACAACAGATGGAGGCACAAAAGAACGGAAAGATCTGGGCCTTGCCTAAGCAGCTCAGTGTCTGCTTTGGGTACAGCCGCCCTGTCCCCCTCCTGCCTCATTACTCCACCATCCAGATTTGACAGATGATCATTGAAGTGGTCAAAGTTGAAAGGTTGGACTGCTGGAATGAGCCACAGACAACCAAAACCACCCACGTCTCAGTTTGCCTCAAGGTTACAACAATGCAAAGTGGGTATTAATTAGCCTTCCATGAGAAAACGGCAGCTCAGAGAGTTTAAGCAACTTACTCATCATCACACAGCTAGTGAGAGGCGGAGTTGGGCTGTGAAGCCAGGTCCAGCGGGCACAATGGCCCAGGTTCTGTTTGCCATCCTGTCACCGAACAGTGAGCGTGAGGGCAAAGACTGGGGACGGGAACTGGCGGAGACGGCATCTCAATACCGATCCAGTGCCAAGGACTCGAATCTCGGTTAATTCCACCCTCTGATGTGTTAGTTAGAAACAAGGGAGTGGGGAGTGGGAGAGGACAACGCAGTGGTAGTTTTGTGTTGTGATTTTTTTTTCTTTTAATCTCCGAGACGTCCCAAAATGTTTACTTTGTAAATTTGTTCAGCGAGGAGGTGGGTAAACACGAGCATTCAGAATGTGAACAGCATCGCCCAGCCAGAACGCCAGGCCGGTCTGCAGAGGCAGATGCAAAACACTGCAAACAGCACGCGGAAGCAAAGAGATTCCCGGAGCAGGAAGTACAGCCTCAGCGTGTAACTCGAAGCCCCCCAGAAGGCCGCAGCGTGCTGAGAGAGAGGAGGGGCTCGCTGCCAGGCTGCCCGCTGCCCCTCGGGGTCCAGCCCTCAGGAGGGCAAGGCCATGCGGTTCACAGAACACCCATTTCAAGCCTTGCTGCCTTCAGCGAAATGCCATCTCCACAGGTCAGCCTTTTACATTGCACCAGCCCGATGTCCCCGTTCAATAGCAGAGCATTAACTGGGGCTCTGCCTCAATCAAACGTGCCATCGTAGTATTACCAGATGCATTCTGGGAGGCTGCAGGCAGAAAGTCGAAGCCCTGGGGAGGGCGGCTAGCTCTCTGCCCAATAGTGCAATGTTCCGGAAGCTATCGAGCACCTCGCCACCAGGAGCGCCCAGGAACACGCTGGATGGGCGTCTGCATTGCATCGTGGACAGACTCTGAAGTCACACTAGGCTGAATTGAGATTCTGGCTTCACCATTTATTGGCTCAATTTTCTCCAGCCTCAGTTTACCCATCAGAAATGGGGGCTGATGATGGTATCTATCTCCCAGGGTTGCTGTGAGATGATGCGTGACAATGGCTCAGGATCCAGCTGCTCACGGAACCCCCGACCCCACTCAGACACTGAGACTGAGTGGAGTGAGAAACTGGAAGGGACCTCGGCAAGGCTCAGCACGGTGCCTCGTGCCTGGGAGTGCTCAGTAAATGACAGTGATGATGATGAGGGCGAAGGTGGTCGGGAGAGTGGTGACGGACTCTGAGGTGCGTGTAGTGAGGAGTGGTTTCCGTGGGTCACTCTACAGAATGCACCAACTTGACACCCCGGCTTCTGTACGAAACCCTAAATAGAAGACTCTCCGAAGAAGTGATCCCACAACAAAACCCACCCAGTCCCTCCTCCTTCCTTTATGAGACAGGCTCATTCCGCCATCTCTAACCCTGCCTACGTTCTCTCCCAGAACTCGTGGACAGCTGGATGCAATTCAGCCAGTCCGAGCACTGCGTAATTGCCAGCATTTTGCAACCCCCCGCCTTATTGGCTGGGAGGGCGCTGGTATCAAAAAGATCTCCTGGTGCCTTCACTGTTAGGAGAAGTAGATGCCACTAAGTCATCCCCTCCACCCCGCTCTTAGTATGGAGCCCCTCTCTCCCCTGGGGAAATTCCTTCTTTCATTTGCTCTAAAGTGACTTCTGCTGAAGTGTGTGTTTTTGAAGTGGAAAATTGAAAGCGCACAATTCATTCCGAAAGAAAACTGTTAGTTCACAGCTGAGAAATCACCTTGCTATTGGTCCAAAAGGGTTGCTTCTCAGATTTGAAGGGGGCAAATGTGTAACACCGCTTTCTCCCTCTCTGTGTACAGAACTACTTCAGTGATAGACCAAGAGCCAGAGAAATCAAGATTCAGAGTAGCCCTCTTATTACTGATAATGTGAAATGCGAGGGTGTGACCAAAATGACTTGGTCCTCTACCCCTGAATTGACCCCATTCCCCAAAACTTCAGGCTCCCCTGGTGGGTGCCCCATTAATCTTATCACATCGCTGACAGCAAGAATTGGGTGTTCTCTGAAGGCAGGCATATCCCAAAAGAGAGAGGGAGGGAGGAAGAGAGTGGGCCACACATAAACTCATGAGTGAGCAATCTCTCCTAGCTGGCTGAGGAAGGGAGAAGGCAGGGACCAGATGGGTAGCTTCCTGGCATTCCTGGGTATGGGAACTAGAGCAGGAGCAGAGTGAACATCCTCCAGCTCTTTGTTTTTCTAACCAACTGGGCTTAACTTTTAACCCTTAGTCAACCAGGTGTGTGATCAAATTGCTGCAGGAAGGTGATGAGCCAACTCTTTGAGCAGCCCTGCCCCACCCACCTGATGCTGCTTCCTGAACACCAACCTGGGGCCCCTTGCTACATCTTTCTGGGACCACCATATGACACTGCTGATTTTGCTCCCACCAGGCTCTGAGATGGACCAGAACAGTATGTTAACAAAATCAGCTCCAAAGCTATGCTGTGTCCAAGGCTGGAAGTTCAGAGCCTATTCTATTTCCAATCCAAATTTATGTCCAGCCACATGGCCCAATAACCTCATCAGAGGTTCTGTAATGAGATTTAATAGCAGCATGAAGATACTTCAATAATAAAATGCATAAAGAGCTAATAAAAAATGCATAAAGATTCTTCAATAATAAATGCCAAAATAAGATGCCCCAAATTTGGATATAAACCCTTCCCATTATCAAATTCCTAGGGAAAATTTAGAGATTAAAATCCCAAAGTGATTAAAGTCCAAAATCAAAGTGTTTAGCCCTTGGCGAATTAAGAAATTCCAAAATGCCCAAGTTACATTTCAGTTCAAAGAAATGGAGGCCCTTTCCAGTTTCTCACTCTGCTCAGCCTCCGTGTCTGAGTGGGATTGGGGATTCCATGAGCAGCTGGATCCTGAGTGGTCGTCCGCTGGAGTGGATGTATGTACTTCCTCAGCACCTCAAACACCTCAACTCTGTGTCTGTCATGCACTCCCTTTTATAAAAGCCCAAAGAATTGATAGCACATTAAAGATTATCAAAGCTCTGTCCCCATGCCAATAAAATTTTAAAAACAAGGCAATCTGAAGCCCCCACAACAGTCATAGCAGGCAAAATTATATTCCCAGCACCAGTGTTCAGTTTTGCCAAAGACCAGAGCAGAGCATCTTGGTGCCTGAGGGAAGAAGGAAGCCAGAAATGGCTTGAGTCAGCCCGGGCAGGGTCCCCATCTGTGCATGCCAGTAGCCTAGGGTCCATGACCGTTGCCCTCCAATGCACAGAGCTGTTCATGGCACGTTCTGTTAGCACCCTGCTTCTGCCTCCATCAAGAAGACCACCACGTCCCCACAAGCCAGGAATCCCTTCTGCCAGAATCGGTCTATCCCTGCTCTGACCTCCCAGGCCAGGGCCCAGACCCCAAGGCGCCAGAACAGAGTGGGAATGTCAAAGGACATGTGCATAACAGGCTTCTCGACTCTAAAACTTTCACTTTCACCAAGGGGTGTAAAAACATAAGTGTGTGGGAGATCAAGGGGAAGCTACTTTGAATAGGGTTTCTTTGGAGAGAGCTGAGCTGTGAGTTCTGCCTCCTGGGGGAAAGGGAGTGTGACTGTCCTTTATCACAAGCCTACTAGGGGTTTCCAGTGGGACCACAGACAGCAGAGTATATGGCCCCATAGGTGGGATAATCAGTGCCTGGCATGTGACTCTCGCCAGAATAATTTGTCCGGGTGACAGAGGGGGCAGGGAGCTGCTCTTATGAGGTAGGAAAGGAGTGGGGTGCCACTTGGGTGAGTTGCTCTCTGAGAACTTGTTTGAGCAAAGACGCACATGTGTTTCCTACGGTCTGCGTGTGGACCTCACAAGTAAGCGAGCTGGGACGGTATTGAGTCAAGCTCTGCCTGCCGGGCCAGGTGCAAGGGCAATGGGACCTCGGCAAATTCAAGCCCTGCACTGCTGCAGGCCCTGGCTGGGGAGAGGGGAAGTAGCTACAGCTTTGTACAAAGTTGGAAGCTTTGGCCATTACATGGGATTGGGCATTCTAAATATGAGTTGAGTCAAAATGTGACTTAAGATGTCATTGACTTTTTATTACCAAAAAATGCTCATAGAGCTCATGGATCTGTCCGAGTACATATCCAGGGTTAGAAGAACTTTCCTCCTTGAATAAATGAAGGGAAACCAAAGAAAGTTGCTTTGTGACTTCATTTCATATGTCAAGCTTGTTCAAAGAACAGGTCACACTTACACAGCCCTTGATCTGTGCCTCTTTTATGGGTTCTTCTCTACCCAACTTGTGCTACGGCTCCTGTGGGCACAGCTCCTCTCTGGCCACTAGACTGTAAGCTTCTTGTAGGTAGGTGTCTTCTTTATCTATCTCTTATAACTCCTGAGTGTTTGGAACATGGCAAGTATTCAGTAAACATGTGAGGATAAAAGGAAGGAAGAGGGAGGGAGGAAGAGAGAAGGAAATGAGAGAAGTCAAGGCATCCCTGACACTCTTGGGCAGCAAAGATCAGGTCATCAACAGAACCCGAGAACTGTGAGGCTAGAAATTGAAGGGCATTTTCCCCATACTCTGCCATGTGTTCCTGGTCATTGAAGCCTTTGCAACAGATTACCCTTTGGTCTAGTTCTGCACACGGCCACTCACTTCTGGCCATGGGTCACTTATGTCAGCTGAGTAGAAACACTACCAGGCTAGGGGAGAGATTTTTGGATGAGGAGTCCAGAGCTCCTGGTACCAGGTCTGGGTACACATGCCTGGAACTCTGTGCTGCCGCATCTATTTAGGTTATTAAGTATGAAATGTCCAATTTCCTTAGGTACTAATTAGACAGTTGGTATATCTGACATTTCACTTTGACACTTCTTGTTTTATTTTTAGTGTGAAGATACATCCTCATTCTTTCAAATGCATGGTTTGGCTTGTGATTATCTTTTAAATTTTTTTAGGGCAATTTTTGTGAAACCATGGATAAGTCAAAAATTCATGTTGTTTTCAAATACGAGTTCCATCGTGGAACCAATGCAGCTCAGACAGCTCGAAATATCAACGAAGTGTTTGGGAAGGATGTGGCTAACGAACACACAGCATATCAGTGGTTTGAGAAGTTCTGTTCCAGTGAGTTTAATCTTGAAAATGAGCCATGTGGGCGACCTGACACCAAGGTGGATAATGATGAGCGGAAAGCTGTAGTGGAAGTGAATCCATCCCAACCTATGCATGAATTAGCAGCAAGGTTTGGCGCTACTGTTCCAACAATACTGTACCATTTGAAACAAATGGGCAAGGTACAGAAGCTGGATAGATAGGTTCCGCATGAAGTAAACGAGTGACAGAAGAAAAATCCTCTTGAAGCTTGCCTTTCTTTGCTGTCACGACATAAAGGAAAACAATTTCTACACCGTGTTGTTTTTTGTGACGAAAAATGGATTCTTTTTGACAATTGCAATTGTTTGGCACAATGGTTGACTAAAGATGAAGTGCCAAAACAGAGTCTAAAGCCAAATATTCATCAAAAAAGCTGATGGTGTCTGTTTGGTGGTCCAGCGCTGGTATTATCCACTACAGCTTCGTGAAACCTGGTCAATCCATTACAGCAGATGTCTACTGCAACCAATTGGACAAAGTGATGAGGATGCTTGTGATTAAGCAGCCAAGACTGGTCAATAGAGACAGGCCAATCCTCTCACAAGATAATGCTTGACCACATGTTGCACAAGCAACGCTGCTAAAACTACACAGCCTGAACTTGGAAACTCTCTGTCATTCCCCATATTCACCAGACCTTGCACCAACTGACTACCACTTCTTCCAGGCTTTGGACGACTTCTTGCAAGGAAAACTATTCAGTTCTCAACAAGCTGTGAAAAACACCTTTCTCAATTTCATCACCACTGGCTCTCCAGGCTTCTTCGCTGCTGGTATGAACAAACTATCGCTAAGATGGCAAAACTGTCTGGATAGTTTAGGCACGTACTTTGAGTAATTGTATTGCTTCTTGTTTGAGACATAATGAACTAAACTTTTGATTTGAAATCGGACATTTCATATTTAATGACCTAACATTAAGTGGCGATGGCAATGTCTTCTCCGCTGAGCTCTCAGGGTTATTATGCAGAATATTTTGGAAAGGGCAGTTTTTGAAAGTGAATGCCAGGTGCTGGCACCTGCCTCTGATTTCAGCTGCCCTTTGAAAGACTGTCACAGCCCAAAGAGCCTGGGCTCTTCCTCCTGGTCCTGGGGGGTTCCCTCCCAGGCTGGGATCAGGAAACCACAACGTAGACAGCCCAAGGGATCCTGAGCCATGCCCCCTCTCATAACTGTAGCCCTCCCCATTTCCAGTCTGCTCTCCTGAGAAGAGAAAGTTTAATGAGTAGAAACAGAAAC
>VBSM01001265.1:71504563-71517775 GCA_008086735.1 Cheirogaleus medius | reverse complement strand
ACAAGAAAAGGAAGAGGGAAGCAGAAGGAACAGAGAATGTACTTCGTGGTTGAGAAGGGATTTACCGTACCTCATCATTCACTCAAGAAATATTTTTTAAAACCACAGCATATGGGGACCTCAGCTAAGTGCTTAAGACTCAGGAAGGAAGCAGCCCCCTGTTCCTATTTCTTTTAGAAGCTCACGTCTCGGTTGGAGGCTAGCCTCCTCAGTTCCTCTCACGTCCAGAAAGCTGCAGCACAGCTAGATTCTCTTCTCCCTGTTAGGAAAACTGAAAGCACCCCTTGGCGTCCCTGCGCAGTGCCACCACCAGAGCGGCAGCCGGGCACGGTGGCTGTGAAATGCATCGCTTAGCCTCGAGTCGTTTGCCTTTGTTTTCTGATTCCAATCTTCAAGTTAATTCAGAGCAAAAGACAGTTACTTAAATCCAGATATTTTATCTTAATGTGGGTAATTCCCATAATATCATACATTAAGATGTCTGATTTCAGCTGCCACCCAACAGGCGGCAGGGATGTCGTTTCAGATCTGTTTTATCGCTGCATGTGCATATGTTTCCATTTCGTTTATGGCACATGAGAGGCTGTCACCAAATCGGTCTTGCATTCAAAGTGCAGAAACAGACGCAGTAAGATCCTGACCTTTATGTAAGGTAGGAGCTTTGTGTGGGTGCGTGTGTGTGTGTGTGTGTGTTTATGGCAGAAGGGAGAAAGGAGGCAGGAAAGAGGCTACAATTTCCCATCTCCACCAGGGACTCATGTAGTTCATCTGTACCAACAGCAACCGGAAAAGCTAGATCTTTCCGAACCAGTGGTCCGTTACATTTCAAAAGCCCCAAAGAGGCTAAACCGGTGGCTCTCTGCCGAGCCCAGTTCATCAACAGTAAGAAGGTAAACTGCAAGGAAGACATTTTTCTGCTCTCAGCCCCCCTTGCCCCACCCAGTCATCTCAGCCAAATTAGCAACGCTTCACGGGGCTGTTTGTTTGGGGCTGACGCTGCTGCCTCCGCGCTGTTGTTCACTCAGATAGGCTGGGAAGCTGCCAAGCGATTAAGCGATCGTGGTTAGCCTGTTACTTGAACTGCTTTCTTCTGGAATATTAAAAGTTTTACAGCCTCAAGCGGTGCACTTTGGCTCCTGGTAATTAATACCGATTTTGCCATAATATCTTATTTTTATGGGCATTATCTTGTTTTTCATGAGCTGAAAAAATATCACCACAGCTTATGAAATACGTTATAATATCTCGCTTCGCACAATCATATTTGTGTCATTATCTGGCCCCTGGAGCAGCTAATTTAGCCCACGTGATACAGAGCAATATTTATTTTCCTGCTGATTATTTGAAGGGCGCTCTTTCTACCATGTTACACATATGGGCAAATCGAGCCTTGATCACAAATACATCCTTCACGTCTCAGCTTCTGGGCCAGCACTATAGACTTTGCCTGACATTTCCTAGCAAACTTGAGTCCTCCATCCCGTTGACTTTTTAAAAGATATTATTTGTCTCCCCATAAGACCAAGTGCTTTTTGTTTTTTGCTTTTTTTTTTTTTTTTTTTAAAGACGGGGTCTTGCCTTGTCACCCAGGCTGGAATGCAGTGGCGTGATCATAGCTCATTGCAGCCTTGAACTACTGGGCTCAAGTGATCCTCCCACTTCAGCCTCCCAAGTAGCTAGGACTACAGGCACACACCACCACACCTGGCTAATTTTTTAATTTTTGTAGAGATTGGGTCTCGCTATGTTGCCTAATCTGGTCTCGACCTCTTGGGCTCAAGCAATCCTCCTACCTTGGCCACCCAAACTGCTAGGAGTACAGACATGAGCCACTGTACCTGGCCACCATGTGCTTTTTGAGGACAGAAACTATATCTTTTCATCTTTGTAGTTTTGGCCCCCGTTTCAGAGCCTCACACATTCTAGGTGCTCAATAAATATTTCTTAAATGATTAATCATAACCTCGTTTAACATATTAAGTAAGTTCATATAGGCAAAGAACTTAGCAGAGGACTTGGCACAGAACAAACACTCAATATATGTTGGTTGTTATTAGTGTAGGAATTCATGTGAGGCCAAACTCTGTTTCCCTGTAATTTGCATCTGTTAGTCCTCATTCTACCCCTGGGTTATAAGCCAGCGTTGGTAAGCGTGAGAACGCTGCTCTCAGCAGTAACTACCTGAGCTACTGCCCATATCTGGCCAGTGGCTGGAATAGGACCCCCAGGCCCTGAAGGGTAGGGGGCGGGTTGAGAACGGCTCCACCTACCCTTCTGCCCCCCGGGGAAAGTACTCATGTTTGTGCAGTAAGTGAACGTTTCCAAGGAATTTTCATAAATACTGTTTTATTTGACCCTCCTAAAAAAGCTGGTGGTATAGATGAGAGTGTATTATTTTATCTCCATTTTATGGCTACTTTCTGGTGTCCTGCCCAAGACCATATTGGCTATGAAAGGTAGAAGTGGAACTAGAACCCAGGATTTCTGACTCCACTGCAAAAACCTCCAGGCATATGCCCCGAATGTCCTTTAAAGTGGCCCTAGAGCTGGCTTCAAAAGACAAATGGCCTAAATAGACTTGGTTAGCCCGGAGTAGTTCTACCCAGCATGATGCCAGGCAGAAAGGCTACACTTGCTACCCCCTCCAGACAACTGAGGCAGAGAGCTTATCTTCCAACCTCGTCTGTCCCTTCACTTCATGCCTGTGGTCCTGGCTGTGGCCCAAAGTCTCCCTGGTGCTGTCTTCTCTTGATACCTTAATACATTCACGGAGTTGACAAGCATAAAAGACGGAGCACCTCTCCTCCAGCCGTCAGATGATTGGACTGCTGGGAACCAGGGTCAGGCCACACTAGCAGTCAGGAGAAATGTTGTCGGACGCTGGTGTCATGGAGGGTCTCAGGAAATGGGGACTGCATTACTTTATACCCCACCTGTGGGCAGAGGGAGCCTCTCCTTGTGCAGAAAAAATGCTGTTGGGCCTCCCACACAGTTATAGTATCCAGCATGGGAGGCTTCCTGGTGTCAAGGAAAAAGTATATTCCGGTCTTCCACTGGTTAATTGCATTGGCTTGAACAAATGACATGCCCACTTAGAGACTAAGTGGCCTTTTCAATAAAATCAATGGGGGAAAAAAAAAAACAGGTACCTTAAAAGAGCCAATGAGATAATGTACAAGAAAGACATTTTGGAAACTAAGGTCCATATAATGGAAGATATTATCTGCCTGAGGCTAATTTCTGCGAGCTTTCGAGTTATAGCCGTTGTCCTCAAGTTTAACCTGGCTGTGACTTTTATACACCCCTTCCATGCTTTAGCAGCAGAGCCACAGTGACTCAGTAGAGGGAAGGGACATGGGAGGGATGGCTACCAGCTGGGTCCAAGGCCATCCTGAATTCGGACTGCCCCTGGGGCGCTATGAAAGGCAGGGATGGTGCAGCATCTGACCCAGTGACGTGGAGGCTGCTCAGACCCAGAAGAATCCAAACACCAATTCACTTAAAATATACATTCTTCATAAAGCCCTTTCCATTAAAAGCATTTAACTTTTAGATCTCAATAGCAACAGGTTGTATGTAGCATAGAAACTATCTGAAATCAGCACTGAAATCATGATATCATGGAATCTCAGAATTAAGGAAACTTGAGAGAATAGCTTTCTAATTCAACCCTATCCAATTGTTATATTTGGTCATGCTTCTCCATGCCACAAACATAATTATAACTTTTCTAGTGATGGAAAATATTTCTTGTCCATCTTTGTGTCTCCCATAATGTGACTTTGTGTCTTCCATCACAGCGACTTGAACTTTTTGAATGAATGAATAAATAAGTAAATAAATGGAGAATAAATGAATAAAGGAATGAACTTTCCTTGCATAACTAATATGATTTCAATTCAACTAGTACAGAAGCTGCCTTACTTGTTAACAGGGACTTGAAATCAATTTTCTCCGTCAACAAATTTGTCCATTGAAATCATTCTCCAAATAAATATTTATCGCATGCCTCTATATGCCAAACACTGCCATAGGCACTGAGAATGCATCAGTGGATAAAACAGACAAAAATCTGCTCTCATGGAGCTAACCTTCTACTGAAGGAAAAACGAATGGCCAATCTGAGAGACTGATGTTTAACACAATAAGATGACTGAATATTTCACTACTGGTTTAGCTATCTTAGCAACATTTAGGTACAATTTTTAAGTGAACTCATTTTATTTATTTATTTATTTATTTATTTTGCCGTTGAGATGGAGTCTCGCTATGTTGTCCAGGCTGGTGTCAAATTCCTGGCCTCAAGTGACCCTCTTGCCTTGGTCTTCCAAAGTGCTGGGATTACAGGCATGAGCTACTGTGCCTGGCTTAAATACAATTTTTAAAAATTAATTCATTGACCTAGTGTCAACGAGGTCAATCCACACACTCTTCTAGGCATTTTAGGGAGAGCAAGTTGATTATATACATAAAGAAATCAAAATTTATGCAATGTGAACGAATAGTACCACTGCCACAAACTTTGTATTTGTTTTAAAACACTACTTACAGATTTTTACTGCCATACCCACGACCTGGGTTATTAAACTTTTACATTCCGCAAGGACTTTATGAAGATTGTGTATCTATGTGTGAGCTACCCAGATCTGTATTCATCTGTCATTTGTTTTAGGGAATGGTGATACAGACAATAACTGTTATCTGTGTGTGCGGCCGTGGCTGAAAAGACCATCCTGGGACCAACTGTCCTTTCCACACTGTGCACGTAAGAAGATTACTCTTTGGTTTAGGAAAGAACGCACTGTTTGCAAAGTCAATGATTGTTTACTGCCTAGCTTGGGCTCTCAGCTTGGAGAACTCTTTGCTCCAAAAGAGCCCCAGTGGTCCCTCCTGCTCTCCCATGCCCCTTAGCCTTCCACGGTCACGTGCCTGGTGGTTCATCCGCTGCACACACTTCTCGGTCCCTAGCGGTTTTGTTTCAGGGATGGCGTTGGATCTGAGTGTGTCACTTGAGCCATCCGTTGTCCTATGCACTTGGCTGTGCATCTTCTAAAATCATTCTTTTCCTGTGTAGATACTCACTTCGTAGATAAAGAAGATGTTTCTTTTTCTTCCTCAAACAAATGCTTATTTTTATGTAGAAAAACCACCTATGAATCAAGTGGCTTTGTATTTTGTAAGATAAAGAAATGGAATTTTGTGGTTTCTTTGACAGTTGTAGAATCCTATAGTTACATGCTCGCAGAAGTTATGCAACTTGAATGTGATGCATAATAACGATAGACACAACATAGCAGTATATAATAATCATCCCTTACATAAGGAAACATCTATTTCATCTCTTAGTTGTCTGCCACCCTGTCTTTCTCACTGAGGTGTAAGGTTGTAGGACAGGGGCCGTGCACAATACTCTGCATGCAGTGGGTACTCATTGCATATTTATAGAACAATGACTAAATTTTTAAAACTTAAATTATTAGAAATATTATTTTTAAAACTGAGGACTGGAGAGGTGTCTAAAGTCTTACCTAAATCCTATGTGCTTATAAACAAAAATCATAATTTTGCCTAACAACCAGAGGTATTTAATTTAATCCTTTAACATTTACAACTATGCTTTAAACTAGGCATGGCTGATTTTTCTAGCCCTCATAACAGGTAAAAAGAAAAAAAACAAAAACTGAGACTACTAAGGTGAGTTCGTTTGTCCAAAGTGACACAGCCAGCATGGGGCTGAGGAGCCAGGATTGTGGCCTGGTGGGCTCCTACCTAATGTCTTACAAAAAGAATTTGTGCACTAAATACTTGACTAATGAACAAGGTATTTATTGAGCACCTATTATGTACTCGGCAACATACAAAGAGCTTTGGGAGCAGTAAAAGTATAAGACATGGTTCCTGCTTTCATGAACCTTATGACCTGGCTGGAAAGTTCTAGAACCCACAAGCAAACATTTACATAGCTATATAAGGCAGAGAGTGAGAAGGGCCAAAATAAGTGTGAGAGACCCTGTACCGTGTAGAGTTTGGAAAAGGGGTAGACGAGCACAGGTGGCAGTAATCAGGGACAATGCCAGGTGCATCTCAAACAGAGCGTTGACTCCCACATTGGCAGTGGCTTGGTCTGCAGGACCGCTGAGACTTAGCTGATGCCTGGGGAAGGGGGGGTCTTTGGTGTTGCAACTCTCCCCTTCTCATCCCTGTTTGGCAGAAAGGCAGGTAGAGCAGCCACCTGGGGTGCCAGGGGAAGCTGTCTCTCCTGAGTGACCCCATTGTAGGCACAAATGCTGCTTCCTGGGGCTGCAGGTGGGGGCCTCTCTATTAACAGGGCCCTGTGCACTCAGGTGCCACTCCCTAGAGGAGCCCAGGGAGAAGAGTTTAAGGGGCAGACTCCTTCATCCCCAGAAAGTTGCCCAGACCCTTTAATTAGTGTCCCCAGCTTGTTACATCTGTCACTGTTTTCCCCCAAGGGATGCAGCCGGGCCTCCCTTGCACTGACTGTTATCTTTCAAGAGCTCAGAGCAGAGTGTTTTTTCAGTAACCTCATCAAAGGATAAGCTAGGATTCAGATAAGCTTTTCAAGGAGGAAGTCAGGGTTATAATTTTCAGAGACTTCTGAATGTCACCTCCAATTTTCAACTCTTCAGTTCAAATGCCAGTTTGGGGGAGCTGGGCAGCCTCAGATATTGAAATGGCCACCTCTGACCTCAGTCCTTCTACATTCCTGGTCATCTTAGAGCCCGGCAGATCCAAGAGTTGAAAGTGCTGGAGATGTCTGACTTTATAATAATTCTGCTTCTCAGAAGTGCAAATTACACAGGAATTGGTGCTAAACTCTCCATTAACTACAGAGTCCAAGGAACCTTTAGTTTCCCAAATTACCTGTCAGTTTCTCTGTGACGCCATATAATTCTGTCGTTTAAGAGGAAAAATGGTTGTAATTTGAAATTTCAGTGAAATTTCTAATTGAATCTGCATTTAACTTTGAAGACTTAATGTTCCTCCATTTCAGCAATGGGATGAGTCACATTGGAAATTTCAGTTTCAACTTCCCCTAAAATCCACAGCTCCTTTCTCCTATTGCTACTCATATATCATCACACAATCTTCATCCTGAAACAAGACCTTCAGAGATTGTCTAATCCCACTACCTCAGTGCTGGGAGGGAGGAAGTGAGAACTAAGCTCAAATAAGATTTAAAAGATAATTGCTTCCCCTTTAAAACAAAGTCTCATAAATGATGATATACCACAGTGATTCTTAGTAATGAATATAGTCATTGTAGTGATCAAGTTATAGAATACTTGGGTTTTGTGGTTTTCAAACATTTTCCCTGAGGAAATTTCAGAGCAGACGCTGTGATTGAGGGGGTCTTTGATTTATTAATATCTTCTACCCTCATGTCAACCAGAAGAGCTCACTTTAATATAATTAATTAATATAATTAAAAGTTGGTTGAAATTGTGTATTCGATTTCTGCCAAAGTATTCACTTGAAGGAAGAGTTCCTTTGTGTTGGGGGGAAAAGTTTGAAATCCACTGAACAAATATGTTATAGCTAGGGAAACTGAGGCCAGACAGAGTCTAATGCAATACCATCTCCTCATTCATTCCACAAATATCTGTGGGGAGCTTTCTATGTGTTAGGCATGTTCTAGGCATTGGAACGCAAGTGGTGAACAAAACAAAGTCCTTGTCTTCGTGGAGTTTAGACTCGAGTGGGAGGGGATAGACAATAAACCAGAAATCACTGTATATCATGCCAGAGAGTGCTAAATGCTATGGAGAAAAATCAAATAGAATGAGAAGGAGGGGGGAAAACAAAACACTGGGAAGTGGGAAGGGGTGTGCTATTCTATATAGGATGGGCAGGGAAGGCCTTATGATGAGGTAGCATAACCTTGCTATGCAGATAACCAGAAAACGAACATTCCAGCAGGGAAAACATCAGACAGAGAAGGCGTAACCAGAGCAACCAAAGCTGTGACCAAAGTGCAGTGAGCGAGGGGGAGCATCGGGGGAGGAGGTCGGAGGTGGCAGAGGGCCCGATCATGTGTGATACCGTGGAGTGGTGCAGGTCACTTGCACTGCATTCTGAGTGAGCTTGGAATCACTGGAGGGTTTGGGGCAGAGGAGTGGCATGATCTGACAGTATTTCTAAAGGATCGCTTTGGCTGCTGGATGGGGAATAGGCTACAGTTGGGCAACGATGGAAATCAGGACACAGGTGAAAAAGCTATGGCCATGATCCAGCCAAGAGATGACGGCAGCTTGGACAAGGGCCGCAGCAGTTGGAGTGATGAAAATGTGACCATGCCCTGGATATTTTCTGAAGGTCAAGCCAAAATAATTTGCTAATAATTTTTGAATTTGGGGTGGGAGAGAAAAAGAAGAGTAAAAAATGACACCAAGGTTTCATGGACTGAGCAAATGGAAGAATGGAATTGTCATTTTCTGACATGAGGCAGGCTAGGAGAGGAGCTGATTTGGGTGGGAAAAGAAAGGTTTTGCTTTGGATAGCTGAAGGTTCTGATACCTATTAGACATCTCTTAGCCTTGAAACAAGAACAAAAAATTTAACCAGCACCAAAAAGCTTCACCTTTCAGGGGAAATATAAAAAGTAAAATAGAATCAATTCAAATTTTTTACATGTCACCTTATCTGCAGGTGGTAGCTCATCCATAAGTTGACTTGCCTAGTAATTTCCTTTCATTGAATAATATATGCATAGGGATACACACTCATTTTTAACAATAGTCTATGCAAAACAGTAGTCTGCTGAAACTTGACCATCACAAATGTCTGCCTAAATCACAGGCAAAGCTCGCTTATCAAAGTTGCAGATGGCACCCAGCTGGGAGGGATAGCTAATAACTCTGGATGACAAAATCTAGATTCAAAAGGCAGGCTGGAAGGATGGGATAGAATGCACAAGATGAAATTTATCAGAGATGCATTTAAGGTCCCACCCTTAGGTCCAAAATGAATTGTGCAAATACAGAATGGGAGAAGTCTTAGTTTTCCAGAAATTCATGTAAAACAAAGCCATAGGGATTAGTTGACTGTAAGCTCATTATGTAATAGCATGGTACATGACTTTCAACAAAACTAATGTAACATTAATGGAAATGTAGTGTCCTGAATAAGAGAGTTAATAGTCTCAACCTATTGTGCACTGAACTGTCCACACACAGGGATAATTGTGCTCATCCCCAGTGCCATATTTGAAATGATAGTGAGCACCCACAGGGGGTGGTCAGAATATAGTAGGCTTGAAATTCTCATGGCTTTCAGAGTATGTCTCTAGCTATTGCTTTGGGGAGATAAGCATTGAGAGAACTGGCTTTGCATCGCTCAAGCTGGGTAATTATCTGCTGGTGTTTATTCCTCACTTTTGATTATTTCAAGTTGAGGCTATGGGATAACCAAAGAATGATCCCATTTTGATCCATTATGAATGCCATCTAACCCATTTTTCTTACTCAAAAAATGCTGGATCCCATTTACATTTAAGCAGTTCTTTTGTAAAGGGTTTGGGTGCTCTGCCCCAAAGCCATAAAAAAGGGAAGGAATAAAGAGGAAAAGGGAAATAGAGTGCAGGTTCATCTAGGCGTATTGAGTTCCTAGCACCACCCAGAAGGTTGGGACCCTACGCATCCCGTGTGGGTGCTCTAGTTTTCTTGCATTCACCTCTTCACTCATATTCTTTTTCATAGTCCTTGCCCTTTAACTACTCCCTGATCTGGTGTTTCTGCCCCACCTACCTGTCCTAGAGCCCGGAATTAAAAAGGGTCAGTCCCCACTTCATTTCTGGCTCTCCAATTCTGCTGCCTCATCCTCCTCTCCTCAGTTTCTGCTGTCTTTACAATGTAGGGAGAAAGATAAACTCTATATGGCAATTTTGGTGGATGAAGACTAGGAAGAGGTCCCTATAATGAAATAGAAATCACGGTGACAGTTCCCCTCCAATGGACACCATGCAACCCTCAAATGCATATTATTTTGACTATCATGAATTTGGCCCTTTTTCATGGCAGAGATTGTTAGCTTCTGGAGATTTGATGACAGCAAATAGCTACCCAATTAGGGACTATAATTTCTTACCTCTCTGGAAGTTTGAAAAGGCCATGTGACTAGAATTCTAGTCAGTGGAATGTGAGCAGGTGTGGTGTGCATCACTTTCAGGTCATGGAGCTTAAAAAGTGGGTGTTCTTCCTTCAGTCTCTCCCTTCTCATCTTTCAGCTAAATGCAGAGAACTTCACATCCCTGGGTGAGAATAATACTGAATTACCATCTGGAGGGCTTGCAGCATGAAATTGTTAGGTGAAACAAATATCTATTGTGTCAAGCCAGACTGAGGGGCTTATTTGTTACAGCAGCTAGTGTTACCCTATTATATTATTCTTTGGAAAGAGTAATTTGGGAGCTGTATGCAAATTGCTTGCTTCTCTGATCTCTAGGTGAGAGGTCAAAGGGTAGGAAGACACTTTGCTCATTCTGAGTCATGTGTCTCAGGAGGAACAGTTGAAGGAAGCTACAATTGAGATGCCTTGCTGTGTACGTGTGTGTGTTTGGGGAGATGGTGGTGGTTACTGATGTAGACGGCAGCACTACTGAGTATTTGGAAGCTACAGGAAACCCAATTAATTTTAGAGAATGGAAGACTTTTCTAAATCTGCACCCTGTGTATGTTCCATGAGGGCAGGCACCATGTTTGTCTAATTCACTGCTATGTCCCACGAAAAAACATGGTGACTGGCAAAAAAATTGGTACCTTACAATATGTGTTAAATAGATTTTTAAAATAATTTTTAAAAATCATTATTGTATCTGCCAGTAATAAAAACCTCACTGTGAAAGAGTGATATTTCCATTAGTGAAAGTTCCATGTAGAGTCTCCATGAGCACCCAGTAGAAGGCTAGGCTAGATGAGCTCTCAGTAGATCTCTTCCCATTTTTATTATCCTACATGTTAATGGCTTTCAAAAAAACTTCCCCATCCATTTTCTCTTTTGAATCTTATAACAAACCTGTGAAATTACCATCCTACTTTTATAGGTTGGAAAATTGAGAGATTAAGGTTAAATGACCCATTCAAGGTCACCTTGCTATTTAGTGGAACTAGAACTTTAATCACTTGACTCTTAGAACAGAGTTCTCTGGTGATTCCCAATTCTTGGGGGCGGGGGGAGAGAGAGAGAGAGAGAGAGACAGAGAGAGAGAGAGAAAATACTCTTTATTGAATGTTTATAGGACTAAGTATTTATATACATTTTCTCAATAATCCAACCACTCCGTAAAGTAGGAACTATGATTAATTCATTTTATAGCAAGAATCAGAGACTTAAAAAGTGTAAGTTTACACGGCTCAAAGGCTGCAGCTTGGTTTGGGCCCCATTTGTCTCATCCAAGCCTGTCACTTCAGTTCTGTAACACTAGCCGCCTGCCAGGTGTAGAAAAAAGCAACGTAGGCCAGGGTGGTTCATGAAGGACTTCACAGGAGAGATGGGACTCAAGCTGGGCACTGGAGATATAGGGGCCACTGGGGTGTCCTACCTGGGGACTGGACACAAAATGTTTCAAGGAGCTAGGGTTCTCATGCATTTTATTGTGCCTTTGACATAACTGACAATCTCCAAGGAACCTAGAAAGAGAACAAGGTCAGAGAAAAATGAAAAATTTATCTACCCATATCTTTCTGGGATTCACAGGTCATCCTCATGGGCAAAAGAACTCCATAAGGGAAAAGAAATCCTTGTTGGGCTTAGAACTTGACAATTTAAAAAAAAAAAAAAAACACTCAGCTAAGACAACCAGGGCTGCCTTTGATGGTTTTTAGGAAAGTAGTGTCTGAACTTTGAAAACTGCAGAGTAGACCCTTAAGGTGGCAGAACTAGACTTGCTCTGCAGACATCAGGCCTTAGAAAATTTTCCAAATCGTTGCAGCATCCACCACCCCCTTCCCATGGTCATGGTTTCCACCACCCCTAAGCCCTACTCTTCTTCCTCCCATATAATTTGTATTTTCCCTGCAGACCTATTCACTTTCCCCTGAGCAATGATTTAATCTCCCATCAGATCCTTCCCTGGGAGCTTTGATCTTGAACAGTTACCAAAAAAGAAAAACAACTGTATCAAGTAGGAAGGACCTGTCTCCAGTCGTACCCCTGCTTCTCCAGACCAGCCCGCTGCTGTTGTAACTTATTTTCCTCTCGGTCAGATGCAGGGCTCTTCTCTCAAACACTGCGTCTCATCCATTCTGGTTAAGCGACACTAACTACATTGTAAGTAATAGCCCGCCCACAGCAATGTCGCTCAGGGGTCTGTCTGTGCCTGGGTTATGGATGGGCCCATCCTCAGCTGCAGTCACACTGCTCCGGGCTGGGAGATCATCCCATCTTGCAAGGTCAGAGCTCATCAGTTTTTGGATGCTGGGAAAATGTCCTAGGAAAATGTGGGATGCGGCCACATGGGCTGCTCCACTGACAATTCTCTCTCCTGGAAGGTGGGGCTGTTTCCTTCTCCCAGCCCAGAGATATCAGTGCATTTGAAAAACCAAGACACATGGACGGAACTCTCAGGATAAACCCCAACTGCTACTTCCTGGCCTTAGACAGTAAATACACGGGAACTACTTAAGAGGTGTCTTTACTCTGGAGCACCTGTGAAGACAGCGCTATTCTTCATATCCATCTAGCCCAGCTAAGCACTGGACACAGAGTCGGCAGTCAGGAAGCATTCGTTGAATATTACCACTCACAATAGCTTTATTTTATTGCATGCCAGAGACTATGCTAAGTACTTTCTTTGCACATAAGAGAGCATTTGATTTTATTTAATGTGCTTAGTAATACTACGCATTAAGTGTTGTTATTCTACTGTTAGAGTTAAGGAAACTAAGGCTCCTGCAATTTCCCCAGCCTAAGGTCACCCCACCACTGAGGTGGAGCCAGCACTATAGACTAACCGACTCCAAAACCCAGTCCTCTTAAGGGCCCTAACAAAGGGGAAAAAATTGTTCTCTCCATCATCCGTGTGTTTTAAAGTCACTGGTATTTTCACACTTGATCTGAAAAGTCTGATCCAAGCGTCCATATATAAATATGTGTGATTGTGTGCATGAGTGTGTGCAAATAAATACACATCAGACCTCATACTAAGGGAGAGGGAAATGGTTCTGAAATGGCTGAAATGGTTTGGGGGACAAAACA
>VBSM01001265.1:71436904-71504463 GCA_008086735.1 Cheirogaleus medius | reverse complement strand
TTTATTGAGCATCGACTGTATGTCTCTACTCAGCCCTGAGAACACATCCATGAACGTGACTGTTCAGTATCACCTCCTGGGGGTGGGGGAAGAAGGGCAGATTAGTAAACAGGCAAAAATTACAGGTAGCAGGGGAAAAAGAACTTATGTTAAAGCTTGAGGCAGAACTTCTGAAGTGTCTTTGGCAATACACTTTGGTGGATGCATGATGAAAAGGCGGGCCCAGGGCCTGGCCTGCCAGGAGCAGGTGAGTCAAGGAACTGTTCTACAATGTACAGAGGACATTGTAGTCCCCTTAGGTAGCCCTGGTGGGAAGTCAAGAGGCAGGAATGGATATAAATTGAGAACACCAAGTGCATTTGGGAAGATGGGAGAACCCATTGCCAGGAAGAGGCAAAAGTCAGAGAAGTTGAGGGTGGTGGGAACATCCCAGGACTGCTAAGAACAAGCTCATATTTGTTTTAAGTTATTTGCTGTGTGCTACCACTCTGCCTTGCCCTGTATCCCTTGAGTAAAATATGGTATACAAAATAGGCATTGTTAGTGGTTTTGTAGAAATTGTTGAATAGGACAACAAAGAGAGATCTCATTTTCACATCCCTTCTTGGTTGAGACCAGAGTGACAGGGGAGGTAGGACACCAAGGGAGGGGGTGGCCCGGAGTTACGGGCAGTGGTCAGTAGGAAAGGGGGCAGAGGCTCAGAGCAGCACTGAGGGGAATAGAGAAGTAGCCACAGATGTGTGTGTCGGGGACGGGGCAGGGGCCAAACACGCATAGGCCTCTGCCCAAATAGACTAGACTTGCGTGGCTCAGCCCTGACTGCACGTCAGAATCACCTGTGTGCTTTAAAAATCTATGGACGCTCAACCCCAGGATTTCACGGGTCTGGGTTCAGACCCAGGCATCGGTATTGTTTTGAACCAGAGGACATGATCCTTGGAGGGACATGCAGATCCCAGCATGAGGTGGGAAGTGTTAGAGAGACATAAACAAAGAGAACTAAAGAACAGAGATGAACTAATGGTCGATGGAAGTGACAGATCAGCTGAAAGCCGGAGGACTGAGCGTGAATTAGCCAGACAAAGGGAAAGGAGAAGTGAGACAATGTCCCAGGAAGGGAGGAAAGCAGAAGTCAAAGCGAGAGAGTTCAAACTGCACGAGGAGCTCAGTAAGGCTAGAACTTGGGGTGTGTGGGGGTGACAAGGAGGGGACAGAGGGTGAGGACATGTGCACTGGTGGCAAGAAGTACAGCCAAAGACATAAAAGGAAGTCCGATTACGGAGAGTCCTCTGTGCAATACGTAAAGAACCAAGTTCATCCTAACGCCCTTGAGCTCTAACAGGCAATACCTCCTCCCTCCACCCTTTCCATCCCTGTATCAGTTAACTATTGCTGCATAACAAATTACCCCCCAAACTCAATGGCTTAAAACAACAAACACATATTCTTGCTTGCAAGCCTATAAATCTGCTGTGTGGTTCTGCTGATTTGGGCCAGGCATGGCTCACCTTGACAGGGCTCACTCACGTGACTGTGGTCAGTGCTGGGTTGGCTGACAAGGTCTGGGAGGCCTCACTCCTGGACCTGTCATTACCATGGCAACAGAGTGATTGGGCTGTGCATCCCTCATCACCCAACAGGCTAGCTTGGGCTTTTCACATGGCCGTGCCTTCTCCAAGACAAAGAGCAGAAGTACACAAAAGCTCTCGGGTTCTAGGAATGGAACTGACACACTGTCACTTCTGTTGCATTTTGTTGGCCAAAACAAGTTTTAAAAAAAATCAGGCCAGATTCAAGGAATAGGGAAGCAGAACCTTCCTCATGCTGGGAGGAGCACCAAAGTCATAGTGCAAGACACAAGGGCACAGGGAGGCCAAAAACAATTGCAGCCATTTTCACAGTGGGTATTCCACACTCCCATGACCCTCACTGCCCCCATAGTTTCCCCCTGGTTTGGAAGAGGGAGGGAGTTCAGGAACACGCTGTCTTCCAGGAGGCGCGAGAGAACACAAATCCAGACCACAGCTCGTACTCACCAACCAGCCACAGGCGAGAGCCAGGCCGCCCGTCCTAATTGCTCTGTCCAGTCTTCACACGCCATCGATTTCCTATTTCCCATCCTCTGACTCTCCAGTGTTGTTTTCCTTAACACCACAAACTGTCGGTCGCTTTGTGCGTCCCCAGGCCTCCGCGGGCACTTTCTCTTACATCAGCGCGCAAAGAAGCTGCAGCACTCCCCCAGGCAGCCCAGGTGAGTGGCAGGGCAAGGCCACTGATCACAGTCCTGCCGGTGACAGGAGGTGGGGATTTCCAAAGAGAAGCTGGGCCCTTGCTCGTCAGCCCTTCTGAAAGACAGAATGCGGCCCCCTGGCCCTCCCCGGCCTCTTCCCTCCTCCGCAGGACTCTGTGATTCAGCTTGTCAGCTCCGACCCGTGGGCCTCCCGGCAGCCGCAACACTCTCAAAGCACACACGGACGGCATGTGTGGACAGGATCCCTCTAGATGCCGGTCCAGCCTGCACTCTGTATTTGAAGAATAACGGAAGGAAAGCCAGAGACGATAGGGAAGAGAAACGGTGCTTGGAGGACAGACCAAAGGGAAGATGCTCATTTAGAAGAAAGAGAACGGGCTGGGAGGGGTGTTAGTCACTGGCTTCGGGTTTTAGGATTAGTACTGGCAGGAAAGGGACTTCCTGTTCATCTTTTCTAAGGAAAGAGTGAGAAAATACGAGACTTAAAATTCAGCAGGAGGGAATCGGGCTAGATGGGGTGGAGAACTCTCTGTCCACAAGTGCTGTAGTAAACAGGGCTCGAGACAGGAGTGAGGCACAGTCTCCGCCCTCAAGAAGTTTCCAGCGTTGTCAGAGAGTCCAAAGCGATGCACACAAGCTGACAGACATGACCGGCCAATGTAACTTCACTGGACACACGCAAGTGGCTTGGCAGCAACACTAATTGAGGTGGAATTTTAAAAAAGGAAAAAGAGCCAGGTAAATCTTTGTGGAAGTGTAGGGCTTGAGCAGAGAAGGATTTATACAGACAGAAGCCAAAAAAATCACTAAACCATCTGGATAGAAGGGGTTGTGTAAACAAAGGAAGTCAGGGGACCAACTCATCCCAGTTTGCTGGGGCATCTCCTCGGTCCTGGGCAAACTGGCATGGTTGGCCACCCCAAAAAGAAGAGAGCCCTGAATCAGTATCATTTGTGGGAATATTGAAGAGACCATTTGACAAGATAGTGGGACTTAGGTCAAGGTCTACCTTGAGAGCAGAGATAGGGACAGGATGACTTTTAAGTCTCCTTCCAACTTGCTAATTCTGTCATCTCTGTCTGCAGAAGACTTTTAAATTCTCTTTGGTCATAAATATCTCACTAAGCACACATTAGTCAGAAAAATTCATATTTTGGTTCTTTCAGGTGACTCAGAAGGCAGTGGCTTTCCTTGGGGGCTCTTGGGAAGACTGTTCTTAACAGTCATTTTACTTGAGGACACTTACCTTCGAGTGCCTTGCACATGGTAGGACCTCAGTGAGAGCTTCTTGAATGGGATGATGGATGGATGGATGGATGGATGGAAGGAAAAACAGATGAAATGATAAATAGACAAATGGAATAGTGGTGGAGGGAGTGAGTGGAATGATGGATAGGTGAGTGGAATGATAGGTGAATTATAGTGGTTAAAATAGTAAATCCATAAGTGAAAATGACATAATGTAGACAGAAAAATTACATATAACATAAAGTTGCATTTTCAGTAATTTTTTGAGTCTGACACTCTACCATTGTCTTCCTTCAGACAGATTATATAACCACATCACATCTCCCCATCACACACTCCATGGTTACCCACACTTTCTTACCCCCCAAAATTCTCTACTCTCTCTTCCCCTCCTACCAAAAAAATTTTTTTAGATAAACTTGAGTTTTAATTTTATCAGTCCTGCTATGCTGTGTGACCCTGGGCATGTCCCTTCAGCCTCTGTAGCCTTAGTAACTCCGTCCATATAAGTGAAAGGGTTGATTGAGATAAGGCCTGGAGTTCCTTTTAGTGCTGGGATAACTGTCTTCATTATTTTTAAAAAGTGAAGTGTAAGACAGTTAGACAGCACAAGAATGATACTTTGGGAATGTCCAAAATTTGCAATTTGGGAACCAATGATTATTATCTGATGCCTTCTATACATCTGATGATGTGGCTCCTTTTCTCATGTGAGAGAGATGGGAGGTTAGAAAGAGGCGTGGGGATGGCCCCCCTCCTGCCGCTGGCTGCAGCCCGTCTGTCCCCCAGCCCTCCCCGAGCTGGAAAGAGGATGTGTTCCAGCCGTTGCCTGCAGCCTGGCTCCACGCGGCTGGTGTGAAGTTGTACATTTTGCAGCTGAAGGCAGTGGGCTCCCCAGGATAATAGCAGCTGTTCAAGTGCATATTAGCACCCGAGATGCTTGATAAGAGGAATTAGAGTACCGCCCGGTTTCTTTATTTTTTATTTTTTGCCTGGCTGAATCAATAATTAAGTGTATTCTAATAGTGCAGTTTTGCTCGAGATTCTCATTTGGCTCAGGCATTAGGTCTAAATGAAATATTTAGTTGACAGGATACAGTTATGAAGCAAAACCACATTTCTGTCTGTATACTTTAATTTTTCTAATGATGAGAAACCACAGTCTGTCTTCCAACCCTGGCTGCTGCAGCTTTCCTGTCATTTCCTCTTCCAGAGAGAAGATAACAATCCCTTTTCCCCTTGCAAGAAAAATGAGAATGTCAGATCCTGGTGACCACCATCAGATGGGGCCTGGAGCAGTGAGAAAAATCCAACTTCCACCTATTTTGTCCTAATGCGAACAGGCTCAACAGAGGGGCACGCCGGGGCCTTTACTTTAGGCAGTGAGAAAAGGACAAAGCTGGGGCCGTGTAAGGCCAGGGTTTTACATCACACCCAGCGATGACATGGAAGTAGCTTGCATCTTGGCCCATGGGGAGATGTGCAGCGCGTAGGGTGACATCAAGCCAGGAGACAGGACATAAGTCAGGGGGTCTAAGCCACAGTGACCCTCCCAGTCAGAGAATGAGTAGGTATGTTCAGAACATGGGCCAGCCTGTGCTGGGGGCTCAGAGACAGCTGAGCCCAGAAGAAGGGGAGGGAGGTGACATCTCAGCTCAGCAGGCTATGACCAAGGGCAAGCCTGCAAGCTCAGCTTCGCCACTGCCTTCCTGTGTGACACTAGGAGAGCCCCTTCCCCTCTCTGGGCCGCGTTCCCTCAGCTGCTGATAAAGCACCGTGACCTCAGAGGTACCATCCAGCACTGACCCCTGAGGATCCTGGTCCCAGCAGGCAGAGACACTGGAAGGTCACCTCCAGCACATTCCTGCTCAAGACAATCTTCCCTTCATTCACAGGCCCTGCCTCTGACCTCCCCACCCTTCCACTTGCTCCTATTCCATATCAGGAAGCAATTCTCCAGCCTTCTCTATTCCCTTTATTTCACGTTCAAACAGGATTCCCTGTAACATGTTTTCTCACGTCTAACCTGATCCCACTCACAGATACCTTGCTTTCTTGAGAGAACACGTGCCTCTATGCCTTCAGGTACCCTTAGCCTCCAGCACCTCACTCACACTCCTCCACCCCCTTACTGGCTGGACGGCTAGAAGAGCTCTGGATACCACCACCTTTGAGCCAGGACAGCGCCATGTACCTTCCCCAGGTGTCCCTGGCTTACAAGCCCCAGGTAGGGTCAACACGGGTGCCAGCCCTCAGAATAATAGAGTCACCCACGTTAGGCACACACGGCTGCAGATCACTAATTATTTGCACAGCTCGCTTTCCTGAGTGCCTCTATTTTAGATAAATATTTTGTATACATTTGCTCTAGAAATTGGAAAAGGAGGGAGGGGTCAAAAGGAAAGAAAGGCAAGGGGTGTTGATCTTGAATCCGGGCTGGCTGGCTCGCTCTTGTAGTGTTTGAAAAGTCAATCCATTCATCTCCAGCAAAGTGGGCAATGCAGAAAAGTGATATTTGTCTAATATTTGCTCAGCTTATTGTGTCTCGCTGTGTATTCCCAGGTGCACTGGCTTTTGGAGAAAGTTAATCACTATGTCTTAAGACCTCCCTGGCTGTGCCATTTCTGAGCAAAAGGTGTAGAAATTTTTTTTTTAATCTACCTATTTTTTTCTTTCTTTTGGTTGTAGCTGGACAGGTTGCTGCCTGTTACCAAAGGCACAGACAGAGGCAGGGACAAGAAAACACAGGAGAGCAAGATTCTGACCATGGAGGGCTCTCTCTGAGTGTCTCCATGGATCAGAGACACGGAGGTGCCCTATGTGGACAGGCATCAGTGGAACGGCCTGCGGAAGGGAAGGGACGGTCTCTAGGGCTGAATAGTTACCATATCGGCACCACTGGGACAGTCCTCTCCAATATTTAGTGTTTGTGATTTTTTTCCACAAAAGTGCTACATTTTGATCCCCACAACAGCCCTGGAAAGTGAGTAAGGCAGCCGGTGTGGTGCCTGGCTCACAGACCAGCTGCAAGCCAAGAAGATGAAGTACGTTGCTGGGTTCGCGCAGTGATGTCACCAGACCACAAGATCCCAGCTACTAGTAGGAAAACCTAGACATGAATCACTTTAGACTTCTCAAATGTTTATCAAAATACACTCTAGGAAGGGGCAAAAAGCAAACTAACACACCATCGCTCTTGCACACCCACTCTGCAAAGGGATTGTCTCCCTGGTGCTCCACAAGCCCGAAACCTCCTTCGTGCCGGTGTTTGCTGGTGACCTAAAGGGAATATAGTCTGCACCCCCCATGCATCCTTCCGCAGGTGTGGAGGTGTGCGTGTTAGCAGAGCACACCTGGCCTCTCTCCATTTTCACCCAGTCTTCCCCAGAGAGGGTTAGTGACGTACGTGCTTGGTGATTTCAGGGGAGGAACTAGCTCTGTGGAGCTCGGCCCCTCCCTCCTCCTTTTGTCCACCCACGGGCTTGCCTGCAGAGACCCAGGGCTCTGTCCTGCTTTCAGCCTTGGCGTGAGCTTAGCGGGAATGGCTCTGCCCTGGGAGCTGACAGGGAAGGGCTAACGCTGTCAGTCACCCAGCTCTGCCTCACACCCGTGTCCAAGCCTCTCTGGTTCTAGTGGTATCCGGAAGCCCACTGCTGTCTCCTATTTAAGCCACGTCCTCAAACTGACCCTTATCAATGATCAAAGTGTTAGCGTTGACCTCTGTCTTCTGTCTCCTGGAAGGAAGGGAGGAAGGAAAGACGGGAGGAAGGGAGGGAAAACTTTGTAGGCTGTAGAAGCTCACATAGATTCCACCAAGCCTCATGTGGTCAACAAGGAGTCACCATCTCCAAATCTTTCTCTTCTCTGCTCCTCCCTCCCAGGGGACAAGAACCAAGTCTGCTGGGGGTCTCGTCTGCTGCTGTCCATGCACAGAGGCTGAGATGAGGCCCATTAATCAGAATCTCTGCCAGTCCCAGTTGTTATCGGTTATGTTTCCTCTGACACTACATTTTCCCCTGCCTTGAAATATATGTCGTGGCTTAATCCACCTGGATGAAAGTTCTGATGTACAGCCGTCTCCTCGATCCCACTCCCACTTTATAAAGATGCCCCAGTAAGTCTGATAAAAGGACAACTTTATGTTTTGAATGCTTATAACTTTATCAAATAAAATCCCATTACAAACAATTACTGGGATTCCAGGCCAGTTCCATATGAGGAGAGGAAAGAATCCTATACTGAAGCTCTGTATAGAACATGCATGTGGCTTCTCTCTTATATATGATCACAAAAAGCTTTTGAAGATGGAAAGCGTGTGCCTTAGAGTTACTCATGTGCCATGAAGGTGAAAATATATGATTCCCTCAAATAAACCTGCATCCTCAGCTCTCTCCCACTCGATGTCTTCTTGCAAAGCTACCGAGCCTGCTTTGAGCAGGGCACAGCTGAGCAGAAACAGCATGGCTTTGGAGTCCCACGGATGTCAGGCCCACTTCTGGCTCTGCGATTTCACCGTGCACGATCTTGGGAAGATTACTTAAGCACCCTGGAGCCTCGGTTTCTTCCTCGGTAAAACAGGAAAAATTATAAATATCATTATAGCTATCTCATACTATTATTTTAATATCTCATATTACGACCATCTCATATTATTCTAATGATTCAGTAAAATGGTAATGTGTTTGCCCTTTCCCTTCAATGTCCCATCAGATAATTTTTTTCCCATTTCCTTTCGCTTTCTTGGGAGATTCACATCTCCTTATTTCACAAATCTTCTATTGATTTCTTAAAAAATATTGGTCACTATAGCTTTAACTTCCAAGAGCTCTTTCTTATTTTCTCATTTTCCTTAAAAAAACAAGTAATAGCATCGTGTTCTTGTTTCTCTCTACAGATTTTATAAGGATGTTTCTTTCTTATGTTTTTCTTCTGCTTCCTTTGTTGCTTTCTTTTCCTCTGAATTTTTTTCCCCATGATTGTTTGGGTGCTGCTTTCATGGTTGTCCTAAATGTCCAGTGGTCCTTGGTGGTCCTTCACCAGAAGGCATAAGAATATGACTGGAACCTTTCTGGTCAGACATTACCAACTGTTGGGCCCCACTAGACAGTGGGGCAGGGTCCAGCCACGTCCACAAGGATTCTCCAGTTTCTCCAGCGTCAGTGGTCTGCAGGTCTCTTTTCTGTGATTGTCTTCTCCATAGAACAATCCCAACCTCCTGCCCGGGGGACACAAGCCCTGCTGGCAATGTTGAGGGAGGGAGGAATTCAGAATGTAGACAGTCATCTAACTCTTCTTTTCCAGTGCATCTCCACGATCCGCACCTGCCAACCTCTCTGACCCACCTCACTTTGTCCTCGTTCACACCGGCCACCTTCCTTCTGTGCCTCACATGTGTCAATCTATCCCCACAAGAGACACTGCACTTGCTGCTCCTTCCACCTAGAACGGTCTTCAGGAGGCTGGGTCCCCACCATGCAGTCCTCGTCCTGGAAAGCCTTGCTCATCCTTCTCTGTGCCTTTGGCCTGTCTGGGGTGATAATGACGGTGGATGATGATACTATATATTAGTCTATAGGTTTATTTTCTGATTTCCTCCACTGGAGTTAAAGCCCCTTGAAGGCAGGGTATTCATCTGTCTTCTTGATTGCTAAGGCTATAGCATCTGAAACAATGCCTGGCATTTAGTGGACACTCAGTGCATATTTGTCACCTGAGTGGATGATTACAAGAATGATTAGCTGAAGACAGTATTGGAAAGACAGGCTGAGGCCCATGCTGAGCAGACTTGGGTGCCTAAATGAGGTCTCTGGACTGTATGTGATAAGCAATGGGGAGCCATCGAAGGCTTTGGAGATGAGGGGTGAGGTCATCAGAGCTGTCCTTCAGGGAGGGCAACCTGGCAGGCCTGTGCATTTGGAGTAGAGCTGGAAATTGGAATGGAGGCCAGGAGTCCAGTTAAGTCCAGCAGTGGTCGGGTGACGGATACTACAGGCTGGAATGGATGGCATTGAGAGACAGCCAGAAAAAAGTTGCAATCTGCTTTGCAATGTCTGTATAAATTGGCTGCCCTGATGATGGCCCAGGCCTCCTGTGCCTCTTTCTTGCTCCTATCATTTGTGTGTGTCCGCGCTCCCTAAGAACCAGGTCTGGGGCCACGGCTGGCGGCTCCGGTTCCTGCTCTCTTCCCTGGCTGCTGCTTCTGCTCAATTTCTGGTCAAAGAGGGCCCACAGCTGTCAGTTTAGTGGCTGCTTCTTTCTTCCCTGGTTGATTTTAAACTCGGGGGTTTGCAAGCACCGGCCACAACAGTTGTTTTCTACTCACACAGGCAAATTTGAAACCAATCGCTGAGTTAAGGCAGACAGAGGGGAGCCACTGTGCAGGTTTTGCCTTCGTTAATAAGTTTCCTGACAGCAGAAGGAAGTCTTTTCAGTCAATTCTTTGTAGTCAATTCCTGATCATCGTCCTCCTGTTGTTAATATTGCTGTTAAACTCCTGAAGCCGCACTGAGTGAAAGCTAATTATAATAATTAACAGAGAACTCCTGAACTTGTCAAAGTGGTAATTATAAGCCATGGGGACTTTTATCATTAATAGATGCCATGGAAAGTGAAGGCACAGGGGTGCTGGCAGGGAGAGGCATGCAGGAGATGTTCCGGTCCAGAGCCAACTCTGAGTGCCACCAGGATGCGAGGACATGGCTTCCCTTGGCTCCACGCCCGACACTCTGCTGCCTCTGCCTTCCTGCAAACCAGTCCTGAGGCTCTCCACGCACGCACCTGCCCACCGCCACATCTGCGAGGACCCCGCCTTCCCCACTCACAGGCACACTCTCTCTTCCACATTCACATACTTAAACAGGGCCAGTTTCACTATAAGGGGGCCTTATGGTGTAACACTGCATGCATTCATGCGACCAAATTTTATTGAGTTAAGTGCTAGAACCTACTTTAGGCATCCATTAGAGATAAAATTGTGAATAAGACACAATGCCTGTCTTCAAAGAGCTTATAATCTAGTGAAGGAGGGGGAGCATAATTTTAAAGGAGTCCTATAGAATTGTATGATTGCTCCAGTGAAGGCCTTCGCAAGGTGCAATGTGTGTCTAAACCTGCTGGAGTGGTGAATGACACTGGTATCAGAACAATACAGAACCCGAAATCCTACTTTTAAAGCTGTGGTTTTTAACATTTCATAGTTACTAAATGCCTTTAAGAACTGGATAAAAGTCTCAGCCTTTCACTCCAGGAACAAGCTCAGTCATGCTTACATGCCAAATTATTCCTGGAATTTCAACAGTCAATGAAGTTCATTTGACCTCCGTGGGGGATATATAGACCTCTATGCTCAAAATCCCTGTGTGCAGAGCACTGAGCATTTTGGCACATAGTAGGCACTCAATAAAAGATAGCTTTTATTAATATCATTAATACCTCACATTCTTGTTGGGAGAACCGTATAAAATAAGGTATATGGAAGTACTTAGTTCTAAAGAACAAGATGTGGGTTGGTTATTATTATTAACAAACACTGATTGATCAAGCCTGGTCACTGTCTTGCTCATGCATGGAGGGAAGAAGATGTGTGTAGAGATGCAGTCCCGATCATGGCTTCTTCTCCCAGGTCACCGGTGCAAAGAGGGCTCCTCAGCAGCTCTTCCAAGGAACGGTCCTATTTCCCTTCTCCAAGGCTGACCTCAGGTATCTCATGCTGTAGGTGCTTGAGCTCTTCCCAGTGAAAGCCTTGAAATTAGCCTGGCTTCCCCCCGGCCCCTGCACTGTGGGTAGAGTTATTAATAATTCGGCTCTGCTCCTGGATGTGGTCCCTCTTCCCCACCAGTGACATGTTCATTAACAGGAACAACTGCAGAGGAGTGGCTTAGAACGGCTCTCCTACCTCCACCCTCCCAACAGCCAGCAATCTCCATCAGTTCTCCCCTACAGACCACTCCAGTAAAACCTGCTATCTGAACAAAACCACTCCCTTGCTATGCAAACACATTCTCAAGACAGGGTCCCCCTAGGACCCTTTTCCACCCAAATTACCTCTCCCAAGGCCCTCCTAAATACAAATCTGGAAGCTGCCAAATAAAACAACTCTCTGCAAACTCAGCTTCAGTTGCATCTCCGGCAGGTCCCAGGGAATGAGGGGGGACTCGGGGCCATCTCAGGGCCCCGTGCTGATCTGGCAGGAGGGGCAGCCGCTGGCTGGCAGCTCACACCCCGTCTAGCTGTGCACTCCCTGGAATCTGCGGGCTTTTGCTGGCAGGGCGAGAAGGGCCAAACCAGTTCAAGAGTAAGGACAAGGCTTGGGCCCACTTCAAAGTCCTGGGCCAGTTTTTATTTTTAGCCCAAGTTCAAAAATTGTCAGAAAAACTTTGGAGCCCAATAGCAGCTTTTGGTTTTGGCTGCAACAAGAGAGGGACAGACCACAGACCACAGGGCAACGCTGAAAGGGGACACAGAGGCCGGACTCTGGGACGTCCTGGAGCCTCCTTAGGAGAAGAGTGGTGGCCTCTGTGGGACACCCAGGGGAACTGGAAGATCAGTGTCCCCCCAAACTTCCCCCACTTCCTGACTAGTTCCACATCTCCTCTGCAGGAGGGGAGAGGGTCAGGCCAGGCTGGCTTTATCTGGGCTGCTTCTTGCCAGAACCACAAAAGACCAATTTCCTCAGCGAGAGCTTTTGTTTTCAGAAGGGTCTGCAGCTCATCCCGGGAGGAGCCATTGTTTCTGCGGAGGATTTTTAGATCAGCTGCTGGCTTCTGGCGCCCTTCTCCTGCGAGTTCCCCCGTCGTTTTTGTGCTGCCCTGCTTTCCTGGACATAAACAACAAATGGTCCTATTCACCCTGGAGATAAGATTGTGCTTCTCCCAAAGTCACCGCTGTCCTCTCACTGCCTCTGGAACTGTTTGAATAATGAGGCTCCCAGAGAATTTGTGTTGTTTTATCCTTTTCTGCACTGAGACTGGAGATTCCCCGCACAGGCCCGGTGGGCAGTGCCTACAGGGGGTTACCTGGGGGTGGCTGGCACGGGGCAGCTGCCCGAGAGAGCTTTTTGTTTCCTGTGTTGGTCTGGGCTCCACCGAGCTTTGTAAAATGTTTATATATACTAGTTTTTCTCCATTTTATTTTTTAAAGTGTGGGTTTTTTTTTCCTGCCAAGGCAAACTACGGCTCATATGCAGAGAATTCCTCACCCTCCAGAAATGGTGGAAACCTTCAGTCTGTGATTTCTTTCCACCTCCTAGAAGCTGCTATGGCTCCAGTAGGTCTTGTGAGGGGAACGCAGAGGATGGCAGCCAGAGTCAGCAGCCAGCTTATTATTTCAAAGCACTTCTTCCCTTGGGACCCAGTCTGCTCTCCATGCCCTGCTGGACTTAGAGCTAGAAGACCTGGATTTGAGTCACAGCTGTGCTGCTTACTAAGCCTGTGACCTTAGGCAAGGCACTTTAATCCTCAAACTTCATTTCCTTAATCAGTTCGAGGTGGGGGATCATTCTGGCAACTCCATGTTTGTGATGAGACTCAAGTAACCACAATGGATGGAAAAGTGCTTTGTGAACTGACCAGTGAAATAGAAATGACAAGTGCTGTGACCGTTTTACCATTACAGTCATCCTAGTGACTTTACCATTGTCATTATTACAATAATCTGTGGGTAGGCTGTTTAATGATAAGCAGCCAAGTTTATTTCCAGACTTAGATTTAAATCCTGGCATGGCCACTTATTAGTTGTGTGCCCTTAAGCAAATTACTAAATTTCCCTGTGCCTTAATTTCCTCATTTCACAAAAATGGGAATAATAAGAATGCCCCTTAATTCATGAGACAGTTGGGAAGTTTAAAAAGAGGTAACAGGCTAGCCTGGTGGCTCACACCTGTAATCCTAGCACTCTAGGAGGCCAAGGTGGCAGGATCACTTGAGGCTGGGAGTTTGAGACCAGCCTGAGCAAGAGTGAGACCCCGTCTCTACTGAAAATAGAAAAATTAGCCGGGTGTGGTGGCACTCACCTATAGTCCCAGCTACTTGGGAGGCTGAGACAGGAGGATCGCTTGAGCCCAGGAGTTTGAGGTTGCACTGAGCTATGTTCATGCCACGGCACTCTATCCGGGACAACACAGCAAGACTGTGTCTCAATAAAAAATAAAATAAAATGAAATAAATAAAAGAGACAACATAGGTAAAGTGCCTGGTGCATAGCAAGTTCTTAACAAATCTTACTTTCCTTTTCTTTTTATCTTTTATTAATTCCTTTAGACATTCTTTCCATGTTTATTAAACATCTATTATATGCCTGAACTTGTGCCAAGTGCTCAGGATGCAAGAGATAAAGATTTGAGCAATGCATTGTGTGGCAAACAAAGAAGCAATGGCAATCCAGTGGGCTAGGTGATTTGTACAACACACTAGGAGAGAGCAGATTAATTCTGTCTAGGAGCTCAGGATAGCACTTGAACTAGGCCTTTGAAATGTGCACAGGATTTCACCAGCAGAGAAGCAAGGTGAGGACATGTTAAGCAGAGAGATTGTGAACAAAGGCTCTGCAGCACGGAGGTCAGGAGCAGGAGATGAGGCTAGTGGAAGCAGGGGCCAGGGCAGGAGAGACCATGCGAACTACTTGAGGGCTCTGGACCTCATCCCAGGGCACTGGGAAGCCTCTGAGATGTTGTGAGCAGGAAAGTGACACGGCTAGATGTGCTTTCTAGAAAGGCTGCCTAGGGTGTGAAGAATGGACTGGACTGCACTGGCAGGAGCGGGCAAGATAAGAACAGAGGCGAGAACATCAGTCAGGAGGCCTGGAAATAATAATTCAGCAGACAGATCAGGCCCAAATTAGGCAACTGGCAGTGGGGAAGGAAAGGTTTTGGATTTGGTGAAATTTAGTTTTTGCAAAATAAAGAGTAGGAGTTGACTTGGGTGTCTGGTTCCGGAAAGCAGGAGAATGATGATGCCTAATTAACCTGGAGAGGAAACAAACCTCGCGCAAATGATCCCCAGCTTGCCTTCTTCTGAACACAAAGACACCGCGAACGGGCATGGCCCCAGGACCAGTGAGAGGGGCCCCTGTGATCTGATGAGATTAAGGGGCTGATGTTCTCAACTCACTTTAAGGTTGAAAGAAGAAAGGACTTCCCTTCATTTCCAATTTGTGCATTTTGAAAAACCCTAAATAAAACAATGTAATTGTTTATGACAGTTTAAACATAACTACTATATTGTTTTATAACTACCTTACTGCTATTACTACCATATTATATGATATAATGTGGTAGAATTATAAATGTTCTAGTAATTTAAATATTAACCATAGGTGATTTTTATTTTTGTATACTTTTCAGTGCTTTTGAAATCTATTGTGAACATTAATTCGATAATGACAAAAAGTAAATATTAACACTATAGAAAAAAATGGGCAAAAGATTTGAGTAAATACAGAAAAAGATATCCAAGTAACCAATAAATATATGAAAAGATATCCCACTTCATTAGACATCAGGGACAATGCAGTGTAAAATCACAATGCAGTGCCACTATACATGAAGCCAAATGATAAAATGAAAAAGATGTACAACATTTGTGTTGGCAGGATGTGGAACAAATGGAACTCGTATACATCGTTTGTAAGGAGTATGAATTAATAGAATCATTTTGTAAAACATTTTTAGTATAGTTCATTTATACTATTGATGAACATAAGCAAACACTATGACCTAGCAATTCCACTCCTAACTATTAATATATATCTGTAGATAGAGAAATGCACACATGTGTTCACCAAAAGATAGACACAGAAGTGTTCATAATAGAACTGTTAGCAATCATATCCATCTGGATATGATTCCAGTGCTTATCAATAGTAGAATAGATAAATAAATTGTGATACATTAACACAATGCAATATTATATAGCAATGAGAATTAGCATTCTACTACTATATGCAACAGTAGCAATGATTCTCAAAGACATAATTTTGAGTAAAAGAAGAGAGACATTTATGTAAAGACAAAGCCATTCTATGTTGTTTGAAATCTGAATGGCGGTTACCTTTGTAGGAGGTATAACTATTAGGTCATTAAATATGAGATGTCCGATTTCTAATCAAAAGTTTAGTTTATTATATCTCAAACAACAAGCAGTACAATTATTCAAAGTATGTGTCTAAATGATCAACACAGATTTGCCATTTTAACGGCTGCTTGTTTATGCCAGCAGCAAAGAAGCCTGGAGAGCAAGTGGCCATGAAATCAGGAAAGGCGTTTTCCACAGCTTGTTGAGAATTGACTATTTTTCCTTGCAAGAAGTGGTCCAAAGCCTGGAAGAAGTGGTAGTCAGTTGGTGCAAGGTCTGGTGAATACGGTGCATGATAGAGAGTTTCCAAGTTCAGCCTCTGTATTTTGAGCAGCGTTGTTTGTGCAACATGTAGTTGAGCGTTGTATTTATTGCAAGAGGATTAGCCTGTCTCTATTGACCATTCTCAGCTATTAAATCACAAGCATCCTCATCATTTCGTCCAATGGGTTGTAGTAGACATCTGCTGTCATCTATTGACTAGGTTTTATGAATCTGTAGTGGGTAACAGCACTGGACCACCAAACAGACACCATTACGTTTTTTTTGATAAATATTTGGTTTTGGACTGTGTTTCAGCACTTTATCCAGTCATTGTGATGAATGCTTGTGATTGTGAAAAAGAATCCATTTTTTATCACACATAAAAAATTCTGTAAAAATGGTTCACTTCTATGTCGTGACAGCAAAGAAAGGCAAGCTTCAAAAGGATTTTTCTGTTGACATTTGTTTAACTTATGTAATACCCATCTATCCAGCTTCTTTACCTTGTCAATTTGTTTTAAATGGCCTAGTATTGCTGGAATAGTAAGGTCAAACCTTGTTGTTAATTTATGTGTAGGTTGAGATGGATTTGTTTCCACTATAGTTTTTAGTTTATCATTATCCGCCTTGGTCTCAGGCTGTCTACCTGGCTCATTTTTAAGCTCAAAAGTACCATAACAGAACTTTTTAAACCATGGACATACTGTGTGTTCATTAGCCGCATCCTTTCCAAACACTTTGTTCGTATTTTGAGCTGTGTTATATTGGTTTTACAATGGAACTCATATTTAAAAATAATACGAATTTTTGACTTATCTATGGTTGTACTCAAATTGTTCTACAAAAATGTGAAAGATAATCACAAGTCAAAACATGCACTTGAAAAAATGAGGATGTACCTTTACAATAAAAATAAAACAAGAAGTGTCAAAGTGAAACATCACAGATATTAACTTTCAAACTTAGTACTTAAGGAAATCAGACCTTTCATACTTAATAACCTAGTGGAAGGGAGCATGGAGAAAGCTCTGGGGTCCTAGCAGTATTTTATTTCTTAATCCATACACTGGTTATACAGGTGTGTTTCTAACAATTCATTGAGCTGTATCATATGTTACATGTACATGCATATTATACTTCAATAAAAAGTTAAAAAATATAAATGTTAGTCTAAGAATAAACTAAAATAGAATTGCAGAAATAAGGGATTAATGATGATAGCAGAAATACACAGGGAGACTCCCTCTTGTCTTTCCTAGCCTGAAGTTAGTGTCTAAAGGGGATGTCAGGCGCTCAGAACCAGGTGCTAGGAATAATAACAGAGAGTAAAAGGCAGCTACACCAGCATCTCTGTTAAGTCCCATGATCTGAAAATAATTAACTTCTGATTGAGTACAAGTATCTGATATTAGGAATGAAAAGGTAATATTACTATAAATCCTACAGAACTAAAAAAACAAACAAACAAACAAAAACCACCATGAAGCTGTTATAAACAACTTCATACCAATACATTTGATGTTGTAGGTTTAATGGAATAGTCCTTAGTAAACACAATTTACCAAAACTGACATGAGAAGAAAGAAAAAATCCAAATAGTCCTACATATAATGGAGAAATCAATTCTATAGTTAAAAATGTTCTAATGTTCTCTCTCTCTCTCTCTCTCTCTCTCTCTCACACACACACACACACTCACACACACACACACACACACACACTGCAAGTCTAGATGGCATCTGTAGTGAAATCTACTAAATTTAAGAAAGAGATAGCAAAAAATTTACAAAAACTTTTACAGAGACTTTAAAAAGAGGGAACACTCCCCGATTCATTTAAAGGGTTAGAAAACCTTGATACCAAAATGACCAAAACAAAAGGAAAATCATAAATTAATGTTACAAACCTAGATACAAAAATCCTAAACATGATATCATCTCACGGAATTCAGAATATAAAAGACATATCATCAAGACTAAGAAAAGTTTATTACAAAAATGCAGGTTGGCTTAATATTTCAAAACAATGTAATCCAAAATATTAACAGAATAAAGAAGAAAATTAATATGATCCTCTCAACTGAATCAAGAAAAACAGTAAAATCCAATAACTACTCAAAGTAAAAGCTCCAAGCAAAATAGAAATAGAAGGGAATTATTTTATCAGGAAAGGTAATTATAAACAGCAGGAAATAACATTCTTCATGAGGAATAGTAAAAGCTTTCCCTTTGAAGTATCTGAAGGAAACAAGACAAGAATGCACTTCTGTTTAAAAATGTACTAGAAATAATAGCCAATGCAATAAGAAAAGAAATAATAACTATTGTAAAGAAATAGCTAACACTTTCAATATTTGTATATTAATTTGTGCATAGAAAATTCAAAATAATATCCAGATAAATAATCACAATTTTAAAAATTATTTAGCAAGGTTGCTGGATACAAAGTTGACACACAAAAATCAAGTATATGCCTGTATAATATTTTTAAAAGAGTTAGAAAATAAATTATTCTTTAGGTTATTATAACCCATTCATAACAGCATCAGCAAATATAAAATACCTAAAAATAAATCTGACAAAAGGTATGAAAAATTTTGCACAAACATACACACACACACACACACACACAAAAAACCTACAAAACATTACTGGGAAAAAAACCTAAATTCATTGGGATATGTATAATTTTCAATTATTAAAAACTAAACATTGCAAAAACATCAATTATCCCAAGTTTAGCTGTATGTTCACTTCAATCTCAATTCAAATGTCAATACATTTTTCTTTCTTGTTTTCTTTTTGAAATTGAAAATCTTATTCTAAAATTTACACAAAAGTGCAAAGGGTCAAGAAGCCAAGACACTTTTTAAAGAAGAACAAAAAAGTAGAAGAACAAACCATTCAGTGTTAATAATTATGAGAGTGCAACATCAGCACAAAGGCAGTTCAATAGAGCAATGGAACAGAAGAGAGTCCAGAAAATACCATGAACGTGTGAGCACTGGGTTCTGACACTGCAGAATGGTGAAAACAGGACAATGGTGTCTATAAATGATGTTGGAACATTTGGATATTTGTACAAAAAAGCCACAACTTGACCTTTAAACCACAGCACATACAAAAATTAATTTCAGGTGGCTTGTATATCTAAAAATGAAAGACAACTACATTAAGCTGCTTTATAAAAATATAGAACAATAATAATGTAGTAATGAACGTGGTAGTACAGATATCTCTTTGACATACTGATTTCAATTCCTTTGGATATATACCCAGAAGTGGGATTGCTGGATTATATGGTAATTCTGTTTTCAGTTTTCTGAGGAGCCTCCATACTGTTTTCAGTAATGGCTGAATTAATTTACATTCCCGCCAATCTTCGCCTATCTTTTTGTTCATACAGTCTAACAGGTGTGAAGTGATATCTCATTGCATTTAATTTGCATTTTCCTGGTGATTAGTGACTATAATAAATAATGCATTGTGTATTTCAAAATTACTAAAAGAGTAGATTTTAAATGTTTTCACCAAAAACTAAATGTGAAGGACTTAATTAGCTTGATTTAATCACCTCAGAATGTAAACATATTTAAAACATCACACTCTACCCCATAAATATATAATACATACAATTATTTGTCATTTAAAAATTTTAAAAATAAAAAAGGAAAAATTCTGATTGTGAATGAAAAAAAATATATAGAACATTATCTCTATGGACTTGGGAGAAAAACAAAAATTCTTTAAAAGGACACAAAGGTACTAACCATGAAAGCAAGGGTTGATAAATTGGACTACATTAAAATTAGGAATTTCTCATCAAAAAATACCAAGTGGGGGAAAAAAACATGCACAGAGTCAGAGAAGTTATTTCTCATCCAAATAAATTGTCAAAGACTCAATCTGAAATACATAAAGAGCCCTTAGAAGTCAATAAAAATACAATTCAATGGAAAAATGGATGAGAAAGGTACTTCTAAGAGAGGATAATTCAATGGCCAATAAACATATGAATATGATCAACTTTATTAGTAATCAAGGAAATAGAAACTAAAATCACAATGAAACACTACTACACATCTACCAGAGTAATTAAAATTAACAAAATTGGCAATAACAAGTGTTGGCAGAGTCGTGTAGCTACTGGAACACTTATACATTGTTGGTAGGACTGTACTTTGGTACAATTACTTGGAAAACAGCTTGGTATTATCTACTAAACTTAAACTTACATATATTCTATGACTCAGCAGTTCCAATCCCAACTATATATCCAGTAGAATATGCACATATGCATCAAAAGACATGTACCAGAATTTTCATAGTAACATTATTCATAATAGCCCCAAACTGGAAGCAATCCAAATTCCAACAGTAGACTAGACAATTGAATGGGGTATATATGTGCAATGGTACGTATGCTATATAGCAATAATAAACTACAGCTGCATGCAATAATGAGTGACTCTCTTGTATATAACATTGATCAAAATAAGCCAAACACAAAATCACGTATGAGTACATAAATATAAAATTCAAAATGGGCAATACTAATCTATAGTCCGAAGTCAGATAGAAGTAAGCTTTGGGAAGGAAAGAGAGAGTAGTGACGTCTTGTGGTGGGGAGGTGGGGGCAAGAAGAGGGCTTCCAAGGTGCTAGAGGGGTTTTATTTCCCAATCTGGGTGATGACTTCACAGGCATTTGTTTTGTGATAAATTATGGAACCATATAGTTTCATTTTTGTGCATATTTCTATGAGTGCTATACTTCAATTCAAATTGTTTTTAAAGAAAAATAAGCATAAATGTTCATACTAAACTAGAAATAGCTTAAGCCCTGGGCTACCTTGGTAGATTGGCAGGGAAGGTCAGTGGGACTTTGTGAGGAGAGGATAAATTAATGAAAATATGGGGACATTTCAAATAACGAATTCACAAAAATGAAACTTCTTTTTTACAAAGTCAACACTCAACTTCCTTTTTTTTTTTTTCTAAGTCTTCGTATATCATGCAAAGCAGGCTGCCTGCCTTGGCAGTTACATATCAAAATTACTCCATGCACAGATTCATGTGTCCTCCCCTATTTGAAGGTAAACAAGTTTCAGCCAAGGCAAAATTGTAAAAGTTTGTAGGTTATTTCTTTTGTCTCCAGTTTTCATCGGGAACTTTGGTGTATTTTAACGCTCCCTGGGCTTGCAGGCAGAACCTCAGGTGCATGTTCAAACTAAACATCTGTAGTTTAGTAGTCACTGGTCCTGGAAATAGTTACTTAACAGCTCTGAGCCTCAGTTTCCTTTTATGCACAACAGGGAGAACACAAATGCTTGCCTCCCAGAGTTGTGAGTAGTAAGTGACACAAAGTATGCATACACACTCACACCCTCATCAAACCTCAAGATGTTGTATACCTGGAGGGGACTGCCCCCCCTCTGCTCCCATCTCCTTGGCAACCCCCATTTTGGAAAGTGTCAACTCTCTTAACCCTTCTTCCTCTACCATACCAGGAAAGAATCTGATATCAGTAATTTATATTCCAAGGACTGATTGATTATTCTCCAACTGGAGCTCAGCCAGGGGTTTGCATTTTATGCGTTTTATTCCTAATTGTGGCATGAAAGACATTTTCCCCTTGTTTAAAGAATTTGAGACATCAGCAAGAAGGTAGAGAGCTCTAGGGGCCGAGAGGGGGAGCTTGAAATCACATGAGCCAGATTCTGCTGGTTCTAAAGGTGAATCTGATTTAGCCTTTTGCAAGCACCTCTTCCTTTGCTGGAGATGGAGTGTTTTCAGAGGGGCCGCTCCCACTAAGTGGCCCCTGCTGTCCTAGATTGGGCCAGGGAAAAAGCAAGCAGCATCTGAGGCTGTTGAAGTCCCAAGCCATGTAGAGGGTAAAAGAAAGTGAATCCCAAAGCCTGCCTGACAGCTGAGAAACATCGGCTGTGGTCCCGCCCTCCTGACACCCCTCCCACCCCTTCTGGTTTGAGCTCAGCTCTGCTTTGCCCTCCAAGTCTTCTAACCTTTACCTAATCCCTGCCACTCCTTCCATCTGTCCCACGACACCATGAGGACTTTCAGCTTCATTTTATTTTGCTTTTAAAGATAGGTCCTACCTTAATCCCCTTGACCCAGTGTTTTGGCATTTATTCTTAGACCTCATTTATTATTTCCACATGTAGCTATAACGTTTCAAAAGAAGAAATATTTTTGTAATGTTTCTTCTTAGTTAACAAAGATGTTGCTGTCCTGAATGTGTTTAAAGAAAAAGGAAGTGGAAAAATATGAGACACCAAAGAGGAACCAGCAGGATGATTTGGTGCAATTTGTTAAACACACAAGGATAGCTGGAAAGGAGCTGACTAGGAAAACCCAGCTAGGTGAGAAAGAGGGCAACTCCCAAGATCTTGTCTAAACCAACAAAAAGTGCCTGAAGCCATGACTTTGATAAATAGGCGCTGGGCTGAAACCAAGGAAAGGCAGAGTCTCTAGGATGGGATCCAGGGGGCTGCAGAGGCAGTGAGAGGCAGACCTTGTGCAGCCAACGTGAAGTGGCATTAACCAGAGTCCCCACTAAGGGAACATCTAGGGAAAAATTAGGTGGATGAACTTGTCGAGCGCCTGACTTCAGAAATGAGACGATGCACCTGTAATGGATCCACCTGTCCGTAGCTCAACCTGAAGAGGAGTTCCCATGACAGCAAAGCCGCTTTGCACCTGAGGTGGCTGGTTGAGCGTGGCAGGGCACTGAGGAGGCTGGGAGGCCTGGAGTGAGGCCTGGAGCCTGCTGCTGCTTATGAATGAGGGCAAAAGACAGGAAAAGCCTGCTCCTCTGGGAGGTGAAAGAACACTGTGGATTGAAATGCACAGAGAGCTTTCAACTTTGTTGCTGGAGGAGGTGGCTGTTCATTGCATATCCAGGGAGTATGCCAGACCCATTCATCCCAGATTTGTTCCTGGAAATTCACGTTTTCTCTACAACACACATATTCTCTCTCCTTTCTCTTTGCTTCCCCTTTAAGAATATACACCCGATCTCCCAGGGCCCACCTTCTGGTTCAGGCCTCCTCATCTTCCCCCACCCCCTTCAGCATATAAAAATTAGAGGCATCTCTCCCAAGTCATCATGTTGGACAGAGATGGCTTCTTGCTGCATTCACATTAAAATTTGAAGATGGAGAAGAAAAAGGGAGAGGGGGAAAATGTAGCTAAATTAGCAGTGTTCACTCAGTGTGATTTCGCTTTAATCCAGGCCTGTGAGCTTACCAGGGCTCAAAATAAACGAAAGCAGATGTGTCCATCACACCGGCAGATATATTACTACTAATCCCAGACAAGATGACAAAAACACACCATGCCTGGGCCCCACGCTGTTTCCATCTTAATCTGCCTCTAATTGCGCTGGGCATGCCGTCTGCACTCCTCCGTCCTCCGAGGATCCTCTGGTTTCTGCTCCTGTTCTGGGTCGGCCAACACCAAAGGGGCCCTTTTTGCTGGAGCAGTGCTGGCATCTGGGGTTTGTGTGTGTCTTAGAGCATTGGTCCCCAACCTTTTGGCACCAGGGACCGGTTTCATGGGAGACAAGTTTTCCACGGGGTGGGGGGACTTTTTGAGGATGTTCCAAGCACATCACATTTTTTGTGCAGTCCAACCTCTCCACTACGGAGAATCTGTATTTGCAGCTGCTCCCTAGCGCTAGCATCACCTCCTCAGCTCCACCCCAGATCATCAGGCATTAGGTTCTCCTAAGGAGTACGCAACCTAGATCCCTCGCACATGCCCAGTTTACAGTAGGGTTGGCGTTCCTGTGATAATCTAATGCTACAGGTGATCTGACAGGAGGCGGAGCTTACGCGGTGATGAGAACCATGGGGAGCGGCTGTAAATAGAGATGAAGCTTCACTCGCTAGCCCACCACTCGCCCCCTGCTGTGTGGCCCAGTTCCTAACAGGCCATGGACCAGTACTGGTCCACAGATCCAGGGTTGGGGACCACGGTCTTAGAGAACAAGTTGATGCAGCCAATGTAGGAAGAAGAGGACTCAAGCAAGGGACGAGGGGTACGGTTCTTGTGTGGACTCTGACATTTAGCAGCAGGAGAGGGTTAGATGAAATCAGTTATGTGAAAGTAATCTAACTCTTGACACATAGTAAAACTCAGTAAATTCTACCTTTCCTGAGTTTATTGACTGCCTACTCTGTGCCATACACATTTCTTAATTTAAGAAAAAGTATATGTAAGGAATGCTTGCTAGCTGTTTCTTTAAAAGTCCAACAGAAATTTATAATTAGAAAGTAAAAATCTCTTGTTTTTGTACACCTCTCCCCAAATACTGCTCCTCAGGGACAATCACTGTTAATAGTATATATATATATATATATATATATATACAAACTCTTATATACCTATAAATATGTATAAACAATATAACTATGTTCTAAAATATAACATATATTAGCTTTTAACTATGTATGTATATGCACATGTATGTACTTACATATTTATATACATATATGTGTATACATGCATGTGTTTTTATATAATTGGTATCAATTATTAATATTTTATATAATTGATATAATTATACATACTACTTTACAACTTTTTCAAAATTTAATATCAACATTTTTATGACAGTACCCATAGATCTATATCATTCTTTTAACTGCCATACAGTATTCCACTGAGGCAATGAATCATAATTTATCATTTTTAATGATGGGGTATGAATTTCACAGCCATGTACTAGATTATGCAAAAAATAGTGACTTTTTTCCTGTCACTCAAACTAATCTGCGTTTCAGTTCCCCATTTTGTCTGTAGACAGAAAACATAATCCTGTCAATTCCTAATAAACTCACCTCTGGGTTTGCTGGGTCATTTCAGACTTAAGCTCAATCACCTGGAATTTCTTCCTTTGGAACCCTTCTCCCTGGAGATGCCGGGGCTCCCGTGGTATGTGGTAGGCACAGAGCCTCCAGTCTGAGGCCAACCTCGACTCCACACGCTCCGAATGAACCTCATCTCCTGGGTGCTGGTCATCAACATCACGCCCACTGACAGCTGCCAAGATGGCCACAGTCCTGCCAGGGCTCCTCCTTACCAGCTCCCGGATGCCTGTGCTCCCCATGCTGGCTGCTGTCTCAGGCCCTCTCCCAGGCCTGGGTCAGCCCCGCCCTGCCGCCCTTTCCACCCTGCTGCTATCTGACCCACCTTGCTGGCTCGGGGAACCTTCCTCTGCCACCTCCAGCGCTGCCCTGGGCAGACAGCACGGTTCTCTTCTCATAAGTTCTCCAAACCTATCTAAGCTTCCTACCATAACACCCTCCCCTCGAGCTTGGGGGGCTGGAGGCTGTGTGTGATGCCCCTTCTCTGAAACTCTCCCCACTAAGTCCCCTGATCTTCTCTCTGCCATTCTCCGGGGCTGGCATAGGCTGTCCCCGAACTTTGCAGGAAATACTGCCATAACAATTATTCCTTCCCAGGTTACTGTTGTATCACTAAATAATATACAGTAGTCATGTGCCAGCTAATGACATTTCAGTCAATGACACATGCATGTGTTTTTACTGTGCTTTTTCTACTTTTCTATGTTTAGATATGCTTAGATACACAAATACTGTTGTGTTACAATCGCCTACAGTATTCAGTACAGTACCATGCCATGCAGACTTGTAGCCTAGGAGCAATAGGTTACACCATAAAGCCTAGGTGTGCAGTAGGCTATGCTATCTAGATTTGTGCAAGTACACCCTATGATGGTCCTGCAACGCAACTGCCTAATGACACATTTCTTGGAACATATTCCCACCCTTAAGTGACACAGGACTGTACTTACATTTTTTATTTTATCACATTTAACCAGCACCTATTAACTATCCTCCAATATGAAAGGTAAGAGTTTTATCACTCTTAGACTACCCCGCTTCCTTTCCCCCACTTCACCTCCTAAGTTTAGTTGTTTACGTAGCTTTATTCTTTCGACTGCCTGCTTTTCTGACAAAACAATATATTTAAACATCTCGATCTTGCTTTATTAAAGTAGACATCATTTATAGACTCCCCATTATGAAAGATGAGGATAATAACTCACTAACTATTCCTGCTACTTTTTCTTCTCCCTCTAGTTCTCAAGTTTTGTTAATTATATTATTATTTTAATGTTATCAAGGTAACAATTACATTCTGTTCTGTAAGCATACTCTTTTCTGCTCTTATTTATTCTTTTATTAAACAGATTGGTTCTAAAATTGAAATCAGTAGGTCACATTTACAATATATTATTTTAGTAGAACCAAGTAGGGTGATCGGACCCATAGAATAAAAAATACAACCAAGTGTGAAGGTCTAGGGATCCTGTGCTACCTTTTTCTAACTTCACTTCTCTGAATCATAATACTGCCACTTCTAAGAATAAGCCCATTATTTCTTTTCTCACATGATATCCTCTTTCCTGAATATTTTTTATTTTGCTGATGGATGGATTTTGTAGAGGTATTATTTTCATTAAGCACATATGATCCTGCCTGTCCAAAAAGGTGTACTTTGCTCTAACAGTTGAATTGGGTTAAACCTAGAATTCTAGGTTCAAAATGTTTCCCTTGGAACTTCAGATATTCTGAAATATTCAGATATTTCCTCCTCAGAGATTCCTCCAGTGCATTTTAACACCCAGAATTGCTGATGAGAACTCTGATATCAGTATCTTTCTAATTTCTTTCCAGGTAATCTTGTCCTTTCTCCATGTGGTTCTGGATTTTTTCCCCATTAGCCATAGCTAAAATTTCATCAGGTGTTGATATATGGGTCTTATCTTCCTCCATTTTTTTTCAATTAAAGTATGATTTACATGTGGTAAATGTTCAAATCTTAAAGGTGCCTTGTGCGTATGAATCCAACCCATGTAACTGCAACCCAGATCAGAAAAGGGAACATTTCTAGCATTCTACAATGGTTCCTTAATTTTCCTTCTGTCATTCTACCACTAGGCAAAACGACTCTTTTGACCTATACATTAATTTTATGGTTCACATAACTAGAATCAAAAGTATATAGTCTTTTGTGCCTCACTTCCTTAACTCAATATTATGTCATAAGATTTACCTATGTTGTGCACATCAGTAGTTTGCTTTGTTCATTTGGCATATAATATTCCATTATATGAATATACCTCTATTTCTTTACCCATTCACCTATTGATGGACATTTGGTTGCTTCCAGTTTGGGAATAGGAGTAAAACAGCTATAAACATTTTTATGCATGTGTGTTGGTAGACATAAACACTCATTTTTGTTGGGCGTAGACCTGGATCATAGCTAAACATATGATAGGCACTGCCAACTATTTCTCCAGTGTTTACACACCCATCAACAATATAAGAGAATTTCACATGCTCCACGTCCTCACTAATGCTTGACAATGTGAATTTTTTTTATTTTAGCCATTCTGATAGGTTTGTGGTTTGATTTGCATTTTTTGATAACTAAAGATATAGAACATTTTGTCATGTGCTTATTGGCCATTTGTACATCTTCTCTTATGAAGTACTTGAAGTTTATGCCTTCTGCCCACCTTTTAAAGACTGAGTTGTCTGTTTCTTATTGATTGGTAGGGGTTCTTGATATGTTCAGAATGTGAGTGTTTTGCTGGATGTTTCATTCCAAGTATCTCCTTCCAGCTTGTGGCTTGCCTCTTCACTTTCTTGATGTTGTCTTTTGATTCAAAAAAATCTTAATTTTAATGAAGTCTAATATATTAATCTTTTTGTTTTACATTAAATACTTTTTGTGTCCTGTTCAAGACCTCTTTGACCCCAAGACCTGTTTAAGAAGTCATGACCCAGGATCATGAACATATTCAATTTCTTCCCTCAAATATTGATTGTTTTATTTTTATATTTAGTCTACAATTTGTCTCAAATTAATTTTTGTGTACATTGTGAAGTAGAGATCAAGATTTCTTTTTTCTGTGTGGATATGCAGTTGACCCCGTACCATTTATTCAAAAAAAATCCTCTTCTCCTTGTGAATTGCAGTGGAGTCTTTGTTAAAAATCAGATGACCATATATATCATACATACATGATGATTTCTAGACTTTGTGCTCTAGACTATTGGTCTATTATCTAACCATATTCAAATAATTACATTAATTACTATAGATTTTTAATAAGCATTAATATCTAGTAGTGTAAATCCTTTAACTTACTCTTTTTCAATATTGCATTAGATATGTTAGGTCATTTGCATATCCATAAATTTTAAATAGTCTTGCTGATTTCTACCTAAAACAAAAAATTAAAGCCTGAGTTTACAGTGCATCTATCGATCAATTTAGGTAAATTCAATGTCTTAATAATATTGAATCTTACAATCCATGAACATGGTATATTCTTTCATTTTTTTTAGATCCACTTAAATTTTTCTTGGTAATATTTTGTAATTTTCAGTTTAGAGATCTTGCATACCTTTCACTGGGTTAATTTCTAAGTATTTGCTATTTTTCTGGTATTACTGTAAATGGCATTTATTTTTTATTTTCCACTACTTTTACAAATATATGGAAATTCAACTGAGTCTTGTATATGTAACTTGTAATCTAGCAAACTTGCTTAATTCAATTATTATATCTAATAGATTTTTAAAAATAGATACTTGGGAATTTTCTACTCACACAATCATGTCTTCAGTAAATAATGACACTTTTCTTTCTTCTTTTCCAATATTACTTGCTTTCACATCTTATTAAAATAGATAGGACCTCCACTATGCTGAAAAGCATTCAATATTTTATCATATAAATATGATGCGAAGTGTATAGTTTTTGTAAACACTCTTTAATAGTTTAAGGAAATTCCCTTCTATTTCTAGTTTGTTGAGAATTTTTTTTAGTCATGAATGGATATTTTTTAAAGGAGGAAAAAATCATTTTTAATTGATTCCTCAAAGAATTATTTTCCAGGTTATAAATAAATTATTCTTATGTTTGTATGGCTATTCTAGGACATGCACAAATGAAATACAGGACATAGACAAAAGAAATGCTAATAAGATGATAATAAATGCTAATAGGGTGATATAAAAATGTCCCTACCTTGCCTATATGGAACAATGAATTTGATCAAATTTTTTTCTACAACTATTGAGATGAAATAAGGTAATTTTATATTGATTAATTTCAAATGCTAAATCAATCTTACATTCATGGAGTAAATACTACTTAATCATGATATATTATCATTTTATATTTTAATGAGTTTTATTTGCAATATCTTAGATGTTTGTTTCTTTGGAGATATTTTCCTTTCTTGTAATGTTTTTGTTAAGTTTCTGTATAAAGGTTACTCATAAAATTACTTGTGAAGTGTTACCTTTTTATTCTCTGGAAAAGCTTGTATAGTTTTTATATATTTCTTTCTTAACTATTGATAGAATTCACTAGTCATCTGAGCTTGAAAGTTACTTTGTGTAAATGTTTACAATTACTAATTCAATTACTTTAATAATTATGGCAATATTTAGATTCCTTATTTCTTCTTAGTTGTGTTTTGGTAAGTTGTGTTTTTCATGGAATATATTCATTTAAACTGAAATTGATATTGTCATAATAATACACCTAATATCCCTGCATTATCTCTTTAATGTTTCTAGGAATGTAATGATATTCCTTTTTCATTTCTGATAATGGTAATTTGTGTCTTCTATTTTATCATGTTAATATTTACTATGGGTTTATTAATTTTATTAATTTTTCACTAAGCAACTCTTTGGCTTCTCGATTTTCTTTTTATATCTGTATTCTTTGATTCCAATTCTTAAATGAATTATTTCCTTTCTTTTTCTTATTAAATAGAAAACTTACATAAAGAGTTTTTAACTATTCTTCTTTTCTAATAAATGCATTTAATGCTATGAATGTTCCTTGAAGCACTGCTTTATCTGTATTCCACAATTTTGATATGTCATATTTATTATTATTCAGCTGAAATTATTATCTAATTTCCATTGTGATTTTTCTTTGAGCCAAGAGTGTTTTTTTAGGAGTGTATGGTTTACTCCTAAAATATTCAAGCATTTGAAGATTTTATAGGTTTTTTTTGTTATTGATTTATAATTGAATACTCCCATGGTGAGAGGATATATACTGTCTGATCTCAGTCCTTTAAATTTGTTGAGATTTGCATTTATCCCAGAATGTAGCCTATTTTATTAAATTTCCCATGTCTATTTTTAACCACTTCGGTACCAGTGTCAACTACAGTCTACAGCCACAGATTTAGCCAACAGCCATGATATGAAGGCGCACAGCCGAGCGTCGACTTTAGTCAACAGCCAAAAGCTTTTACTTTTACAGCTTTTATCTCTGCAGTTGCAGTGTGTACGTTCAGCTAATAAGTTACTACAAATCTGTGACCTTTTAACAAGTCCTTAGTAGGAGTTATTATAGTTATTTTCCTAAAGCTGCCTGTAAAGTAAAACAAGCTTTCAGTGCTTTAAAGCTTTCCTCATCACACAAGAGCAAAACGGATTCGTCGTCAATGCATAGCACAAACTATCCTGCGGGCTATGAGTGCCGGCTGTGGGCAAAGTTTTGCGGCCTGAGCACGGTACCGACGTGGATCCCATTACTGGGCATCTAACCAAAAGAACAAAAGTCACTCTATGAAAAAGACACCTGCACTGGAATGTTTATAGCAGCACAGTTCACAATTGCAAAGTTGTGGAAACAACCCAGGTGCCCATCAATACATGAGTGGATTAACAAAACCATGGAGTACTATTCAGCTATAAGAAACAATGGTGATACAGCACCTCTTGTATATTCCTGTATACAGCTGGAACCCATTCTACTAAGTGAAGTATCTCAAGAATGGAAAAACAAGCACCACATGTACTCACCAGCAAATTGGTATTAATGGATCAACACCTAAGTGGACATATAGGAATAACATTTGTCAGGTGTTGGGCGGGTGAGAGGGAGGAGGAGGGGACGGGTATATACAAACATAATGAGTGAGATGTGCAACGTTTGGGGGATGGTCATGCTTGAGGCTCTGCCTCGAGGGGGGAGGGGGGCATGGGCAATATACATAACCATAATATTTGTACCCCCATAACATGCTGAAATAAAAAAAAAAGTATACTCTTCAGTTGCTAGATAGAGTGTCTGTATTGTCAGTGAGGTCATGTTGGCTAATCATGTTTACCAACTCTTCTCTATCCTTACTAATTTTCTATTTACTTTTTCAGTGAGTTACAGGGAAAGATGTGTTAAAATCTCCAGCCATGGCTGTATATTAATCTACTTTTCCTTCTGGTTTTGTCATTAAATATTTTAAAACCATGTTATTGAGCACACACAAATTAAGCAATATTTTACTGTCATATTGAATCAACCTTTTTATCAGTATAAAATGTAACTTCATATCTTATAGTTCTTCTTATATTAAAGGTCTACTTTACTTAATATCATTAAACCAGATTTCTTTGAGTGTTTACTTAGAATATCCTTTCCTCTCCTTTTATCTTCAATTTTCAGTGATTTTTAATGAAGAATATCATTTATAAACAGTATATATTTGAGGTTTATTTGTTTATCCCTTTGTTTATCCATATGACAAGATTTGTCTTCTAATTATACTATTTAATGGTTTGCATAGTAATTACTATTTCAAATTATTTATATTTAATGTAATTACTGATATAGTCAACTTTAAGTCTTCTGTTTTATTTGTATTCTACTTGCTCCATGTGTTCTTTGTTTTTTATTCTTACTTTCTTGCTCCCTTTTAAATTAATCAAGTTTATTTATATTTCAATAATTTTCCTCTTTTTGCCTCCTTAGTTGTGTCTTCTTTTACTATTCTTTTATATGGATATTTAAAAAAATATTTTATATTTTTAATTTTTTCAACAAATGATGCCAGAACAACTGGATATCTGTTTGGGTAAAAATAAATCTCAGCCCTTATCTCACAACATGAGCAAATATTTGCTCAAAATGGATATTGAACCTAAATGTAAAAGCTAAAACCATAAGATGTAGAGAAGAAAACAGGGCGGAAAACCTTTATGACCTAAGTTGAGACAAAAATTTCCTAGGACACAATAGGACAAATTATAAAAGAAAAAATTATAAATATGACTCTATCAAAATTAAAAGCATTCATCAATAAGCTTTTTGTGGATATATGTTTTCATTTCTTTTAGATAAATACTAAAGAAGACTGTTAATAAAACTAAAAGATAAGCCACAGACTGGGAGAAGGTATTTGCAATACATATATCTGTCAAAGGATTTATATCCAGAGTATATAAACAACTCTTGTAACATCATGATAAGAACACAAACAACTCAATTTTAAAACATGGGCAAAATGTTTGAACAGAACTTCACAAAGGAAGATATACAATATTTTGAAAAGATATTCAATATTCTTAGTCATCAGGGAAATGCAAATCAAAAATCTAATGGGATAGTATTCCACATTCATTAAACTGGTTAAAATGTAAAAGTCTTATAATACAAATATCTGACAAGGAGGTGAACCAACTTGAATTCTCACAATTGCTAGTGGGAGTGTAAAATGGTACAGCCACTTCAACAATCTGGTAGTTTCTTGTTTAATTAAACCTACACCTACCCTATGACCAAGAAATTAGACTTCTAAGTATTTATCTAAAAAAATTAAAACATATATCAACAAAATGCTTGTTCATGAATGTTTATAGCTGCTTTATTCATGATAGCAAAAACTGAAAGCAACCTAACTGCCCATTAATAGGTGAATTATTGTAATATATTCATACAATGAATTACTACTCAGTAATAAAAAGGAAGAAACTTCTGATACACAAAACAACACAGTTGGCTGAGCTAAAGAAGCCAGACAAAAGGATATAAAATATCAGGAAAAATTGTCTACTGATGAAAAGCAGATTACTGGTTAGCTGACACCAGAGGAACAGCAGGGGTCATTGCCTACAAAGAATGACACAGGAAATTTTGAGATGATAGAAATTATCTACCTCTCTCAGAATGGTGATTATATGGATGTAGACATTTGTCAAAACTCATAAAACTGTGCAATTAAAATGAGTTACCAGCCTGCCTTATTGTATGTAAATTATTCCTCAATAAATTGATTTAAAAGGATACTGAAGGATCACTTTTTCCCACAGAAGCTTGGTTTTAGGGTTTGTTAATACCTCTATTCCTAGGGTGTAGCTATGACTTCTAACATTTGATCCTCACTACAAGGACATGGTCTTTCTTAGGCTTTGACTAAAAGCCAGTGGGGTTCACCAACATATCTCCATTCTGGCTATGTCAAAATTCCAACCTTTACCTCCCATCCTGCAGCAGCTCTTCTTTCAAAGTCTATCCCTGCACACGAATAATTTAGAGATCCTCCAAGAAACAAGGGGAATTTTATTTAGATTTTCGGGATGCCTCTGCAGCTCCCTCCTCACCTGTGACCCAACCCCTCAATTACCAGCTCTCTTGGCAGCCCTGAACTCTGACCCACGTCTTCTCTTCCTGAATAGACTGCCACGCTCTGCTTGGGCTCCCGCACTGGTTTGGGAAGTGTCTTCAGGGAGAAAACAGTATAAATGTGGGCTCAACTCATGTGCATTTCTCCTTCCCTGGGTTGTATCTCTGCACTGGTTGTTTTCCAGCAAAATGTTTTATAAATTGTTATCCATTTTTTATAGCTTTTTATGGAAGGAGTATAAGCCAAATACCAGCTACTTCATCACTATTCAAACTCAGAGTCCAAGTGTGGATCTTCTTAAATCTCTTCTGCTCACATTCAGGAAGTAAAACAGAACTGACCACAGAAGAAACAGAGATAATTAAGAGAACAGAAAATAAGAATAAGGGTTATCAGAAAAAATGCAATGAGGGAAAAAAGAAGAAAACTTGGAAATATAAACATTATTGTAGTGCATGTCTTTCTTCAGCACAGGAAACAATTCTTCCATTGTTCTTTGATGGTGTTTTCTCCTCCATTTGCTCTCTGCTTGCTGGAAATTCCTTTATTCAGACCCTAGACCTCTATTCACTAAGTCTCTTAAACTTTCTATCAGATTTTTCATCCTTTGCTTTTTGCCCTTCTACACTATAGTTGGTTTCCTTGATTTTTACCTTTCAGTTATCCAATTTTGTCTTCAACTATGTCAATTTTATTATTATTTGGTTCATTAATTTTTTCAAGTTAATACTAATAATATAAATTTTCTATTTTCCTCTTTTTATTTTTTTGATTGCATCTTTTTATGCTTGTAGTGACCTCTCACATGTATAAAAAGTTCTATTTTACTTCCTTTATCATCTCTGTTTCATCAGTTCTGCTTATTTACCTTGCACCTTCATTTCCTATCACAGGTTTTACTCATATATCTAGTGATCATCTGTTAACATTCATGAATGAAGAACTCTGTTAATCAGTTTAGTGACCTGGTGTAGGTTTCATCAGCCCTATCCTCATGCCTGCAGTTAGGCACTAGAAAGACTGCAGATGGTGATCGGCAGAGTTCCTTGCAGGGTATGTGGGTAGGCAAGCAGGCATGCTGGAGATGGTGAAACTTTCCAAAATAAGGAGGGCTCTACTCTGGAGATGGAGTGCTTTGGGAGGAGGAGGGGGATTCTCGTAAGTGAAGCTGCCTTTTCTTTCTCCCTACCTGTGATTTTTCTCTGCTGTATTTTCCAGTTCAAACACTCTCCAAGTGGACTCTAGACACTAAGGGTGTTTCGGTTACTCTGTCAGGCAGTGTTCTGTGGGAAGGTCAGATCCCCGTCTGTGAAAATCCCAATGAATTTATGTAGTAGTGGGTAGATGAACCCTTAGGGAGAAAAGCTCAGGTATTGGAAAAAGCAGCTTGTAACTTCTATCCTACAAACAACTGATCAGTTCAGGGCTTTGCCTGTTGCTCACAGAGATAGGCAACATCGGATGGACATGAGGCTGGGGGAGGGGGGAGCGAAGCCCAATTTCTGTGCTCCACTGATTTTACTCCCGAGGACAACTGGACCAGAGCTATGAGTAGCTGCAGGTGGTGGACAAGAGTTGTCCAAGGCAGTGGTGGAAAGAAACCATGGCCAGAACCTTCTTAGTTATTTTCCTATTTTATCCGCCTGCAGCCTCACTTGGCTCTATGTCTTGATGTTTCCATTTATAGTGCTCCCAGGTTGATTGTGGTGAGGGGAAGTGAGTGCAAGGAATCTAAGCTGTTGGCCTGTTTTGACATCTTGGACAGCCCAGCGCCTCCTAAGAGCCAGTTGCTGACTCTAACGCATCAGGTTTTATCTGAAAGCCAGATGGGCTGAATTCAGTGGTTTTGGGCTTGGGTTAGGACTGCTGGGACTGTGGGTAACCAACATCACAAAGGGATGTAAGAAATAGCACCAAGCTTAGAATAGCCAAGGGTGTGTCCTGGGTTTGCAAAGTCATTGAAAAAATAGCTTCACCAAATGGACAGAACCTAGAATTTGCATCTAGCCTGTTGTGTGCCAAAAATGGGGTGGGGGTAGCTGTTTTACCTCTCTACTAAAGTCAGTCCAACTATACAATGGAGTTGGGAGAGATGTAGAGGGTAGGAAAACTGCACAACATCTATTCCTTACTTCCTTACATATTTGAGCACACGTGAGATTGTTGGAGTCATAATCCTTTTAGATCTTTACAAGTTGTAATGAGCAGTTATCCTTTTGATGTCTGTCAAGCAACTTCTTTACTATTTTGTGAGATTCCCCCATCATATTTAGTCTCATCGTGAAGCTGGGCTTCCCCTCCCTCCTACCAGGGAAACCAAAAATGTCCAATCCTGTTTCTCTCTGTTCCTGGGCAGCCACGGCACAGGCAGGCAAACAGGCTCAGCAAATCAGAGGCTCCTACCCTGGATCGTGACGTTTGAGTGAGTGGTGCTATGATGATGGAGGGGTCAGAATTCTACCAGGAAGTCAGCAGTGATGACGGCAGCAGTTGTGATGAGAGCAATGCCCTGGCCAGACTGTGTCCACTGCAGAATGTTTACTGTGCTTCCTTCTACTTGGCCCACTGTACAGACCCCAGTTCCTGTTTGTTATCCAAGACTGGTCTTTCAGCCTGCTTTTGTCACTTCTGACAGCCTTCTAATAAACCATAATTTTGTTAAGATAGCAAAAAACAGATTCTGCTGCTTACAAACAAAAGCATAGCAATTGATTAAGATTCACTTTCAAATTGAAAGGCAGCATAACATGGTGGTTGAAAATGTGGGCTTAGGAGCCAGACTGCCTGGGTTTGCATCTCCAGCTTCGCCACTCACTGCCGTGTGTGCACTAGCCTCTATGAGCATTGGTTCCTCATTTTTAAGTGTGGATAAAATAGTGCCATTCTCATCGGGTTGTTTTAATGCTTAAAGAGTACATATATTAAAACCACTCAGAACTGGCATTTAGTAAGCAAATTGCATTTAATAGCTCTTCAGTAAGATATGAAAAAAACTGAATTTGGTTATTTAGCTTAGATAAGACAGAAAGCAATGAATGTTACATTACTATTCTAGGGTAGAATTCTAGTTTATGGTACATAGTAGGAAATTAGTTAATCAAATTATAATTTTTGGTCATCTAGAATAAAGTGCCCATTAAGGGTAAAATTTGGGAGACTATTGCTGCTACCACTTCAAGGTCTATAGGGTAAGGAATCTACTTATTTTAGCATTGAATAACTTTTTTTAGAAAATGATGCACTGAAATTTCTAAATTCTCAGATTTCCTATGAACAGTATAAAAGAATCTCTTTTCAGTCACATCTTTAGTATTGAGATAATGAAAACCAATTTTACCAGAGATTTTTTTCCCCTGCATATTGCCAAATTATGACATCTGTCAGCTAAGTCGACTTGTGATATCTTTTTACTTGGTCTCCTGTTCAGGAAAGAAGAGAACATTGAAACATTGGATCAGATACATATGGCAAGATCTAGGAGTATCTCCTACCCTTCACTGACCCTCCCAAGCTCTTGGAAACAACCTTCTGATACTCATGTCTGAGGGAGCTACCCTATAACAACAAGCCAATGTCCCTTTTCATCTACCCTCTTTACCTCTATTTTAACCCCTTCTTTTCTCCAAACCTGTAATTAAAGTAGATCCCATTGTACACCAAGGAAAGAACAATAAATCAAGGAAGAGAGAACTCTGTCCCAAAAGAATGGTAGGGCTTGTTAATTTATATTTGCAAAAGTGTTTGGAATGTGTATGGAAATGAACTTAGAGGGTTCTCACCAAATCAGAAGAAACATAACTTTAGATTGGACTGAATATATCAATATGAATGAACTTATCACAGATCCCAGTTTTTTGTGCTCATTGGTATGGACTATAATAGTTTGAATGACTAGTTAATGTATACCTGTGCTCAGTGCTGACCTTTACTAGATAAAATTGAGATACCAGGAACATTTTGATATGATATAGATAAAGGAATATGAACTTGGGGGGATCACATGCATTCACCAACTCCCTAAGTCCCTGAGAAGAGCCCCGGAAAATCTCCCTTAATTAAAACTTGAGACAAATATTGGTAAAGGAAGTGAGAATATCTTTGAGAAACACTCTGGTGGCTGTCTGTGTCATCCAGAAGTGTTGACGTTAAGTGCTATAGTTGAAATGAGCTCCCTGATTTCAGTGTTATGGATGAATCCCAGGATGGAAAAAAAATCAAGCAGAGAAACTTAACTGGCAGAGACAGGGTGAGCTTGATGAACATAAGAGAAAGAAGAATAAACACAGCAAACAGGATGGTCTAATCCTCCAGATCATTGGTGGTCGCTGATCACTCATAGGGTCCTTTGACTGCGGGGGTGGGATTAGTCAAAGGCTGGTTATGCTGTGTTAATAAAATGGCTCCCAACTTTCAGTGACTTAGGACTTAAATGTTTATTTCTTATTTACACAAAGTCTGCTCCTGGCCTGAGTGACTCTCTGAGGCTGCTGATCATGCAGTGACCTCGTCTGCTTCAGTCTTGTGATCTGATTATTGCTGCCATGGAAGGGGAAGAGACCACATGGGGAACTCATACTTGCTCTTCTAGGCTTCAGTCCAGAAGTGGCACATGCTACTTCTACTCACAGCCCATGTGGCAGAACTAGCCACATGGCACCACTTAACTATAAGGAGCAGGGAAATGGATGGACTGGGTGGACCATTTGCGAGCCTACTTTTCCTGCCATACTTACTATGGCCCCTCCCGATGTATAGAACTGACCAAGCAGAGGCCCGACTTCAACTGACGCCATGTTATAGTGGTCATGGCCCCTCACCCAATGTCTAAACCCAAGTTCAAAGACATAGAAACTGTTGTATGAAGGGAAGATTGGGGACACTTGACGAAAGAGTCTACACAAAAATCCAAGTGCATACTCACTTGGAATCCTCCTCCTATCCTTCTCCAAAGGTACCTGTGGATATTTACTCTCTGAGAAAGGTAAATATCTAAATCATTTATGTAGGTTGGCCATCAGGTCTAAACTAATACTACTGCCTGGGAACCCAGAAGACTACAGTGATCAAATAGTCGGAATGGAGGTTTACATTAGGCAGGTGACAAGGGAAGTTTTGACCCCAGTCACTTAATGATGGTAGACCAATAGGACTCAAAGCCCATATCTTAATGAAATATACTCAGGAAAAATCCTCTTGCAGACTCCTTTACTAAAGGAGGGAGAGACATCATAGTGTAAAAGGGCAAGAAGAAGTCTCCACACTTTCTGCTTCCTACCAAACTAATAAATCAAAACAGAAACCACATCCTATAGGAATCATGGAAATCAGTGTCATCATCAGATACTTGGGAAAAAACAGAAGTGATGTTTTCAATTTATTATTCTTTGTGTTAGGCATTGCCATGGGTAGATGAACCTTGGAAAATGGCACTGGATTATTGAGTTTAATAATGTACGGCTCTAATTGCAGGTGCTTTCCCCTTCCAGTCTCCTTATTAGAACAAATCAGTACAGCCGTTAATGTTGAGCATAGAGTTATTAATCTGACAAACTCTTCTTCCCCCTCCTCGATTTCCAACAAATACAAGACACTAGAAGCAATTTTCTTTTACTAGAAAAGACAAGTGTACACCGTTATGGCTTTCTCGGAGATGTCTTAACTGTCTTTTGACCAGTACCTCTCTTTTTCCACTTTGCCTGGAAAGAGTGATGCACGGAGTTAAAGATTTGGGTGATGGCTAATGGTTTAGCCAACTTGTTAGGAAGTTAGAAGGAGCAAAATTTGAGGATTAGGATAATAATATTGTGCCCCACGTGAATAATCACCAAAAGTTTCCTGCTGCAGAGAGGAAGGTGAACACTAGTCAGCTCTCTCCTTCAGCCACGGCAGTGCTTGCTTGTGGCAGACAGAAGAGCGGCCCTCCAGAGATGCCCATGCCCTAATCGCTGGAGCCTGTGAATATGTTAAGTTGCTTGACAAAACGAACTTTGCAAATGTGATTAAGGTCATGAATATTGAGATGGGAAGATTATCCTATATTATCCTGGTGGACCCAATCTAATCACATGAGACCTTAAAAGTAGAGAATCTTTCTTGGCAGAAGAGTCGGTGATGCAATGCAAGAACAGGCAGGAGAGACTCAAAATGTAAAAGAAACTCAATTTATGGTGCTAGCTTTGAAAAGATATAAAGGGTGCCATGAACTAAGAAATGCAGGACCCTCTAAATGCTGAGAACAACCCTCAGCTGAGAATCAGCAGGGAAGTAGGGGCCTCAGTCTTGTAACCTTCTGGATTCTGTCAATACCTTAAGAAAGCAAGGAAATAGATTATCCCCAAAGCTTCTGACTTTGATTTTAGTCAGGTAAGACCTACATCAGACTTCTGACCTACAGAACTGTGAGATAATAAATTTGTGTTGTTTTAAAACACCAAATATGTGGTATTTTTTATTGCAGCAATAGAAAACTAAAACATTGTTCAATATGCTCATGAACAAAGCTAAGTCAGTGTTGGGATTCTATTCTTCAGAATATAGTCTGTTCAGAATAAGTGGACAATACATAGTGCTGCTTTGCAGATGGACACCAGGTCCGTGTAACCAAGAGCTGGCAGGAATGGAGACTAAGAATAAGGACTTTCCCTTGTCAACCTGTAGAAGCAACAGCCAACAACCCTACCCCACAATATGCTATCATATTTCAAGGTGATCAGCTATCTTCCTGGTGGCAGGTTGATTACATTGGACCCTTCCACTATGAAGGGGTAATGATTTATTCCCTGGAAGAAAAAATATTCTGGATTAGGATTTTTGTTCCTTGCTAACACAATTTTATCACATGTCATCTGTGATCTAAATAAAATGCCTTATACATCATTTTGATGGCCACACAACATTATCTCTTATCAAATAATTCATTTTATCCAAAAGAATTAAAACAATTAGCCCATACCCATGGGATTCACTGGTTATCTCCTGTGCCCATCATATGGAAATAGATGGTCTTATAGAATAAGGATATGGACCTTTGTAAAAATCAGTGCTAGTTACAAGATAATCCCGTGAGATTGGAGTACCTTGTATAAGATAAATCGTATGCTTTGAATAAATTTCTTTCCTTCCTTTTTTTTGATAAGTTTTAAGATGTATGAGAGAGTATGTGGATTTTGGCTACCCAAAGGCATAGACTACAAAAGAAAGTTTTCTTTTCCCCCTTCTTTCCACCATCTTATTCCTCTTTCTATTGTGAAAGAATCACCTATTATCTGATTCACCTAGGCTGACATGGAAATACTAGTTTCATCTGCTATATCCTAGCAAGCAAATCACAGGAACAGCCCTAGACTTGACAAGTTAGTTGCACCCAGACCTTAAGTCTTGAGTGAGGGATGCAAAGATGAAGGACAGTTAGAATTCATTTATGTCATCGATGACAATGTCCAGGCACTGCCTTCAATAATGCCACCTGAAGCAGAGGTAGCATCTGATTCCCTCAGGAGAAGGACAGTGGGTAGAGAAGGGCTGTGTTTGGCTCAACTTAGGAAACCCTGAGTGAAGTAAAACACAAGCCAAAAATGCCAATTTAGTGAGGTGCTGACTCATTAAAGTTGGAGGGATCCCTGCAAACCCATCATTCTCCATGACATCGAGACTTTACCAAGATTTTTTTCTGACACGATGAGGGGTGAATTCAGAGTCATAAACAATTGTCTATATATTCATCAATATTTTTTAAACTATGGTGGTGACAGAAATTGAATGATTTTTATTCTTAATTCCTACATTTTAAAAAAATGACCTAGCAACTAGGATATCAACACCAAAGAACCATGGAAAACATGTACAATAAAAGTAGAAATTCTGGTATCCCAGTGAACACCCAAATAGGAAGGAACAAGCCACCAACAGGTACAAGACCCACGTGATATTAGCAACGGTGCTGGAGGAAAGAAGGGAAGACCACTTGGCTCTTATAGCCCCAAGAATATGAGAACCCCAAAATGGCAATAGGCATGCAGTGGAATTGTGGAGGACCAATCTGAGAACAACAGCCAAAAATGAGAAGGGTTCTGCAGTATCCAATTTGTGGGTGAGTGTGAGGGAACAGTGGTACACTAATGACAGATGGTCTTGACCCAGTCTGGGCCCTCACCTCTTGAAACTAACCAACTAAAACTTGCTTCTAAGACAAAGCATCACACCGAGGAGAAACTTCTGGAAGCACAATTCAAATTGGGCAGGAGAGGGACAATAGGAGCATAAGACGGGGAAGCTTCAGATAAAATGAGGGAGGGGTTGGAAGACTCAGATCTCAGAAAGTAGCCTCTCAGAAAGCCATATTTTTAATCACTTTGTAAAACAACAGAGGAGGAAACTCTAGTTCCCTGAACCTAGAAAAGCTACCCTGGCCGTCCTTCCCTGGTGATCCCTAGTTCACGTTTACACTGCAAGGTGCTGGTGGTGCACATGTCCAGGCTCCGTTTGCACAGCAGAGAGCCATGCTAAGGGGTTAGGGCATCATGCTGTAGGTGATTAAGAAGCACTGAATGGCTTTAAACAGGAACATGGCAGGAGTGGATCTGCAACTTTTAAATATAGCAAATTGTGATGATTATCACAACTATGTCAGAAAGGAGCCCACATCCATTGCCCAGTCTTTCTAGTGTGCAATAAGAATTGTATTGCAGATGTTAGAAAGATAAAAACTACATTTCTCAGACTCCTTTGGCTGGGTTTCAAAATTTAGCTTCGGGCCATCAGGTTTATGCAGCATGTTCCAGAATCCACTCACTCTAGCTTCATGGATGCCAAGAGGCTGGGTATAGGGCAATCATTGTTTTTCTTCAGGTATGATCCAGCAAGAGTGATGTGGCTCTTGACATAAGTTATAGAAGTTATAGTGGTGATAGTACCCTGATCCCTGGACTTTGCCTAAAATGGCATGTCCCTAAAACCAAGCATTCTAGTGTTTTTTTCCCCTGATTCTTTCACTTTCTGGTTAGGTATAGAGAACAGCTTCCCAGGATGAGTTCTGCAGTATTTTGCAAGTCTTCTAGAAGCCCGGTCTCTAGCATGCTCCTAGAGACTTTCCAACACTACCTAGTTCTCTATATTTTGTCTATTTTTTTGTTTTAGGAAAGATAGCATTGTTTTTGTCTCCAGAAGCTAAACCAGACTTTCTAGGAAATCAAGAATTGGAAAGCCAGGGAAAAGGGGTCAGAGGGATGAGACAAGACTCCATAGTTGACACAGGATGTACACCACCTCTTAAACGTTAGATAGAAATTGAATGGGCAGAGAGGAGGAAGGTGGGCATTTCAGACTAGAAGGTAGCTTTAAGTAAATGCTGAGACAAAATGATCAGTATTTCCACGTAGGACACCAAGGAAACCAGAATAACCTAAATGAAGGGTATGAACACGGAACTGTGAGATGTAACATGTATAGGAGGGGTCAGGAGAGATCAGAAGGACCCTAAAGCCAAATAGAGAATTTTATGCTAAATGCAATGACAACTAGAAGGCCATGGGGCCATTAGAGAAGGATGAGCATGTTCGAAGAGGAGGGCTGAGAGAGACACCTGGTTTTGGACATTTCGAATGATTGCTGGATATCCCAATATAGCTAATTCGTTTTGCTTCTGTGACAGGGTTAGACTTCAGCCACCGCCCCATCACCCACACCAGTGGCAAGACAGTTCTTTCCAAACGTGCCCCTGCTTCTTGCTGAAACCAGACTCAGTCTCAGAATTCTTCTCACAGAGCTCCAAACAGTCATTAAAAATCAATAGGACTTGGCAAGAGAAATAAAATCTACTAGTTGTACCCAGTGTAATGAATGCTATTCTAGCACATTCTAACAATTATAATAAAATATTAACCTATTTTATTTATTTATTCACATATTTTATTGTAAACACAATTAACAATCTCATTCTTCTCAGACACAACAATAATGGTTTCAGTGATTGAACTCCTAAAAGAGCAGCGTAGAGTTTTCCGTGACTAAATGCAGGTTTCAGAAGGCATAAGCAGATTGTGTCAATAGTCTATCCCCATGACAGACTCTGAAGTGCCTCTAATTCTTATAAACATTTCCATGCACTATATTAAGTTCAAAATAAGTGACATGTGTTTAGCAGTACATGTTGTAAAAACTCTAAGATTAATTTCAAAAAGAGCAAATAAAAAGAGATGCATGTAATTCTTATAAACATTCATTTCATTCTCATCACCTGTCACTGTCAACATTTATAAATGAACCAGCCAGAGGCTTGCAAGTTCGATGGCTGTAGTGATCCTATAAAAATCAAGCCCACCCAACTTAGGGAAGCATATCTCACCATTTCAAAATGATAGACTTGTCATCCTAGCCTGGGCTTCAGGTCTTGGACTTTGGGGTCAAACTGACCTAATCAGGGGGTCAGGGGGTTAATAAATCATGTGAGGGATAATGGAGTCCAGATATTTTAAATGTCTTTAGGAATATATCAGCGTAAGAGTATACACTGCAGATACTGAAGTATATACTTCAGTAGAATATTCCTACTAAGTGGAAGTGTGGTGATACTTCCCTACAAAATCTCCCGGAGGGAGTTGAACATAGGAGTAGAGCTATGCAAAGTGTTATAACATGGATCTGAGCATCTTCTCTTACCTGTGAAACCATATAGCCAAGCTCTCTAAAGAAAATCATTCACATAGAGCAGCCTTTGGGGGTGATCTATTATAACCCCCTCTCCAACTCCACCACTATGACCCTTGATGAAGCCCCCATCATCTCTCTCTGGGATCCCTGCAGTAGCCTCCTACCTAGTCTCCCTTGCCCCTTCTATAAAGTATTTTAAACACAGAATCCAGAAGGTAGATCATCCCTCTGCTCAAGGCTCTCAGTTGGTTTCCATATCATTTAAAGCAGTGTTGTGCAAGCCTTAGTGTGCATCAGAATCACCCAGAGGGCTTGTTAAAACACAGACCGCTGGCCCCACTTCTAGAGTTTCTAACTCAGCAGGTATGGGGTGGGGCCTGGGCACTTGCATTTCCCAGGGGGGTGCTGATATTGCTGATTGGGGACCACACTTTGAGATGACTAATGTACAGTAAAAGTGAGGTTCTTGCAATGGCCTACAAGGCTCTATCTGGGGACCTGGCCTCATTGCCACTCTGACTTCATTTCCTATCGCTCTTTCTTTCACTCTGTTCTGGTCACCCTGGCCCCCTCGCCTGTCCTTGATCAGGTGGAGCATATGTCCCCCTTGGAGTCTTCCTCTTGCTCGTGCCTCTTTTCTGAGCACTCTTCAACTCCTTCAATTCTTTGCTCAACAGACTCCTCTGCAAGGACTTCCCTGACTGTCCTTGTACCTGATCCCTCCCTAGCATCCTCATTCCCCTTCCATGGTTGATTTTTTTCCCATAACACTTATTACACCAGGCATACTACTATATTTGACTTACTTATTTCTCCATTATATGGTCTTCTCACTCTCCAACCAGCACAAAACTGTAGCCCTGTCAGGATAGGGAGTTTATCTGTTTTGAACAATCTGTTCATACCTATATCCCACACCTGAAAGAGGTCCTTGCACATAGTAGATGCTCAGTATTTGTTTAATGAATGAAAGTCAAAGGGATAGAAGGGAAATTTAGATATGTTTAAGTGCCACTGAAGCCAAGCTAGGAAATAATTTCAAAATGAAAGTTCAAGATAAATACTATTAAGTGCAACAGATAGTTGAGTAGGGATTAAAACTGGGGAAATATCCTTATCTAGTATTTTTTGGATCTTGTTTAAGAAATTATTCCCTACCTTGAGGTCATGAGGATATCCTATTTTATCATCTAAAAGCAATATAATTTTTAAAATTCATTTTACTTCGAAATAATTATAGAGTTACAGGAAGATGCTAAAAAAATATAGAGGGAAGTCCTTTGTATCCTTCACCCAGCCTCCCCCGATGGTAACACCTGGCATAACTATAGCATCATATCACAGCCAGGAAATTGATGTTGGTACAATCCATACAGCATATTCAAATTTCACCAGTTATACATGTACTGATATACATGCATTTATACATACATAGGGGTGTGTTTACATAGCCCTAGGCAATTTTATGACATGTGTGGCTACATGGAAACCAACACCACAGTCAATGTACTTAGCTGGACCATAATCACAAGCTTCCTTCCTGCTGCCTCTTTTTAGCTACACCCTCCTCTTTCCATCCTTATCTCTGGACAACCACTAATCTGTTCTCCATCTTTTAATTATGTTATTTCATAAACACTATATAAGTGGAATCATGCAGCATGTATCCTTTTGACAATGACTTTTTTTAGCTCAGCATAATTTCCTTGAGGTTTGCCCAAGTAGTTGCATTATCAACAGTTCACTTTTTTTTATTGCTGAGTAGTAACCTATGATAAGAAGGTATTAGGGCTTATTTAGCCTTGCATCCACTGAAGGTCATTTGTGTAGTTTCTAGTTTGGGGCTATTACAAATAAAGCTGCTATGAATATTCTTGAACAAGCTTTTGTGTGGAAAATCAGTTTTCATTTCTCTGGGATAAATGCCTAAGCATGCAAATGTTAGGTCATGTGATCAGTCCATTTTTCATTTTAGAGGAAATGCCAAGTTACTTTCCTGAAGGGCTGTACCATTTTACATTCCCACCAGCAATATATAAATGATCTAGTTTCTCCACATCCTTGTCAGCATTTGGTGTTACCACTATTTTTTATTTTAGCCATTCTGATAGGTACATGGTGATATCTCATTGTAGCTTTAATTTGCATTTTTCTAATGGCTAATGATGTTGAACATCACATGGTTATTTGTCATCTGTGTATGTTCTCCAGTTAAATGTCTGTGCATGTCTTTTGCCCATTTTCTAATTTTTTTTTTTTTAATGCTGAACTTTGATAGTTCTTTGTGTATTCCAGATACAAATTCATTGTTAGGCATGTAGTTTGCCAATATTTGCTTCCAGTCTATATTTGCCTTTTTGTACTTAATAGGATCTTTTGCAGAGAATAAGTTTTCAATTTTGATGAAGTCCAATTTATTATTTTTTTCCTTTTATGGATCATGCTTTTAGTGTCAAGTCAAAAAACTCTGTGCCTAGCCTTGGAACCTGACATTATTTTCCTACACTTTAACCCTAAGATTTGGCCCATGATCCATTTTAGTTAATATTTGTATGTAAGATGTGTGAGTTAAGCAGAAGTCCATTTCATGCCTCTGGATAGCTCTAGCACCATTTATTTCAAATACTATCCCTTCTCCATTAATGCTTTTGCTCCTGTGTCAAAAATTCATTGGGTGTATTTGTGTGGATCTATTTCTGGGTTCTCTGTTCCATTTCATTGATCTATATGTCTATCCCTACACACTTTCTCGAATACCCTAGCCATTGCATACAGATTGTAAGTGGATAGTTCTTAACATTGAGAAGAGAGATTTTTTTTCCCTACTTTATTCTTTTATTTCAGAATTGATTTGGCTATTCTAAAGCCTTTCTTTTTCCATAAATATTTTAAAATAAGCTTATCTATACCAACAAAAAAAAAACCTTGCTGAGATTTTGACAAAAATTATATTAAACCTATGGATCAATTTAGGAGGAAGTGTCATCTTCACTATGTTGAGTCATAGTTAGAACTTCCAGCACTTTGTTGAGTAAGAGTGATGAAACTGGAAAGCCTTGCCTTGTTCCTGATCAGAGAGGGAAAGCATTCCGTCTTTCACCATTGCTAAGATGTTAGCTGTAGACTTTTTATAGATGCTTTTTATGAGGTTGAAGAAGCTCCCCTGTATTCCTACTATTCTGAGAGTTTTTATCATGAATGGGTGTTGAATTTTGTCAAATGCTTTTTTGAACATCAATTGATACAATTATTTGATTTTTCTTCTCTAGCCTGCTGATATGGTGAATTACATTGATTTTCAAAACTATTTAATTATTTATTCTTGTATACCTAGAATAAATTTCCTTTAGTTGTAGTATTAATATATTATTTTTTATACATTGTTGGATTTGATTTGTTAGAACATTGTTGAGGATCTTTGCATCAAGAAATATTGGTTTATAATTTTCCTTTTTGCTGTCTTTGTCTGGTTTTGGTATCAAGGTAATAATGGCTTCATAACATGAGTTTAAAAATGTTTCCTTTTCTTTCAGTTTCTGGAAGAGATTGTGTAAAATTTGTTAATGTTTGGTAAAATTCTCCAGTGAAACCATCATGGCTTGGAGATTTCTTTTGGGGAAAGCTATTTAATTACAAATTCAATGTCCTTATTAGTTATAGAGCTATTCAGCTTATCTGTTTCATCTTGGTTGAGTTCTGGTAGTTTGTAGTTTTTGAGAAATTAGTCCATTTCTTCTAAGTTGTCAAAGTTCTGAGCGTAAAGTTTGTAGTTTTCTTTTACTATCATTTTAATTACTGTAGGATCTCTTGGGATATCCCTTTTTAAATTCTTCATATTGGTGATTTGTGTCTTATTGCCTTTGTTAGTATTACTAGAGTTTTCTCTATTTTACTAATTATTTTGAAGAATTAGAATTTCGTTTCTATTCTACTCTATTTCTCAATTGTTTTCTTGCTTACGAATTCATTGATTCTGCTCTTACTTTTTACTGTGGTAAAATAAACATAAGATAAACATAACATAAAATTTGCCATTTTAACATTTTTTTTATTTCAGCATAATGTGGGGGTACAAATGTTAAGGTTACACACATTGCCCTTGCCTCCCCTCCCCCTTAGAGTCAGAGCTTTAAGTGGAGAGTGGCGTTAAGCATATTCTCATTGTTCTGCAACCATGATCCTCAACCATCTCCAGAGCCATTTCATCTTCCCAAACTGAAACTCTGTACCCATTAAACATTAACTCTTCATTACCTTCTCTCCCAGGCCCCAGAAACCACCATTCTACTTTTTGTGTCCACGAATTTTACTACTTTGGGTACCTCACATAAGTGGAATCATAGAATATTTGTCTTTTTTGTGACTGGCTTACTTTACTCAGCATAATGTCTTCAAGGTTCATCCTTGTTTTAGCATGTGCATGAACATCATAGTATTCACACAACTGAATAATACTATCTAATGTGATTGGAGAACGTGATCTGTAAGATTTTAATTTTCAGAAATTTGTTGAAACGTGTTTTATGACCCAGGTTGGTGAATGTTCCATGATGCTTGAAAAGAATATATATTTTGCTGTTGTTGGGTGAAGTATTTCATAAATCTCAGTTACATTTCATTGGTTGATGATGTCATTCAGTTCTTCTATATCCTTGCTCACTTTCTGTATAGTAGTTATGTCAGTTGCTGGAGTGGGGTGTTGAAGTCCCCAACTATAACCGCGGATTTTTCTATTTTGGCTCCATCAGTTTTGTTTCATGTATTTTGAGGCTCTGTTGTATGGTGCATATGCATTTAGGAGTGCTATATCTTCTTGGTGGATTGATCTCTTACTTATATAATGCCCCTCTTTGTCCCTAGTGATTTTCTTTGCTCTGAAGTCTATTTGTCTAATATTAATATAGCCACACCTGCTTTGTTATTAATAATTCATGTTTTCATTATAAATCTTTTTCTTTCCTTTCAGTTTCAACCTACCTATGTCAATATGCTTGAGTTATCAGAGACAACATATGCTGGGCTGAGATTTTTTTAAAATCTATTCTGCCAATCTCTAACCTTTAATTAGTATATTTAGATCATTTACCTTTAAAGTAATTATTAATATGTTCCTGCTTAAATCTGTTGTTTTATTATTTGTTTTTTGTTTGCTCCTTCTGATTCTCCTTTCTTTTTTCTTGCCTTGCCATGGTTACCTGAATATTTTTAGTGTTACAATATGATTTATTTATAAAGATTTTTAGTATATCATTTTGTATGGGTTTTTTTAGTGGTTGTTCTATGTATTGCCATTTACATACATAACATCACAGTCTATTAGTGTCAACATTTTACCACTTCGAGTAAAGTATAGAAATCTTATTTCCATTTAGGTCTCTTCACCCTCTCCAATTTTAAAATATAACTGTCTTAAGTGTTTCCTCTGCATATACTGAGTGCCATATCAGATGATGTTGTAACTTTTATGATTGCTTCAATCATAAAATATGATGAAAGAAATCATGGGGTGAAGGCTAGTCTACGATTACTTCCATTTTTACCCATTTTGTTGTTTTGCTTTTCTTTCTGAAGGTCCCTGCCTTCTGTTATTATTTTCTTTCTGTTTGGAGAGCTTTTTTTTTAGCCAGTCCTTAAAGATAAATCTGCTTGCAATATATTATAGTCCCTTCATTTTCCTGCTTCTAAAGATATCCTTATTTTTCTTTAATTTCTGAAGGAAATTTCTTAATTTCATAATGTGTTACATCAAGATTCAGTGTTGACACATTTTTCTTCAGTGCTGAAAAATGTTGTGCCATTGCTTTCTGGCCTTGTGGTTGCAGATGAGAAATTGTCTGTCATTCAAATTGGTAGGTTTTTATAGATAATGTGTCATTTCTCTCCGGCTGTTTTTAAGATTTTTTTTCTGTGCCATTAGTTTTCAGAAGCTTAATTATGATGTTTCTTGGTATGGATTTTTTTTTTTTAGTTTATTCTATTTGGGGTTCACCTAGCCTCATGGATCTATAGGTTTTTGTCTTTCACCAATTTGGAAACTTTTCAACCATTATTCACTCAGGGACTTCAGTGGTATGAATGTTAGATATTTTTTATATAAATCCTTAAGACTATTTCTTTTTTTCAGACTATTTTCTCTCTATTGTTCAGATTGAATACATTCTATTGATTTGTCTTCAAGTTCATAGATTCTATGCTCTGTCATCTTCACTGTGCTGTTGATTCCATCCAGCAAGATTTTTTATTCAAGTTATTGTATTTTTAAGGTCTATAATTTCTGCTTGGTTCTTTTTTATAACTTCTATTGCCTTGCTGAGATTTTCTCTTTTCATTGTTTCAGATAATTTGCAATTGAACATTGGATCATTTTTATGAGAGGTGCCTTAAAATTCTTGTCAAATAATTCCAGCATCTGATTCATCTCAGCATCAGCATCTGTTGATTGTCTTTTCTCTTTCAAATTGTGATTCTCCTGGTTCTTAGTATGAAGGATGATTTTTTTTTTATTGTATCCTGGACATTTTGCTTATTATATTAAGGGACTCTTGATCTTGTCTAAATCTATTTTAGCAGAAAGTTACCCTTTTTAAATTTAGTATATGGGTTCTGCCCTACTTTTGTGGCTTTAGTTCTAATAAAACTAGTTTTCTGAGCCCTTGCAATGTTATTCTGGCCTGCTTTGTTCTTTTAGCGCTGTCATGACACTTGCTCAGTGCCTGCTAGCACTGTCTGCAGTGCAGAAGGTCCTTCCTTAGGCTGCCTACTGTGGCTAGGAGACCTTTGGTGGAGGAGAGAAGAGGAACACTTGGCCTGGGTCTCCCCATGCCACTGGATGAAAGGCAGAGAGACACGGGGCTTCACTGCTATTGCCACTGTGGGTACATGGGACAACCCGCCACTGTCCCCATTGCATAATAAGGGCTCGGACAGTCCAGGGCATCACTGCTGCTGGTGGATGAGACCACCCACTGAGCTTGGTTTATGGAGCAGGGGCTGGATGGCCCAGGGCTTGCTTGCTGCTGCTGCTGCAAACAGATCAGACTAACTCCTAGGGAAACTCTGATCATGGAGCAGGGGTTGAGGTGGCTGGGTCTTCACTGCTGCCAACAGATGAGTCCACTAGCAGGGTCCCCAGTTATGGAGCAGGTATTGAATTTCTCCACTAAGTCTCTCTTGTCTCTGCTGGGCTTCCCCTTTCTTGGTCATTTGACTAGAGAAAAAAAATGTTTTTCTTTCTTTCATTTTTTTTTTTTTTTTGTCTAAACTTACTGGTTTGGGATTGTCAGCGTCTCCACTGCCCAGTTCAGTGGTATATGGGAGATTAAAAAAAAAAAATAGGGAAATCCCTACATTGTCATTTCTCAAGTCCTAAGGTCTATAGCCAGTCTGCCTTTTTCTTTCCAGTGTTCAGAGACCTTTTATCATTATCTGTTTAATAATTTCTGGGTATTTAGTTATATTTAGAGAGGAAGAGCAGGGAAAAGTGAATCTATAGCATCTTGCTCTTGAACTGAAATTCCAGAAAGCAATATAATTTTGACTTCACAATCAGGTCTTTAATCCATCTGAAATTGATTTTAGTGTATGATATGAGACAGAAATCTAATTTCTTTTTCTCCCCCATATGGATATCCAATTGTCCTGGCACCATTTTTGAAACGTCAGTCTTTCAGCCAATACTCTGCAGGGCTCACCTCTGTACGGTGTAAGAGTCTACTGCTTGGCTTGCTATTCTAGGTAATTGCTCTATTTTACTATCCCTGTACCAATACAATCCTGACTTTATTATATCTTTATAGTAAGCTTTGATATATTGTGGTGTAAATATTCACACAAATGTTTTTTATATTTGTTTTGTATCCAGAAAACTTGTTAAGACTCTCTTACTAAATTTAAAATTTTACCTATGGAATCTCTTTGGATATTCTGTAATCCAAACTGATTGTATCCTAATGTGTACAGTTACGTCACTTTTTAGTCATGACTTTTTTCCATTTTTAATCTTTTTTTCCCCCTTTAATCTTTAGGGATAAGAAAAAGGAAGGTTTTTTCTGTGGTAGTCTCTAGTACAATATTGAATTGATAAAATCAGGATAGTGCAGTTCTTTGTCTTGTTTCTACTCTCAAAAGGCAGGTTTTCAGAGCATCACCATTAAATATAATGCTTGCTATAGGTTTTAGTAAGTGTATTTTGTAAAACTAAAGAGATTTCCTTCTATTCCTACTTTGCTAAGTATTTTATTTTTATCATAAATGGGTAGTAAATTTTATACAAGTAAAAGGTTAGAAAAGAACATGCTATGCTAACACTAGTCAAAAGAAAGCTGGGATGTTTACATTAATATCAAAGTAGATTTCATAGCCAAGAATAACAGCATGAATAAAGACCTTTATATCACAATGACTCAAAGGTCAATTTATCAATAAGATATAACAGTCCTAAACATTTATGCACCCAATAATAGAGCTTCAAAATACATGAGGCAAAGATGGAGAGGACTGAGATGAGAAATAAACAAATCCACAAGTATACCTGGACATTTCAATGCCCTTCTTTTAATACTTAATAATACAAGTGACAGAAAATCTGCAATGATATAGAAGACTTGAATGATACTATCAAACTATTTGACCTAGCTGATATCTATAGAAAATATTCTACCCCATAGAAGAATGTTCATTCTTCCCAAATGCACGTGGAACATTTATCAACATAGACCATACTCAGGTCATAAAATGAGTCTAAAAAAATTTTAAAAATTCAAGTCATACAAAGTATATTCTCTGACCAAAATGAAAGTAAATTAGAAATCAATAACAGAAAAATATTTATAAAATTCCCAAATCTTAGGAAACTAAATAATACACTTCTAAATAACCTATGAGTCAAAGAACTAACCAAAGGAGAAAATCAAAAGTATTTTGAACTAAATTAAAATGAAAACACAACATCTAAAAATTTGTGAGATATCATGAATCAGTACTTAGAGGCAAATTTATGCCACTAAATGCTTATTTAAGAAAAAGAAAAAAGGTTTGAAATCCATGACTTCAGCTTCCACCTTAAGAAACTGAAAAAAAAGCAGAAGAAAGAAAATAATAAAGATCAGATGATCATAGTGGAAGTCAATGTAATACAAAATAATATTTAAAAATAAAAATCAACAGCTTCTTTAATAATGGATGTATATTTATGAATAATATTCATATTATTTAATAATGATAAAATTGATAAGGCCAGGCTAATCACATAAAAACACAAAACAAAACAAAATGAAAACAGAGAAGACAAAAGCTACCACTATCAGAGATGAAAAGGTGACATCACTATAGATTCTATAGATATTAAAAGGGTAAATAGGGGACAATTATAAACAACTTTATGGTAATAAAGTCAATAACTTATATGAAATGCAAAATTCCTTGAAAGTAACCAAATACCAAAAGCTCATTGAAGAAGAAATAATCTGAATAGGCCTATATCTGTTAAAGAAATTGTTTACTAATAAAAACCTTCCAACAAAGAAAATTCCAGGCCCAATGGCTTCATCTGTGAATTCTTCCAGATACTAAAGGAGACATAAGACAAATTCTACTCAAACTTTTTCAAAAAATTTAAAAGAAGAGAATACTTCCCAATTCATTCTATGAAGCTAGCACTATCATGATACCAAATCTAGACAAAAATATTACAAGAAAACTATAGACCAATATCAATCATAAACATAGATGCCATAATTATAAACATTTTAACAAATCAAATCAACATAATGCATCCTGACCAAATAGGGTTTATCCCATGAATGAAAAGTTGATTTAACATTTTCAAATGAATCAATATAATTTATCACATAAATAAGCTAAAACAGAAAAAAACATATGATCATCTCAGTAGATGCATAAAAAGTATTTGACAAAATCGAACATCCATTTCTGATTTTTTTAAAAAAATACTTAGTAAATGGATAACTAAAGATAACTTCCTCAGTCAGATAAAGGACATTTACAACAACCTCTAGTCAAAATCATAATGATGGAAAGACTGAATCCCTCACCCCCAAATCAAGAACAGGACAAGGATATTCACTTTACCACTCCTAGTCAACATTATATTGGAATTTCTAGCCAGTGCAATAAGGCAGGAAAAAGAAATAAAAAGCATCCAGATAGCTAAATAAGAAGGACAACTGTCTTTATTCATATGTAATATGATCATCTATGCAGAAAATTGGACATAATCTGCCAAATAAGTTATAGAACTAATAAAATAAGTGAGTTTACCAAGAGTGTAGAATGCAAGTCTAATATACAAAATTCAATTATATGTCTCTATACTAACAATGAACAATCAGAAATTGAAATACATATATAATACACACACACATATATACACACTCATAAAATGGCAAAATATATGAAACACCTAGAAATAAAACTGACAAAAGATATGCAAAACCTGCCACTGAAAACTACAGAACATTTCCAAAATAAATCAAAGGAGACCTAAATAAATGGAGAGATGCACTTTGCGCATGGGATGAAAGGCTCTATGTCCTTAAAATGCCAATTATCTTCAAATAGATTCAACACAACTCCTATTTTAAATCCCAGAAGATTTTTTCTGTAGATATAGATAAGCTGGTTGTAAATGTCACATGGAAATGTAAGGGATGTATAAAACCAAAATGAATTTTTAAAAGAAGAACAAAGTTGGAGAGCTACCCTACCTGTTTCAAGATTCAATATAAAGCTACAGTAATCAAGAGAGTGTGTTATTGGCATCAGGATAGATAAATAGATCAAATAGGTCAGTGGAACATAGTAGTCTAAAAATTACACATGCACACAACTGATTTTTGACAAAAGTAGAAAGACAGTTCAGTATAGAAAGGATAACAGGATAGTCTGTCAACAAATTGTACTGGGACAATTGGGTATCTATATGCAAAAAAATGAATTTCAAGCCATATGCAAAAAATAACTCAAAATGGATTATAATACTAAATGTAAACCCTAAAATTATAAAAATTCTGTAAAAAAAGTAGAAAATTTACTTCTTTGGATTTTATACATTGTTTTTATTTTGGGGGATGGGTCATGTTTACTGGCAATCATCGTTAATTTCCCCCTTTTTTTGTGCTCTTCTTTATCTCAGGAGATGGGAACTACATTTCTCAGGCTCCTCAATACCAAATTTTGAAATGCAGTTTACATTCTGCTAATGGATAAATATACTCATGTATGATTTAGAAAACACGAAGGAGGAAATGATCTTTTTTTCTTTGACAGTAGTGGCTGATGTGTGGGTTGTAGAAGACATGAATGTTCACAGTAGTTGGACTCTGCATTCCACTGCCAGTCACCAGCTTTAAGATGTGGAACAGCTGTAATATCACCATTTATTTTCTGAAACTTACTCTCATCTTGGTAGCAATTGCAGCCTCTTGACCTCTGAATTGTGCTGTGGTGATGTACTTAAAAGCCTAGAAGCAGCCCTCTGACTTTTGATCCTCCAGTTTCCCCAATGATGTTGTAAGCTTCTAATTCTCTGTGTTAAATTCTTTTCTTCTTGAGGTATTTTGTCTCTATTTTGCTCACTGAATCATGACCAATACATTCTGAAAAATACAACATGTATACTTAAACTATCAAAGCCAAACCTTGACCTTTGTATTGGATGATATAAAGATTTTAGAACACTTCAGTTCTATTAATTAGACTTTTAAACTTAAGCCACAGTCTTTATTGTTATTCTTTTGTATAGTCAATGTTCATTTGGATTTGCCCACTTATTTACAATCTTTCTTTTGATTCCTTTCTGCATTTCAAACCTTCCATCTGGAATCATTTTCTTTCTGCCTGAAATAAATCATTTAGAATTTCTTCCACTGAGTGTCTGTTGATGACAAACTGTTTTGTTTATATTTAAAATGTCTTTAGTTTGCCCTCATTATTGAAAGATATTTTCCCAGGGTGTAGAATATTCATCATCTATTATTAACTTTTGTCAACATATTGAAGACGTTATTCCCCTGCCTTCTGGTTTCCTTTATTATTATTGAGAAGTCAGCAACCAGTCTAACTCACTCATTCAAAAACAATCTGTCTTTCTCTTATGACTACTATGAAGATTTTCTTTTCATCTTTGGTGTTCTCTGGTCTCGCACGATGTGTCTAAGTGTTTTCTTTATCCTGATTGAAATTTTTAAGGCTCCTTGAATCTGTGGGTTCATGTCATTCATTGATTCTGAAAAATTCTTATCCTTTATTTCTTCAAATATTGCTTCTGCCCTATTCTCTCTCTCTTTCCCTGGAAGCCTGATTAAATGTACATTAGGCCTTCTCACTCTATTTTATATATCACTTAGCTCCTCTTTTGCATTTTCTACCTTTCTGTCTCTTCATAATATACATAGACTAATTTCTTCTGGCCTATCTTCCAGTTTACTAATTCTTTCCTCAGCTGTGTTTAATTTACAGTTAAATTCATCCTTTAGGCTTTTTAAATTTTAGTGATTGAAATTTTATTTTAAGAAGTTCTATTTTCAAAAAATCTACTGCATTACTCTTTATAGTTTCCTGCTCATACAGATATTTTCACACATTTTAAAATTTCAAACATAGTGTCATAGTGTGTTATACCACCAATCTCCCTTTCAGAAATAAGAAATTTATTTATTCAATTGATGGGAGTGTTATTTTCTAACAGTCTCTTTGAAACCAAGAGCATTGGCCTATTTTGATTTCCATTACCCTTTGTCCATAAAGACTTTAAAACAAAAGTTCAAAATTCCCAGAATTGGCCAATGCCTTTATGGCAAAAATGTCTTCCATGTTGCCTTTACCTCTCACATTTTCCTTAATTAATTTTCTTGATAGTTTCATATTATCTTATTATGTATTTGATAATTTTAAGAGGACTTGCAGTGTTTTCTCAATAAGTAATTAAGTCCAAATAACCTAGTCCGTTATTATAGAAAGCTAGAACCATCTGTCCAACCCACCTCAGGCAGATATTTTTGAGGCATGAAATATCCAAGAGTGGCAGGAAAAGGATTCAGACAGCTAGAATCTAACAATGGCTACTGCTGGCTTTGTTCAAAAAGACTGTAAGCTTCCTTCTGGCTCAGAAGAAAAGAAGGCCAGGATGGATATACAGTGTCTGCCATGGTCACAGGAGGTGGTATGCCACAGGAGGGGCATATTTGGACCAGATCATTTGAAAATCTCTTCCAATTCTATAAGCTTCTGCATTTATGAATATCAAGAGCCATTTGTCCCCTAAATTTTAGCCAATCCCCTCATTTCATAAACTGCTCAGCCTGAGTTTAAGACTCTCTATGTTCTTGTCCCAACTTTATTTCCAGACTATCCCACTGCAGCACCATAGACACCACAAGCCACAGCCAAGCGGACTCTGCCTTCCTCTAAACATCCTCCAAAATTCCATCTCCAGAAACTTAACTCAGTGTTTCACTGCTGGGAACATGTGCTCCCCACTTGCACACTCAGAAATTCTAGACATTATTCCAGCCTAACACCAATGACACCTCCACATAAGGTCTTCTTAGTCTCCCTATTGAATTGCTCCTTCCTTTGATCTCTCATAGCATCTTAAATCTTCCCAACAAACTTTACCCCTCTCTCTCTCTCTCTCTCTCTCTCTCTCTTTTCATGTTATTTGGGTCTTTGTTTAACCTCTTGCCCTATCCTGTTAGGTTCAAGAGGCTCAGGCACGGACTGTCATATCTTCACACCTAGCTTGAGCTTGATACTCAATAAGTATCCCCTTCCAGAGGAGAAATCTCTGATGAAGATAAAAACTCATATTCCTCAGTGTTATTTGTCCTTCAGACTTTGGCAGTAGGGGCTACTCAGATCACAAGAGATAACTGTAGATCCTACATGTTGCACCTGCCCGGCCCTCCCCAGGGTTCTGGGACAGCTCTTCAGAAGGCTCCAAACTGAAGCACAGAAGGTTGGACCAGAAGCCATGCACCAGTTTTTGGAGGCTAGGACATGAAGGCAGGAGCAGGGCATGCCTGGGTTGCTGTTGCCCACCAGCAGCAGAGCTGGCCAGGGCAAGTCTAGTTGAGCATTTAAAATACATTAAAGGCCTGCTCCCTTTGAAGTTGGAAACTATCTCTATTTAATCAGAGAGAAACAACTTTTCAAAAGATTTTTTCCCTCTTTTTTACCTTCAGCTTGCTGGCTTCTCCTGTGGTTAGTAGCATGAATAAAACATGCATATCCCAATTAAATCTTGATTTAATTTCACTTCTTTGCAAAGCTGATGAACTCGAGTGCTTTCATAAAGACACTGAGCATTAGCATTCTTTTGTTATGCACAATCCATTCGGAGGAACAAGGGGCTAAAAATAATCAGCCGCCTCTCCCCTGGCCTTGCCAAGCTCTCAGTGAGTTAGAGAAAAAGGAAAACACACACACACACTCACACACACACACACTTCCAGCCAGGCTAATCCTCCCTGTGGAGACCCCCTGGTAATTGCCAGGGATGAGAGCACGTTTGACCATGGGTAACATCTTAGAGTTGGAAGGCAAACACTGTCTGCAAAAATGACACTTTCCTGGTGTCCTTTTGGGTACTTCACCTGGAATAGCCAGTGGCCCATGGTGATTCAAGAGCCCTTTCCTTCCCCTATCCAGAGGAGGCATCAGTAGCAGAAAGAAGTTCTGGACCAAGTGATGCCATCCCAGAGGACTGATGGAGCTTCTCACCATTTGCTTCTAAATCTGAAAAACATAAACTTCCCCTGCAAAGGTTTGCTGTCATCATTTCAAAAGATAAATACCGACTTATTGAAGACTGGAAGTAAATATTAATAGATGAACATGTTCATCAGTGGTTACTCCTGGATGATGGGTGACTTTATGTTATCCCTGACACTTTGTGGCAGTTTCTAAACTCTCCTTGATAAGCATTAATAAATTCTATCATCAGAAAACGTTATTATCTTTAAAAGATGCAGTTATTGACAGCCCCCTACTATATGCAGGAGGGAAAATTGTCTAAGATATGCTCCCTAATTTTGCAAAGTTTTAAATTTACATAGGTTAACTAACAATAGACAAGGTAACTCATAATAAGGAGTAAATATAGAGATACTGGTTCTAAGTTGTCCAGAGAAATAAATACTTCTGAACGTAGCAGTGGATAAAGAGGAACTTCCAGAGAAGGTGAAATTGGAAAAGCTTGGATCTCAGAGTCTGAGGGACCTTAGGAGTCATTGAGATCACCCCAACATTTGCTGCTTACATCTCATCTTTGTCAGCCACACTGAATGACCCCTTGGTTGAACATAACCAGTCTCTGACCAGAAACTCGATACTGCCCAAATCAGTCTATTCCATATTTGAGTTTCTCTTACTACTTGGAGGTTCTTTCTACGCCAAGCTGAACTCTCTTTCCCCGGTGGCTCTGGTTGGCTTCCTAGGAACCACATACACCAGCTCTGCTGCCTCTCCCACAGGGTGATCCTTCATATGCCAATCAGCTTTGACACCTTCCCTCTTTCTTGTCTGTCTTTTCCTGTCTAAACCACTGCAGTTTCTTCCACCACACCTCAAATAGCATGACTCCCAATGGAGGAGGGCTTTAAAAAAATAGATAGAACTTACACAAAATGGGAGAAAAGGGATAGCCATTCTCAGCAAGGAAGATGGCATAAGCAAGATGGATTTTGAGAGAGAGCAACTGCGTAGATGGCCCATGAAGAAACCAGTCCAGCTGGGGCTGGGTTTACCTGGGAGTTGGTGGGAGATGCAGGAAGAGAGGCAGGAGGGAGGCCAGCTGGGGAAGCCTTGACCTGCAGGCTGATCTGAGGGTTCCTCCACACCCCACACTCTCAACAGTCTCTTTCATTCCACGAGGAGCCTGGTCTGGGATTCGGGGGGCTTCCCTGTAGCCAGGTGCCACGGCTTTATGAGAGCCCCTGTCCTTGTGGACCCTGTTGGGGATAGCCGGGGTGATGATGGTAACAAAAAGGGGCTTGGCATTTAGTTGCTGCAGAAGATCTTTCAGTCAGCTGCCACCTGTCCCTGCGATCTGACCAGCAGATGATATGCAGCCAGCCCGTGGAGGAAGACAGTGGCAGGAGGGTGGCAGGAGCAAGGTTCAGAGAGCTGGGCCCTGAGATACAGTCGATTTCATGGTTTATGCAGGGAGGACGCTGGGAAAGGAGGAGAAGCCACAGGACCATGATGGACCAGGCAGGCAAGGGACAGAGCTCAGGGCAAAGATGAGACTGAGAGAGAGCTGGCCGGGGGTGGCTACCACCTGTGGATTCTCCCTGCTCCACGGATTCCTCCAACCTCCTGGCATTATTGGGAACATCACAGGACAGAAGGGATACAATGACAGCTGTGCAGGACACACACAGGACATGACGGTGACATGGCAAGCATGGCATTTGTGCACCCTGCAGCAAGAGTACAGAGAGGTACCCCGACTGGGGCCCAGCCACCTGTCTTCCCCTAGATGGTTCTATCCTACCTGACGGGTGGCTCTGAGTGCATGTGAGTGATAACACAGACCACAGGTCTAAGCTCCATTCACTTGCCCTACCTTCAAAATGCCACTCTTTGGACTAACCCTCAGGCCTATGGGTAGACACCAACAGACCCTGGAAAGAGGGCTGTGCAGGCCCTTAGGGGTGGACTCTGGGCCATTGAAGGAGGGAGTCTGGGGGCCCTGAGGACCCAGAGCTTGGTATTGAAGGAGGGGTGTGAGATCCAGATGGTCATGTCTCACAGACACCCACGATGTGGAGAGGGGAGGGACAGGAGAAAGGCTAGTTCTGGGACACTCTAAGCAAAGAACCCAGAGCAAGGGCCCTTTTGACATAGGGCTAAGGACAGTAGTGATGACAAGTCTAAGGATCCCAAAACAATAAAGTGGAAGGAACAAAGACTTTGGAGCTACCCAGGCCTGGGCTCAGATTGTAGCTTTAATCACTTACTTTCTTAGTCACTAACCTCTTTGAACCTAAGTTCCTCCTGCACAAATCTGAGACTGGCACACGTGCCTTACAGGGTGGTTAATGAGATGGTACTAGAGAACTTCTGTCATATATCAGGCTTCCAATGAACAATGGTTGTTGGTATCTTTAACAAGATTTCAACTGCCAAGTGAGAGCAAACTCAGGGCAGTGGCAGGGCAGGGCAGACCCTGGGGACAGGCAGTGGCCAAGGGGAGAGGAGAGGGGAAAGCTAAGTGTCCCTTGGGGTTGAAGACCCTTTTGGATGGCTTTGGTAGGTCTGATTCTGTCCAACTCTGACCTTGGACCACAGCTCATAGGCTTTTGAAGTTGTTTGTGTTATTTCATTTGAGCAGACTCTTGCCCACTATTCAAAGACACAGTGATACTGGTTTTCACATCTCCCCGACTGTCCACCACCCTGCACTTGGCACAAGCCTAGACCACACTGGAGCTTTCTCCCACACAGGCTAGTTAACTCAAGCCTCAAAGCAGCTCACAGAAATAAACAGGCCCCCAAGATCCCAGGAGGCACACACTGTGGAGAAATTTACACACTCGTAAAGAGAACACGTCTGCTAATATGTTTACAGGTCGGGGGTCTTTCTCCCGAATGCAGACGAGATATTGCTGCAGTAAAAAAAGAAATTGCTCAGGCCGTTCTTCCAAGCACGGACCAAGTAGGAATCCCCGAGACTTGAATGACATGGCTCATAAATTTCCTGTTTGTCCCAACTTCCATCACTTCAAGCAACATGTGGGATTGTTGTATTTTAAGAAAATAAATCAAATGAAATTATAGATTTGCCTTTGTGATCCCGATGTGCAGATTACATGTTATTATGTTATGGATCTCACACCCCTTGATGCGTTTGCACCATGGTATGATTATTGGATTTTGATGTATTGCCAACATCAAACCCAAATAAATATTTTTCTCCACTAAGTGATGCTGGGAAGGAAGGCACTTCTTAAACATAAGGCCTATTTAGTTGGTTTAGTAAGAAATGAAAGGAAACCAACATGAAGAAGAATAAGCATGTTGACACTTCCATGGCAGTTCTTCTATGTCTAGGTCTCCAAGCACTGGGGAAGTAGAGACAGAAATGGAAATGAAGCCTGGAGCCTGCTCTCACTCTCAATGTGGTTCATGCCTTCATTCAACAGATTCATGCATGCATTTGACACCTACCACATGCCAGACACTGTTCTAGGCATCAGGGGTAGGCCAGTGAAAACAGACAGAAACCTGTGCCTTCATGGTGCTTGCATTCTAGTAGAGGGAAAGAGAAAATCAATAAACAAGGAAAACACATAGCATATCAGTGGGTGACAAGTGCCTCCAAGAGAAGTAGATTAAGTCAGCTGGGTTGGGAGGAAGTTTGGGACCAATTTTAAATGGGTGGTCAGAAATGGCCTTATGGTGAGAGTGACATTTGGCAAAAGCCTGGGAGGAAGTGAGGCAGCAAAACCTGGTACTGTCTGGTGGGAGTGCATTTAAGCAGATGGAACAGCAAGTGCAATGATCCTGAGGCAGTGGGGGGCTGGGAATATGCAGGAAGCAGCAGAGGGCTGGAGCAAAGGGAACGTGAGCAAGGGACAGCGGAGTGGCAGTGAGAACACAGGGGGAGTCGGGAGGGGAAGCTGAATCGGAGGGGCCTTGTAGGCCACCACAATGGCTTTGGACTACTCTGCAGGACAGTAATGGGCAGAACAAATATTGTGTCTCTCAGTGTATATGATGATTGAGGATGTAGTGACATGACCAGCCAGCCACGTGCACAGGAGCAAGGACCCACTCTGTGGACGGTATTTGAGAAGAGTCACATGTGAGTCAACCAGAGGCTTCCTCCAATCCACTGTCCCCACCACCCTCCTGGAAAGCTCTCTCCTGAGGGGCTTCAGTCACCTGAGATCTGTGCTCAGGAAATAGACAGGCTGCTAGGCAGATGGTCCTTTTGGAGAGGGGCATGAACAGGGAAGAGAGAGGGAGTTCTGCTCTGATCTGAGATCTTCTCCAGAACAGGACCTGCTCATTGTGTTTCACCCCTAGTTTCTGGTGGAAATGCCAATTGGAAAGGCAAGGAAATGGGATACGAGGGGAGGGGCTCAAATATAGCAGACAAACACTATAATAGTGTACGGCGGGGTGAAGAGGTGGCCTTTATTGGAGAAACGTACCAGTCAAAGCCAGCAAAAGAAGACTCACGGATCCTGTGGGTCAGTGCATGGTGGGTCAAACCACGGACAGAGGACCACGCACCAGGAGGGCTCTACTTACAAGGGAGGCAGAATGGCCTGGAGCAGGATATAGACAGGCAAGACGCGGGCAGCCTGCGTGCAAATGCCAGCTGTGTAGGTTATCTAAGAGCGCCAACTGTTAGCACCTGCAGGCCTTGAGAAAAGGTAGATTCAGGCTGCTGGGAGAGCAGGGCCCATTACCATGGGAAGCTGAGTTGCAGCCTGGCCCCTCTTGTTAGGGAAAGGGAGCTCTTGCTCCTAGTGTGTCCACCGTCAGGCAATCTGAGCGTTAGGAGACCACTGTCCCTAATATCTCAGACAATCTGCTTTTCCCTCCTGTTGGGGTGAAGACAGATCTTGATCAAAGATTACTAGGTCAACTGTAGCAGAAAAAAAGCCTAATGATCCCACAGGGTCGTAGAAATGTACAGACAACCTCACAGTAGAAGACACTTTAGGAAGCTCTTAAAGAGTAGGGGGAAATGCAGTGGCCTGAGCGTCACTGGTTTTAGCCCAAAACTAGTTTGGGGACCTTGAGAAAATCATTTTACTCCCTGCCCATCAATCTCCTTTCCTTTTAATTAAGGCTTTCCAAGCTCTGCTCCTAGAAAGCCAAAGGCTCCATTAGAAGTGGCCAAGGGCCGCCGTGGTGTGAATGGGGGATCCAGGGGCGCCCCTCTGAAGGGGCACTGAAGACAACACTCTCTTCCCCCCAGGGCACCGCTGCTGTGTATTTTGGGGCTTCCATGAAAGTTTTCATTTCAAGAGAGTGTCATACTGGATTTTTAAAAATTAGTTTGAAACTACTGAGCGAAATATCTCTGCTCGGACCTTTCTCTACCTAATCAGTCCCACTGCATCAAGGCAGTGCCGTGCCTAATCTATGACATCCCTTTGCTGAATGTCCTAGAGGACGACATGTCTTCTTCGCCTTTGTCATTAATTTCATCGTTTCTCTGGTCTACAGTCTCACCCAAGTCTCTCATGCTGCAATGGATGGTAAAATTTACTGCAAAACAGCCATCCCTTGTGTCTGCAACACCTTCCTGCCTCTCTCCCTTCCATCTTCGTGGGCTGGCTTTTACTCCTCCTCCAGCTCTCTGCAGAAATGTCACTTTCTCCAAGCTAAGCTCTCCTCATTTATTCCTACCCAGCGACTCACAATACTACACTCAAATCATCTTTCTCCTTGGGTCTCCTTTACTAGACTATGACCTTTTTGAGGGAAAAAATAAACAAATTTGTCTTATTCTCGCTACCTTCCAAGGCCTAGCCAGTGACTGCCACGGTGGTTTGCTACGACGGCTGCCGTGTCAGATGCTGACTGCATGCCAGGCACCGGGCTAGGCATTTACCAGACATGGCCTCACTTTATTCTCCCACGGATCTTTGAGGGCAGGTGTGATTTCGTAGATAAAGAAACCGGGTTCAGGAGGTTTTAATGAAACCACCCGAGGTCACAGGTGAACAATTACTATCATCCATATGTTGCCTTTTAGGAGGTCTTGAGGAGTGCAATTCCTCCACCCTTCCATTCTCCAAGGTGGGAAAATCAGGCCCAAAGTGGTCCATGTTGGGTGCGAGCATAGGGGAGAGGCTGATCTCCTTACTCTGATGCATGGATATGGAAGGGATTCTAGTTTGTCAGTTCACTGTTCTCTGAAGAACAAAGGAGTAGAATAGAGAAATCCTTAAGGAGTTTAAAACACACATACGGAGCACACGAAATAGCCTTGAGGACATTTTCAGAACAATATATCAACAATCACCCATGAGCTCACAGTAGACTTTATAAGCACCTGATATAATATATATACCTCAGTAGGGTTAAGCCGACTAAATATTTTTAAATCTCTTTTAACAAAAGAGTCACTGAGGAAATATTCAATTAAATAAACATTCCCCAAGGTCCCATTATGAGTATGGTACTTAGCTCTATATTACAGGGTATGAAAGAGACTGGACTACAGTAACTCCTTTCCTGTCCCCCGCCCCCCAACTCCACGTAAAGCCCTCCAGCTCTGCACCGACATGCCAAGTTGAAATGATGCCTTGTGCCTTTTCGTGCCTCCCTTCGCGGTGGAGTGGTGGAGCGTCTCCCTCTTCAAGGCAGGGGTCATGTCGTAGGCAGCTCGGTATTCCCACGAGCTATAGCGTGCCCTACAGAAAGCATGTGGCTGAATCAACTAAGTTCCATCTCAGCTCCCAAGCAGCTAGCAAAAAGAACCAAAATACAGATCAGGTTTGTAATCCAGGGCAGAAAGTGATGGGTCCTCCAGAGAGCTGGGAGTCCTCCGGAAGCCCGGGTGAAGGGTAACTTGGTTCTGGCAGGGACAATGTCAATCATGGAGGGAGGAAACAGAGGCTGTCTCTGGCTAAGAGACAGAATGGCAGAAGCAGGGGTGAGGCGAGAGCAGGCAGGGCAAGGACTCCGTAGGGGAGAGAGGAGAAGCAGGCTGAGGAGCCAGAGCAGCCGCCAGAGCCAGGAGCTGAGCTGCTTCCTGCAGATTCCAGGCTCACTGCTGCCTCGGGGTCATTGCACTTGCTGTTCCATCTGCTTAAATGCACTTCCCCCAGGCACCTCCAGGTTTGCTGCCTCACTTCCTACTGGGCTTTTGCCAAGTGTCACTCTTGCCATAAGGCTGCTGCTGACCACCTGCTCAAAATGAAGGGAGGCAGGAGTGTGGCACATGGAGCCTAGCACTTTAGGAAGGTCCCTCTGGTAAGCAGCAGGAAGGGTGAGCACCCATGGAGACCGAGCAGGGACACTGGGTGGCACCTACTGCATCAGAATACAAGAGTGGGAAGGGGTGGTGGGGAGCAAAGAGACTTGGAAGTGACCAGAGGAGCAGAACTGTGGTCCAATCGACAGGACTGGAGAATTGACTGTGTGGGCAGGACAGGAAGAAAATGAGTGGGGTGGGGAAAACAATGCTCTAAGATTGAGCTCTGCCCCCTAATTGGGAAAATCGTGGTGCTAGACACAAAGGTAAGGGAAAAGGCAAGTCCAAACAGATTAAGGTGGAAATACAACAAATTTGGTTTCAGGTACATTGAGTTTGAGCCGCTAGTAAGTCATCTTGACTTTGTCACTTACCGGCCATGTTACTTTATTTCTCTATGCCTCAGTTTCTTGATCTGTTAAATGGAGATAATATAGTACCTACATTATACAGTTGTGGTGGGAAAATTATACATAGGTATGTGCATATATACACATACACACACACCCGCACACAAATACATGCCTGATACACGGTAAGCAGCCAATCCACCAATACTGTTAGCGTTAATTATTATTATTGAGGTGGAAATGTCCCGCAGGAAGGTTGGAGTACAAATCTGTTGCTCAGGACCAGGCAATTCTTTGCAAAAGGATTTATCATAAGATTGCTTTAAATATAAACTCAGTGCTTTTAAAAGAGGATTTCTCTCTTTTCTTTTATTTTTTTTCATTTTACTTGCAACCTTTCAGAAATCTATTTAGTGTGTTAAGTGAGGCACCCCTGTAGTTAAAATGAAACCTCTTCAGTTCCTCAATGAAGATGTTCTTTGAGACAATCTCCTCTTGAAAAAGTCAGCCTGGGCAGAGAGGGCTCCAGAGGAAAGCGTACCCATCCCAGGGCTGGTGGCTGAGTAGGGAAGGTGGCTTGGAGAGAAGACAGGCTGTGGAGAAGTAGATAGAAGCCATTTTTGGCAATTAGGAGGAGCAGCCTATACCTGGGGCAGCCAAATGGGAGCCCACCCAAGAGAAATGTCATTGCTCATGGCTCCACCTCACTGCATCCACACTGACCCAGAAGTCTAGGTCTACATCCGGTCATGAAGTCCCTCCTAAAAACATAAGCATCTCCTTTATTATTTCATCCTCTGATAAAGTTTCCCCAATAAATGCTAACGTGCTCACCAATATGTGCATTTAGTTAGAGTCAGGAAGGGAGAGGACTAATGGAGACTGCCTGCAGAAGCAGGAGGGATGTTTCTGGCCTTTTCAGGAGCCTGCTGAAGCCTCAGGCTCAGGAAGAAGGAGCTGGCCCTGAGCCCAGAACCTGGGGAGGGTTCGAGACTCCTGTGCCTGGGGAGGGCTGCTAGAGGCACCCCAAGGGTTAATGCCAGGAGAGCCCCACTCTGGCAGGGTGTGGAGATTTGTGTGCTCCCCTAGGGAGCCATACAGGAAATTGCCTAATAAACCAGCTCCAGCATCCATCTCTAGTTGCATATTTTATTGACTCGAAACTTTTTTTAATCAGTGGACTCCCAAAGCCAGATAGGCTGTAAAATAAATAAATAAAAAGAGTCCAAGGCTAAATGAGGAACAGATTACTCCTGCGCTCCTGGTCCCCCCACCCACCC
>VBSM01001265.1:71417684-71436894 GCA_008086735.1 Cheirogaleus medius | reverse complement strand
ATTACCTCCAGCTCCTCCCAACACCCCAAGTCACAATCTGGCCCCTTTCCTGCCAGCTCCCCTGCCCCAAATGTGCGCCATCCGATTGACCAGGAAGGATTCTCAATGGGAGATTTATAGGAAGAGAGGGACAATTTATACCAGGAAAGTTTTTATCTGAGATGTGTATGATTTATAAGTTTGTTTTTTTAAAAAAGAAAAAAAAACAAACATGGAGACCCTTGTAAATAACAGATTTATATATTAACTCTCTGGTGCAGCCTCCTACCTATGAATGAATGAACAACATTAAGTTCCCATTTAGGAAACAAGAGCCTAAACCCACTGGATTGAGGGACCTGATTTATCAAATTCAGGCTGCTCCATAAATCAGAATCGAGCTCCAGGACTCGGTGGCAGTGTGACTATCCGCGCTGCTCTGAGGTTCTTCTTTGTGTGGTATCTCTTGCCTTCATCTTTATTTATTTCCAAAAGGAAAAAATGTTGCAACTGATTGAACTGACTGATTGATATGTCAGAGCTGAGATTTATGAGGCTGGGCGCAGCTTCCAGGGCTGCCTCTTTATCCTGTCTCCGTTCTGATGCAAGCTTGGCCCCTCACCAAAGATTTGCATATGCCATGTGCAATCCAGTTCACCCTCTAAGCTGCTAGATCCCTGGTCAAATCCTCTCCTCCCCTGAATCTTTACCCAGAGTAAGTCCCAGACTATTCCTCCAAAGATTTTACCCCAGTCTATAAATGATGGCTATGGAAGGTTTAGAGCCCAGAGAATCAGCTCTGTCAAGGGGTGTAAGGAGCTCCTCATTTTGCCCATGAGGACTGCAGCCCAGAGAGGTGGAGAGGATTGCCCAAAGTCACACAGACTGTCAGTAGCAAAGTGAGAACCTGAAACTGCAGCTATCAATTTTGCATCCAGAGCTCCTTCCACCCCGCTGTGCTTTGTTGGAAAGCATTTGTGTAGGGGCTTAGGAAGGAACCTGGGCCCTGGGCAAGTTTCTCCAGAAAAAGGCAAGAGGGAGAGGCAGCGGCAGTGGCCTGAGCTAGTGGGAATTGCAGCTGACCATGCTGGTGGCCTACCCTGCCCTCCACCCTGACCCCTGGTGAGGATGGCTGGGGATGCTCATACTATGGGGATCCACCTTCCTCTCCACGTCTCCCGACCCCACCCATCTTTCTCAGTCTTGTGCTATTCCTAGGTCCTGATCTAGTCCTCCTTCAACAAGTATTGCTCAGTTCTTTTGTCCTTCCTTATCTAGCCCTTCTCTAATCTCCCACAGCACTTGTCTATACCCCTCTCTAGGCCACTTAATCACACACTGTCGTGCATAGTATCTGTCCTGCTATTAAGCACTTAATCATATGCTGCCTGTGATATCGTCTGTATTGTTAGCGTGGGAGACTCTGTGCTCATCAAACAGCCTTGTGCCTGCGTCTCCTGAGCAGGGGCGATGTCACTAGTTCTGACCAAAGCACTGGACAAAACAGTTAGGAGCTGGTGCATCTCTTCCACCTCTATCGGCTCCCCTCGTGGTGGCCTTAGGGTTCACAGGGTCCAGATGATAGAGCCGCAGAATGAAGCAGGGTCCCCTGATTTGCATCTGACCTTTCACAAACAGTAAAATGGCATCTCTTGTGTGAAGGCACTGAGATTTGGAGTTCGGGGATACACTGATTCCTGCAGCATGTACCCTCACCTACACTGGCAGAGGAAGTTAGCTACTGCCGCTAATCCCAGGCCTGCCGTTAATTGGCAAATAGTCATTTCCCCACTCTGGGGCCTCAGTTTCTTCGTTTTTAAAGAGGCCATTAGATGATATGATAAAAAATAATAACTACTCTACGTTTTATATTTGCTATGTTCCAGGCAATGTGCCAAGTGATTTATAAACATTAATACATTGAATCTGACACCGACTCTGTGTGATAGATTTCATTATCCCCTTAGAATGGGGAATCTGAGTCAGGGTAGGGGGTGTTCAGCAACTCTCCCAAGGTCTGGAGTTTGAATGCAGGCGACGTGACCCCAATGCCCCGATTATAACCACTGTGCTTTATGATTACTCAAAATCCCTCAAGCACAACTCTTCTAGAACATTCATATTGATTTCTAACTCTGTTTGCATACATATCTTCCAAATCAAATTGTAATTTACTTGAGAATGGAAGTGATGGGCTGCTGCTACTCATAAAATTCCCCTTCTCTCTGGCCCCAGAGCCTAGAACAGGGTCAACATTGAGTAGATGATTCATAAATTCTTCTTGAATTGAATTTTACAACCCTGAAGTCAACTCAGATAAATATATCTCCTATTTGGCAAATCTGACTCAAAGAGTGGGATTGCTTTAAGACTAAGATAATGAAAATCTAGAGTCATTCAGCCTGATGATTTGACATGTGTCCTTTGTTCCTTTGACATACTCTCAACATGCAACTGCTATGTAAAAAGCCCTGTGTGGTGGCGGAGGGCAAGTCATAGCCTCTGCTCTCTGGGAAGTCACGGTCCTGCCTGGGAGTGGGCTTTACCTCAAGGCACTAAGGAGATACCTGAAGTCACTAAAGCGAAGGATACAGAGAATAAGTGTTACCTGCATTATGTAAAGGAGTATTGCTACACACAACCAGCTGTGTGTTGGTAATTGCTGAACAGCTGGCTCTCTGGAGAAGAAATAAAAAGCCCTCACTGACAGTGTTTGCCAATTTCCGTGGTGTAAATATTCATAGCGTGGCTGATTTTAAGCCACCAGTGTGATGTCACTGAACCCAGAGTTGGAAGAGAAATGTACAGCTGGCTCTGAGAAGCCCATATAAGCAGGCTGCATACAATATATGATGGGTACTTCCCTCTACCTCTGTTGAAATACACATCTGAGAGCCACTGGGAGCAAGAGGAATGTAGATGAGCTCTAAGGGAGACTGTCTCGGGGTTGAGGAATATTAGACACTAGGGTATATATGAAATGTCCTTCAAAAAAGTGTTTGAAGGCAAAGGAAGAGAACAGATTCTCACCTGTCTAGGCTGGTTTATGTCCGGGACTGCCTACAGGCAAATGGATGGGCCAGGTGACCTCTAAATGTCACTCTAGCCTAAGGATTCTGTGATGCAGGCAGAATTTGCTCCTAGCTTTCTTACGCCACTAGGGACACTTCAGGCTTTCTGTGGACCCGAGTCAACAAGACCAGTGCACGGCATAGAAGGCTATCAGCAAACATTCTCTGCAAAGTTGCTGACCCAGTATTGAGCAGCATAATTGTGGCCAGTGGGGTGCTCCGGAGCCAGAGGGATTTCTAAGACTCTTGAGCCTACAGCCCTGGAGAATGCAGACACACAAATGACAGCTCCTAACTCCCAAGGACGGGAAACGGGCCTGCGTGTGCCGAGTCCCTCTCAAGGGTGCTCGGGCCCTGGCTCACCCTGCCCTGCATACTCATCACTCTCGGGGCTCGCAACTGCGGTCCAGAGCCTCCCCTGGGAGTGAGCGGGTAATGTCACAGACTCCTGGAGCTCACAGCGAGGGCAGGGGTCAGCCTGCCAAGGAGGAAGAAGGGTATGGACAGAAGCTGTTCATTTCCCACACACAGGAAGGCTCGGAGAGGAAGCAGACAAACTGTCCCTGAGACGAGCACCCACTCAGAGGAACCACTTCCCCAGCCAGGACAGGCAGGCTGCCGGGGAAGCTCTGCTGTGACCTGCATCCGACGCACCAAACACCTTTCCAGGAACGATCTTGAAGGGCCCAGGCTCTACTCCTGTTCCTAAGGGGTACGACTCCTACATTCAGAGTAAACTGCGGAGCAAAAATATGGGCTCACTGTCCCCAGGTAATTACGAACCTCGGGCACAGGGCAAAGAACAGAACTCTGCGAAACGGCCAGGCCAGCACTGTCGCTGTGCGGGGCAGATGGAGAATCAGACGGCCAAGTTCACCAGCAACTTGCTTGTGAATGCAGAATTAGGACTCAGACACCTGATCCTTGGTTTACTGCTTACACAGGCCCCAGTCGGTAACACAGTGATGATCCATCCGAAGCACGGCTTTTCATGAAGGGCTGGGGACTAACTCGGTGGCATAAGGAAGGCTGGACCCAGCACATGCCTGGCTTCCACTCGGATTCTCTCCCCTACCCAATCAAAGATTAGCACCACCAGGGTCACGTTTGCTGGTGCAAGTGCCTCTCATGCTCTTCCCCTGCCCCTCCATCCCCTCGAACTCTCAATTTCTCCTAGACACCTTCGCCCCACCATCTACCCACCCGTCCGCCATTTGCCACCCACCCATCCATCTCTCACCCACAAATCCAGTCGTGTTTTTAATTATTATTTACTAAAATCCTGCTGTGCACCAGACACTCTGCTGGGAGCAGAGAATGCTTTAGATTTAGCAGGGGTTACAAGCAGACGCTTTAGAGTCAGACTAACTGAGGTTCAGATACAGACTTTGCCACTTTCTAGCTGTGTGGCTTTGAACCTATTGCTTACCTCCCTACGCCCCAGTTTCCCTATCTGCAAAATGGGAATAACAGTGATACTCCCTATTTGGGATTATGCTGAATAGTAAATAAGATCCACATGCAAACAAAATAATACAGTGCTTGGAGACTGGCAAGTATTTAATAGCTTATTCTTAAATTCTATGGAAGAGAAGGAGATAAGTGTGGTGCAGACCCTGATCTCAGGGAGCTTATAGTCAAACTCTAGGGGTGCTTTTCTGGCAGAATGGAGCCTGTGGACTAGAGAAGCCAGATTACAAGCCTACTCCTCTCCTATCCTGCTCTTTTTCTCTCTTCCTTCTATGCTCTGCTCCCTGCACCCTCATTGACCGTGCTGGCTTTATAAATGTAGAATGAACTACTTTACCCAGAGCTTCCTCCCTGTAGGTTTCTGGGTAGGCAGAGCCACAAGAGGTATTTTCCTGCAAGAATCAGAGGGCAGAAGGGAAGCAGGAGTCACTGTGTTTTTGAGACTCAGTAGTTTGGGGGAGGAGCTGTTTTAGCTCACACGTATCCCTCTCCTGCTGTCATCTCTCTTCCATGCTGGGCACCTGCTGGGCATGTAACTGCTCTACCTTTCCCTGAAGCCGCCCTCAGCTTCTCTGACTCCGGGGCCAGGTGTGCCTGGCGCTCCATGATGAAAGGCGCCACCTTCACCTGTGATCTACCTATCCTGCCAAGCCTGGAGGCAGCGAGAACTGACAGAGTCCATCTGTCCTCGTGGGTCCCAGCTCCCCTTGGTGTTCAGCGCCTCCTTGCCCTCCCAGGACAGGAGATAGATCTTTCTTCTCTTCTTGACTGCCTGCCCTGTGAGCTGTAGGCTCCAGCATCAGGTGAAAGACAGCAGCCTCTCGAAGACTGTTTAAGCAGCTCCCACAATTATGTAAGGTCCAGTTCCCATAGCAAAGCATCTAGGTAATGGTAGGTAGGTAGATAGAAACACAGATAGACAGAGACATGGGTAGATATAAATATACATGTATGTATGTATAACATGTATGCATGTGTGTATATACAAATGTATATATGTACATGTGTATCTATTCATACACATGCAAATATACATGGACACATATAAACATATATCTCTATTTATCTACCAAAGTGTTTTGTTACAGGATTTGGAATGCACACACACACACACACACACACACTTCCTATGGTCTGAGTCTTTGAAACCTGACTGGCTAACCATCATCTTCAAGAATCTTTTTTCACATACATGTTAGCTGTCACCTATCTCTCTTCCCCTGGGGCTGGGGACTATCATTAGACTGACTCCTACAACTCCATGGAGGGACTGGTCAGAGAGAAATGTTGCTTGATGTCTCCCCCTGTCCACCGCTACCCCACCCACCACCGCCCTGACACCCTGGGGCTCCCACTCGAGCTGTCTTGACCTCTCTGCTGATGCTGCTCCCTTGTCTCATCTCTTCCTTTGTCCCACATAGCAAGGACAATGGCAAAATCAGCTCTTGAAGTGACTAGCTATCCCCGGTGCTGGTCAAGCAGTCACCACTCACAGGAGAAGGCAGGGGACCTCCCAAACGTGGGCCCTCCTGGCACCTAGGTGCTCTTCTCCTTTTGGTCTCATCTACTCTTCCAGCTCACTGACCCGGGCTCTACCTCCTGAGCCCGCCTCTTGCTGGAGTTCAATCTTCCGTCACTGGAACTCTTTACTCATCTCCCACACCCTCACCCAAGTCAGTTTGTCTTGGGGGCAGCCTTATTTCTTCTCTGTCCAGGGCCCAGCGCACAGTCCCGGTCACTGATGACACTGGTGCCACCTTCGACACTCTTCATCAGTCCCTCCCCCATATGCACGCATCAGATCAGTCGGCCGCCTGTGCCTGTGCTCCTTCACGGTCATCTTCCTGCCCTATGTCTCTGAGGCGCTTCTTCCCCTCCCGTCCTCTGCTCAAACCTGGTTCTGATCTTCCTTCTCTCCCTTGTGTTTTATTTCATAGCAAACTGCTTCCCCCAATCCCTGTATCTCCCCATTCTTGTCCTTTGTATGCCCTGCTGCCAGTTTAGTCCTCCTGAAAGGCACCTCTCACCTTGTTACCCTGCTCAAAAGCATTTCATTCTCTCCATTTCCTAAATTATATTTAAACTCCTAATGTTAGCACCAGAGGCCTTGCACCATTTGGCCCCTACCTGCACTCTGACCTTATCTCCATTGCTGCCCTGTGTGCATCCAATACCCCACCCGAGTGGACTGTCTGCCATACCCTGTCCAGTTTCCTTCCTCTGCCTATAAAATGTGACTCATTTTTCAAAGTTCATCTCCATCACCACCTCCTCAAAGAAATCTGTTCTGAACCCTCCGTTGTTGGCCCCAATAACATTTTGTCCTTCTCCAGTGGTTCTCAGCTCAACCTCTCTGATTATTTCCCATGCCCTTGTCTCAACATGCTGTACATGTTCATAAACTCTTTGACAGCCAGAACCACTTTGTAGCCCCACAATGCCCAGGACAGTCACTTGCACATAAATACTTGTTAATTCAACCAAGCTGTTTCCCCCACCAACCCTATTGCCATTCAATATCACTTCATGTGTCAAGGTTGTTGATTTTATTACCAGGAAATCATCTGCATATTCATTCCTGCCTGCTTTGCTCACCATGCTTGATATCTCAGATTTAGAGGTAAGTTAGACTTTAGACTGGCTTTTAAATATCCCCAGCTGATTCTACTACTGCAGCTGATGCCTGTAACATTTATTTATAACTTTGCAAAATTGGCCGGTGGTTAAAATATATAAACCCAAAGGGGGCTCGTGCATTTCCAATACATTAAGGTATATTTAAAGCATGCTGTGTCTTATCGAGGCTTTAAAATACACATTACCACAGGAGCAGGGAGGACAGGAGCAGGGTAATTGGCTAATGAGAATTCTGAACAGTGACTGGAAATATGGCAGAACTGCCCTTTGAGAACTGTGCTCGCACCTATTAATGAACTTTATCCACAGCTCTAAAACACAGCCCTGTGTTTCAAACACAAGCCCAGGAGGCTCCGCGGCAAGAATGCGGTTGTGTTAATTCACACCTAGTTATGGTGACTGGCACCAGCCTTCAACACTGGTCAGAAGAAAGCTGCTGCAGAGCCTCAGAATAATTACTAAGGCTGGATTTAGTTGATACCAGGTGCCAGGTGTTAATATGGAAGGACATGTTTTTCTGACTCGAAGCATGTGCACGTACTGGGGGAACACGGGGATAAGTGTATTCGTTTCCATGTTCGCAGTCATGTGTGAGCATGTCACTATTAATACATACATGTTCATATCCTGCCATTCAAGAAGGACCATGACATAGTAGAAAGGGGAACGGTACGGGAAATCCAGTGACCTTTAGGCCTGAGACAGGAGTCTAGATTCCTGATAAGGTCTCCCATAATTCCCATACTAGGGTCCTGCAGTGAATGTTCACATTAAGAACAGCCCAAGTCTAAGCCAGTGAAGACTGTGAAGTTGGTGAAGAGCTGATCTTATGTCCCAAAGAACAGCCATTCTCTTCACAATGAGAAGGGAGAAAGGCAGCTTCCCGAGGAGTCTCCGGATTGTGTTTATCCAGAGCAGGAATATCAAGCTCAATCGCCAAGCTGCAGTTGCCTTACTGTGGGCTGTTTGCTCTGCTTGCAATGACTTCTTTAAATGGTCTCCCAACACCTATATGGGTGGACTCCTGATGGCCATGTTTGTACATCTGCCCAGCACTTTGGTCACAGATAATTAAATTGGGGCAGGCACCAGGGCCAGTTTGCTCAACTGATCTCTGTTCTTACAACTCCCACCTCGCTGCTGACAATTCCCAAATCCTTCCCCCAGCCCCCCTCTCTCCCTGCAAGTTCAGACTTGTGTATTTGTTCATCCACTGAACGGACCCATCTACCTGGACATCCCACAGATGCTTCATACAAGTCCAGACATAACGTATCCTTTTCCTATGCCTTTCAGATCTAGACACCCAGTTCTGCTGATTTCACTCCCCAAATATTTTTTAATCTAGTCCCTCCTTCTCCAACTCCTAACTTAGGCTCTTGGCCCCAACACCTGCAACCACCTCCCAGCCGACCTCCAGCCTTGTCTCCCACGTGAAGTCCGCACAGTCTAATCTACAATGCAAGCTAGCTCTCCCTGAGATTTTGTGACCTGAACTCTCAAACTCCGTCCACTCCTCAATGTGTCGCTAGCATGTACAAACCCCACTTTAGGCTTCAGCCTACTTCTCCGTCTCCGTCACCCACCACTCCCTGCCTTGTGCGAGCAACACTGGACTGCTTGCTCTGCCAGCAGATGCCAGGCCGCTCTCTGCTCCTATGTGCCTCCCTCTCTCCTTCTCTACTTAACTAATTCCATCTCAGCCTTTAGGACTCCACTCGGTTATCACTTCCTTGGAGCCTCACTTGATTTCCTGCCTCCACAGTTTGCCTGGGACTCCTTTTCCATGCTCCTATGATGGCCTGACCACCTCTCTGTCACTGCCCTGAGAACACTGTGATGTCATGGTTATTTCAGGCTTGTTTGGCCCAATAGACTGTCGGTAACTTGGAAATAAAGGACAGTATATATGTCTTTCCTCTTTGTACCTTCAATCTTTGATAAAATATTGTTGAGGCTGGGTGCAGTGGCTCACACCTGTAATCCTAGCACTATGGGAGGCTGAGGCGAGAGGATCACTTGAGGTCAGGAACTCAAGGCCAGCCTGAGCAAGTGCAAGACCCCGTCTCTACTAAAAATAGAAAAAATTAGCCAGGCAACCAAAAATAGAAAATAAAAAAATTAACCAGGCATGGTGGTGTGCTCCTATAGTTCCAGCTACTCTGGAGGCTGAGGCAGGAGGATTGCTTAAACCCAAGAGTCTGAGGTTGCTGTGAGCTAGGCTGACACCATGGCATTCTAGCCCAGGCAACAGAATGAGACTCTGTCTCAAAATAAATAAATAAATAATAAAATATTTTTGAGTGAGTGTATGAATAAGTGAACGAATGACTCATTACGCCACAGATATAAGAGGGGAGAAGGAGCATGCGTCAATGAATAGAAATTTTTGAGGCCAAAACCTTGAATTTGTATGCCGGGGAGAACAAGGAGGAGACAATGTTCTTGAAACTTGCTTTTTGTGGTGCTCCCGGAAGCTGCTGCTTCTGATCACATAAACATTAGCCAGTTCATGTTCAAGCCCACGGGAACCCTTGTTCTGTGCATGGAGCCGGTTAGGCTGAGCGGAGGCTCCTGTCCCGGTTACAAGGACGCGGGGAGAGCACGGGGAAGTGGAGAGGGGAGGGCGTCGGGAGGGAGACAGCGCAGCCTGCGTTACTGTTACTAATCCTGCCACCGAGTCTCAGTTTCCTCATTTAAAAGCAGAGGGCTGTTTTGAGAACTGAGTTGATGGGTGGGAAGCACTTAGAACGGTGCTTGGCCCCCAGTGAATATTTAACAAAGAGCAGGTGTTAAGAATGGTAGACACCAATTCTAGAAATCACCAGCTCTTCCCCCTGTCAGCTGCGTCCTTAGATCAGGCTTTCTCAGCCTCTGCATTATGGACGTTTCAGGCTAGATAATTCTTTGTCATCGAGGGCTGTCCTGTGCGTGGTAAAGTGTTTACCCTGGCCCCTACTCACTCGATGACAGTAGCACCCACAGCCTCCCGCTCCAGGCGTGACAACAAAAACACCTCCAGACATTGTCCAGTCAATGTCCTCCATGGGGCGACATTGCCTCCAGTCTCACCCGTCCTTAGAGAAGAAGGTAACCTCTTGTTGCTTTGGCTTTTTCATCTGTAAAATGGGAAAAAATGGTACATTTTCCTGACTGACACTTGAAAGTGTTATTTGACTCCGGTGTGATAATGGATGTGCTATTGTTTTGAAAACTTCAAAGAGCTTTTCAAATACAAAGTAACTGTTTTGACAGACTTCACCAACTTGAATTCTTCACAGAAAAGCGGGTATATCAGCCTGAGCTGCCATCCCTCCCCAGATTGTCCCAGAACCTCTGAGACACTCAGGCCATGAGGCCAGGGCTGCCTTGGGAGGCCAGGTGGAGAAGTGGCATGAGACCACTTCACCAGCATCGTGGTGTTGGTGGCTGCCACAGGAGGTCACAGTTGAACACCAGTCTTTCACGGTCCCATGGACATGAAACCCCAGTGGTATCTGTAGAGGGGTACAAGGCGGTGTTCTAGAATTATCCCTGAAACCCAGGCGGCTGTTGACCCTAGCAGATTCGGAAGCCTAGGCATCTTCCGCTGCTCCCGCCTTTGGGCTTGCACACCCAGCACTGTTGTTGCTACTGCTGAGGTTTGCACTGGCAATCAAAACAATTCAAGTCATTGTTTGAACCTCAGCTTCATTAAGCTCACTCACATAACAGGCGCCACAAGCAACCAAGACTTCAAAGTGTGTACCAAGGACTTGCTAAGTTCAATGCTCACATCGCATGGCCCCAGTGCCATTAGTGAGATCTTTATCCAGCCAGAGTTCCTTAACCTGGGATGCACTGAGAAGAGAATGCACCAAATATTTGGCACAAATCATGCCACCAAATTTGCATCATTCTCCTTTTTATATTTCCTTTTCATGAAGCTTATCAACAAGGGGCTATTACAGAATAGACACGTTTAGACAGTACCCCTGAGTAATGAGCATCATATCATAAACTATCTTTAGAAGGGCTCCTCTCCTAACAGCGATCTCTGCTAGTTTATTCTTAGATGCTCAGTCATCATTCCCAGTAGATACCACTGGGCCAGTATCACTACCAGCCTGCACCAGGAACCCAGAAGCTCTGGGTCAAGCCCAGATCGCTAGTTCAGGCTGCTTTCTTCCAGGTATGTCCCTTTCTTATGCTTTCCTCATCCGTTTCTTCAGTTTGACTTTGCACAGGACCATACATCTTGAGATCATCCCTAACTTTGAATCTTAGAGGGCTTGGGGTCTCTATCTCTTCCTTCTCAGAAGACCCTGGGCTCTCTAAAAATAAAAAATTGGCCCAGTCTTTCTCTGGAGAACAGTGCACAGAGTCTGAAGAGGAGTCAGCTTTTACCAAGCCTGTAACACACAAAAAATGTGTTATGCACTCCCAGAACAATTTTTGTGCTATATTTGCAAAATGAAGAAGAATCATGCAAATAATTCTACCCATGATAAAAATATTCTCCTTGTGCCTTTATCGATTAATAGACTTGGAAGTGGCTCACATAATTTTAAAACTTCTCTCTCAACCCGCATTTCTCCTGCAAGATAGTTTTACAACTAGCTTGAGGATGGCACTCTTCATATCCAAAGAGGCATCATCAGAACCGGAGACAAGGCAGACGACCTCTTTGGGCCTCAGTTTCCCCATCTGTAAAATAAGGAGAACAACCCCAACGCTGCTCTTCACATGGAGAACAGAGAAAGGTGGTTCGATTAAATAAAACCTGGAGAATGTTCAACAGAAAGCAAGGCCAGCTGGGCTATAAAAGCCTTTTGGGGGTTTTGTCTCTGGACACAGGTGCAAAGACAGAAAAATGTGAGACAGGGAATTGGTAACAACAATTCTAGGTATCTCAGCTTTTTAATTAGGTAAACCATCAGCCAGCAGGAGAAGTGCTTCCATCCCACAAACCAGAGGCCTGAAATGCAGTGACGCGCCCCCAACGTCTCACTTGGTAGTAACAGAGGGACAGTAAGGCCTCCCTGCTCTGTGTAGCATCATCCATTAGAAAACAAAAAAGGTACAGTAAGTGCCACTGAGCTCCTCCATTAATTGCTAAGTAAGGGGGAAAAAAAGAGAAGAATAAAGTGCTTTTACCTGCTCGGCTGGCTAATTAAAAGCCGCCTGAAGCCCTGCTAACCTTTTTCATTATGGTAGTGTTCATTATAAAGCCAGAAAGAATTAACTACACTGCATTATCAGATATCGAAAAATATTAATAGCAAAAGTGAGAAAGGGAAAGGAGGAATTTTGGGCGAGTTAATTAAACCGCACGTCCTCGATGACTTATTAAGTGATTGGTCGAGCTTCCTGGAGCTCGGTGAGTCCCAGAGAGCAAGGCGATGTGCTCCTGCTCCTCAGGAAATGAGTTTCCAGCTCGTGGAACTATTTTTTTTTTCCTTCCTCGATTGCAAATTTTTCTTTCTTTCTTTCTGGCTTTGCAAATATTGCCAAGTGAGTTAAGTCCTGAATGGCGACCCTCTTGGAGCCAGTCGGAAGGGGAGCTCAATGAGCGCTCTGAAAGGTCACCCCTGAGGGACTGCTTTGCAAGCGAATTCTCTCTATTGTTCAGCAAAACCCTTTCAGTTCAGTAACGGAACAGGTGAGAACATCTTATAATGAGGTCCCTTTGATACTTCTGTAACCAAAGCCCATGAATGAGCTCACACCTGGCCCACTTCCCCTATCACAGTCCCTTCTTCGAGGGCTGGTGCAACAGCCTGGCACAGGGCACTGAGTTGGGATTTGCCCTTTGGGTCTTGAGAGCTGTTTGGAGTAAGTGCACTATCGACTCTCCCTCGTAGAAGGGTTAGGGCCCTGCTGCCGCCGTAGGAAAGCCAACTGAGCAAGGACTATGGTATTGGCAAATATTTGGTTAACTGAGATGCCATCTTCTGCAATACTTTTAAGTGCTTTGTACAAAGAGGCCATACAGCTCTGTCCTACAGAAAGCTCTTTGCATGAGCGCAACTGTCACCACGGGATAGGGAAGGTAAGGTGGGGAGAAATGACATCTTTGATGGTAGAGGGAACAAGGCAAGGAATACAAGCATTTTCATTTAGCAAAAAGCAAAATTGATGATGAAAAAAATGTAGTATTGATTTCTTTTTTCTTCCTGCTGGCACTGGAACTTTAAATGAAGTCATAGAGCAATTGAGACTCCAACTCTGATTGGTTGTGTTTCAGCCTAATCTCATTTTAAGAGTCTAGTTTGCATGATTGGTGGTGACGTGCGGAGGTTTGTCTTTAGGCAGAGTAAAGTTATCAGTTTTCCAACGTGCTATCATGATGTTCAGATGGTGTTCTAGAGAGCTCCCATTCTGCACTTGTCATTGGGTTTCTTCCCTGGGCCATACTGTGGCCCCAATAACACCTCTGCTCAGAAACTCAGTGAACAGCGCCACTTGCCCAAAGAGGAGCTTTCCAGGACATGGGTGTGAGTGACGGCTTATTAAGGTGCAGCCTGCATAGAGTTAGTGGGGACAGGAAAGCTTTGGCTGGCATGTGGAAGAATCCCGTGGTAGTTGCAGGGACAGGGAGGGGAGGTTGGGCAGAACAGATGATGTCATTAAAATGGGCTCGATGGTCACATCTCGTCCTGACCAAAGCTGGGTTTGCACAGACAGCTTCTTGCATTTTACCAGTGCACTATATCCAGTCTGCAGTCAATGAGGGCTCAATAGTCGGTGCAACAGGGCCTTCTCCCTGGTAAGTGAGTTATGTATATAAAGCAAAGCACTTAGAATAGTCGCTGGCATTTAGTAAGAACTCAATAAATGTTATCGATTCTTCAGCATCTTGCATCTTTATCTGGAACTCTTCATGAGCTTTCAATATCTTGAGATGTCCTGAAAGGAGAAATCTAGAGATAACATAGAGGAGGATACAAACATCAAATGTTGACTAATTCTTTAGAGGTAGATTGCCACATTGAATGACAAAAGCATGTTTCCACACTGAGCAAAATTCTTAACCTTCTGTTTTTCAATCTATGCTCCTAGGGTGGAAGAGAGATAAGAAGCAATGTTTTGTATATTTTCCAGACTTGAGACCAGGGTTAATGTGGGACACCAGTCACTTCCAGGAGTCAAACCTCTCTGCAGGGGCTCTGACCACTCTTCCTCTTTCTGAGGAACAGACACAAAGAATGGGACCCTTTGTCAAAGGCCAAAAGAAATGCCTTGGATTAGGACCATATAAGAAAATCTTTGGAACTCAGTGACTGGGAGCTTGAAGAGAAGTAGAAAATAGGTTGCCCATGGACCCTTTATATACCAAGCCAGGCTTCCAAATCTATCATGCATGTTCCCACTTCCTTATCTTGGCTTAATTTCCACCAACCTGTTATCCCTCCCGGTATTCGCCTTTCAAGTACCATCTTCCAAGTCTTAGTTCAAGGTTAGCAATCCCAAGAAGTCTTCTTTGAATAGACCTAGTTCTTGTTGACTTTTTCTTCTTGTATATTCCTTAGTGTTATCTGAATTTCCTACATTTATACCCTGGATTGTTCAGTCTGTCAGTTTCTTCATCCCAGAGAGTTCGACAGTATCATGATGAAAATCTCTTCTCTGTTCTGTTGGGCTCTGGAACGGCCATTAAAACGTGCTCATCTGGTTAGGTTCACTGAGCTTGTTCTGTTGTCTTTTTTTCATGTCCATATTACAGCACGTATTTTGTGGTGTCTTAGTGAGTTGTTTATGTTTTTGTCCATTCTGTTTCTGAGCATTTAGGAGGAAAACATCATTTATTTATCTTTATATATTTATCATGTCTGGAACAAGCACACTCGTAAATGTTTGTTGGGTCAAGTTGAATTAAATTGAATTGCACTTATTTTATATCTATCACTGGACCTAGCTTGGTACTGGGCAAAGTCTGAGCACTCACCAAATATTTGCCACTGAATCTGGATTAACTCCTCCAGCCCTCTCAGCCCCTCACATCATGCCAATGTTTCCTGACTGCACAGTGAAGACATATGGGTTTTGCTGGGTTCCAATAAGCTTGCTCCCCCTGAACCTTTCTGGCCACAAAACAGACAACCCCGAGAGGCCAATACCCTCCATTTGCCCTTTTCTCTCTGTAACTTAAATTACCTCTATATTCTAGAAAGATGTATAACTAGAAGAAAACCATAAATATGTTTTGAAGCCCTGGGTTTCTAGGCATTCTACATACAAGGAAGTTTTCCTCAAATGCCTTCTAATCCATGAGAAACAGAAAAATAATCCATATATGCCCCTTCCAAGCACGGTAGGTTCTGCCCATTGATTCGTGATTTGGGGCAAGCTATTGACCTCTCTGGGCCTCCTGTCTCTTTTTAGGGGTAAAATGAGATCCAAGGTCTCCTTCTGCCCTAACATCCATGTGCTCCTGATGCTGTGTAGAAGGCCCTGTTGATTAGCTAACTTAGCCATTTCTAACTCCCTTCTCTCTTGCTCTCTTCTTACTATTGATGATGACAAAAAAGACATGTATTTACTTTCTCAGCTCTCCATATGGTAGGACTAGCTAGCCACATGACCAATTCTGGACAATGGGTAATCTGCTTAGGGGTTTCTGGGGGAAAAAATTGCTTTCCAAGACAAAAAGGCCAGATACAACTTATGATGTCCCTTCGTCTTCCTGTCTTGAGTGAGGAGCCGTTGGCCCTCTTAAGATAACGAGGACAAAATCTCATCTCACCTAGGAGGGTGGCGTGCCTGACTCCTCACTGAGGATGTGCGGCAGTGGAGCCAGCCCAGTGAAGGCGTTGTTACCGCCTTCTTCGTGGGTTTAAACTACTGTTAGGCAGGAATTACGTTAATTGCTGCTGAAGCACCTCCGAAACACCCTGTTCAATTGCTAGCCAAGTGGGTTCATCAGATCAATCACTTTACTCCCTTGGGTTCCCTCCATGAGTTTAAACCCCAACTTGACCAAACTCACAGGAACACACACACAAACTGTGAAGTGTGTACTCTAATTTCCTGTTTTATACAAGAGGAAACTTAAAGTTCCCATCAGCTCACGGACTCCAAATACAATATGCTCACACAACTCAACAACTCGGGTCAAATTTCCACACCCTGCATCTTCCACACGGGACCCCTATCCCTTCCCCACCCCGGGGCCCAGGCAGAGAGCGAGGCTCAGAGATGCGTCGAGGCCCCTAACGCTCCCTAAGGAGAACCATGTTAGAGATGGTGCTCCTCCTGCCCCTTGGAACTCAGTAGCCCTCAGCAGGGTGGGGGTGGGGACTGTCCCCCACCTAGGGCCTAGAGCACAAGTAATTAAGAGGTGATCACGGAGCGGGACAAATGCAGACTGACAGCGGGCTTCCCTTCCTTATACCCTGTGCCTTGGTTAACATTAGTTCTACAGCGAAATCCGGGCCTCGTTGACATGTTGTTCCTTTTCATTAATAAATAACTGCCCGAAACAATTACATTTCAGGAAACTAAACTTATTTTTCTCTTTCCCTCTGAAGGGCACCAAAAATTAAAAGCAAAGATGTTTAAATCAACCAGAGTGCTTCTGGGCAGATGTTCCTAAATGCAATCTGTCTAATGGGGAAGACGTCTGGGCGGAAGTGTGATCACCGGGCCTCCACGCTGCAGCCCCACTGGAGGCCACCAGCAAGGCAAAGACAGAGCACCAGGCTTTGTCAGGGGACTCCAGCCCCCTGCACCTCTCAGGATCCCACTGACAATCTTTTTTTTAAATCAATACAGTATTATAAAAAGATCACGATACTTTAAAATGGAGCTATCCCAACTGTGGGTCTGGATTCTGCTACTTATTAACTATGTGTTTTGCACAACTATTTAAACCATTCTGAATGATTCATCTGTGTTGAATAACAAGACTTCAAAACTCAGCGGCTTAAAACAATATGTGCGTATTATCTCGAAGTTTCTGCAAGTCAGGAGTCCAGATGCGGCTCAGCTGGGTCCTCTGCTCGGGATCTCTCGGGCCACAGTCCCCGTGTCGGCTGGGGCTGCAGTCTCATCTCAAGGCTCGACTGAGTCACTCACGTGGCTGTTGGCTGGAGGCTCCCTCAGTCGCTTGCCACGCAGGCCTACCCAACCCTGGCTCACACCACAGCGGCAGGCTTCCGTCAGAGTAAGCCAACAAGAGAACAAGATGGAACTTTCAGTCTTTTTATGACCCAATCTCAGAAGTGACATCCTATCACTTTTGTCATATTCTGTTCATTAGAAGCAAGTCACTAGGTTCCATGCATACTCCATGGGAGATTACACAGAGCCAGAAGTCCCAGGAAGCTGGGATCTTGGGAGCATGTTAGCGGCTGTCTACCGCAAGTTCGCAACCTCATGTTCTTTGTCTATAAGTGAGCGTTATAATCACTGCCTCAGGGGTGGAGAAGGGACCAAATGAGACAGTGTGGAGGTGAGTTCCTGGAATAATGCGTGGCTCCTAACAGGTGCCTTACAGAAGAAAACTGCCTTCCCCACCTCTGCCTGGCGCAGCAGACGTTTACGTGCACAGCAGCCTGCGAAGCTCGTCTCCACCTCCAACAACGAAGCAAGAGGGATACAAGCACGCACCTCAGAGGTCCCAGGGTCCACAAGTGATGATGGCAAGGGGAGCATTTGGGTTCTCTGCACAAAGTCAAAGGCAGGAAGTTGGGGGTGGCCCTGCAAGGAGGCAGGGACCGCAAAGCTAGCCCGGGTTATGATGAGGACATAAACAAGGACCGAGCTAAGAGCAAGCAGCCCCTTTGGCCTATTGTAGCCCAGGACCATAGACGCCCTGTCACCGGCCAACCCACCACCCTCCCCAGGGACCTCTGACAGCCCCACGAACGTTTTCAGAAGGGTTGCATGATTATTTATGGATGTCTCTTCTTTCCCCAAGGTCAGTGGACTGTGGAGCCAGCTCTGAGCATTGATCACTCACACTCTCCTTCCCTAATTCTCGCCAGTTCATTAAAGCTTGACCTCCTGCGCTTCTACGGCCACTGTGGATGTGCAGCCGGAGAGACCATTATATTTTAAAGGCTGTTAAACTGTCCAATGATATTTTAGCTTCTTTTTTATATTTGATAGCAAATCATCAATCACTTTTGTAAACTTCCAAGTAAAAACGAGGGAGAAAAAGAGAATTATATGAAATTATAGTGGAATGAAGCAGTTAAACTTCTACCAGCTGAGGCGAGGCGAGGTGAGGTGAGATGATGGTCAATTATCTTTTTCCACTCGCTGATAGATCGCCAGCCCCATTGAGGCCGTCAGCGCCTGACTCATGACAAGCAAAGAGGGGCGTCGGCACGACAGAGAACTGGGAACGCGGACCTGCTCTGCAGATGGAGCTGGGGCGTCTCCAACCCAAACCTGGATGGACTGGCCAAGAATATTAGCGTGGGTCCTGACCATGTCCTGGGATAGCCCCGTCTCCCTGACACAGCCCCTACTATGTCCGCCCCCCTCATTGTGCTCAGAGAACAGCAGCGTCTGTCCCCAGCATCCACGCTGTTCTCCACCAGTGGGTCCAAACTGACCTCGTCATTCCCTCACGTTCCTTATCTGAGTTCAGGTGCCATCGTTCACCCGAGTTCTCCAACTGGAACCCTCATCACTGTTGCCCAGACGCCTCCCCTTTCCTCACTTCCTCCAACAACTGCTTTGTCTCTGGGTCTGGTCTACTGTCTAACGCAGTTAATTGTCACATCCGTCACCTCCTCACCATCCCCTCTGCTGTTGCCTGCTTCCGCGCCTGCGTCACTTTTTCTCCAAACAACTGGAAAAGCCTCTTAACTGGTTTCCATGGGTTTAGTGTTCTCACACACTCTCACACTCACACATGCACGCACACACACACACATACTCATTCACTCACATTCACACACACTCACACGTACACTCATATTCTCACACACACACTTATACTCATACATGCACTCACATGTATACTCATTCACCCACATTCACTCCCACATACTCACACTCACACATACACTCACATACTCTCCCACACACACTCTCACACTCACACACACATGCACTCACAC
>VBSM01001265.1:71403771-71417584 GCA_008086735.1 Cheirogaleus medius | reverse complement strand
CACACATGCACCCTCACATACACTCACACACTCTCACATATTCACACATATACTTCCCTACACTCACACATACACCCTCACATACACTCACACTTATACTCACACCCACCACACATATTCACTCGCAAATACACTGACACTTACATACATGCACATACTCTCACACTCTCACTCACGCTCATACATGCAGTCACACACACTCTCACACATGTCTCCAGGCTCCTGCAGTGTGTCTCCTAAGGCATGCTCACGATTGCATCCCCTCCCTGCTCAACCCTCAGCAGCTCCCTGTCGCCCTGGGATGGAGCCGAGAGCCCTCACCCGGGGCACCTGCTGTGCGATCCCCACAGTCCCCCTCACCCTTCACTGTCACCAGACAGACAGGTGTGCCGTTCTCCCCACAGGCTCTTTCACATTTCCATGGCTTTTTTCCTGTTTGTTCCTCTGTCGGAATTCTCTTTCCCTTCTAGTCTAATCTAGAAGGGAAACTTGGTCACCTTCCACCAACCCCTCGGGACTCAGATCCAGAATCACCTCTTTCACAAACTTTGTCCTGACTCCCTCTAGCAGTTAGCCAGTCTCTGCCCTGTGCCCTCATGAAACCGTGCAATTCCTCCACTGTGTTCTGATTTTTAAAACCTATTTTCCCCCTCACTGAACTACAGGGTCCTTGAGTGAAGACCGGGGCTTATTCTCTAGCATCCTAGGCACAAGGGCACCCTGACCATTTACTGAGTCAACAAATTGCCACGGATCATGGAGAAAGACACACCTAGTTTAAAACTTCGCTCTCCTACCTACCAGCTGTGTGACGTCAGCGAGAGCTCTGTGTCTCTGAGCCTCCTTTGCTGTCTGTGAAATGAAAATTATTACCACAGCCCTACAGGAACAGTAGGAAACAAAAAATCAGATTTAGAAAACAATGAACTATTGGGAGAGTGAGGAAAGGAAAGGCGTTGGAGATGAAGCGCAGGTTTCTGGTCATAACTGGGGGGCTGAGGGTGCCATGGACTCAGGGCGGGAAGGTTAGATGAGGAGCAGTGTTGTGAGGAAGCCAGTATGTATTTGCCATCCAGCTTCTACCCAACAACCAAAGAAGAGGAGGAGATATTATGTATGTCTTTTAAATGCCCACCACCTCATTTCTTTTGGTTACTACCCATTTTCTTTTAATGGCCTGGATAGATGCCAAGGCATGAGGTTTGGGGGCGGGAACCCTATTTGATACCAATGTCCCTGACAGACAGTAAGACAAACTCACTGAGAGACCTAATCATCCCCTGAGAGGCTGCGAACTTGCCTGTCTGGCATCACACCCAGTGTGCACACAAATACAGCTGGGCAGGCAGGTAGGGAATGTGTGCTGTCTCCAGCCAGCGTGCGCCAACGTGGCCCAGGGGACCGGGCCCCCAGTTTCAGGCCTTGACACAGTGGGCCCTGCTCCCAGGTTGGGAGCTGCTGCCTGAGGACCCACGTGGGGGACAGCAAGGAGCACCAGCTAGGAAAGCAGAGTCTGCAGGCAGAAGGGTGGATCAGAGGGGAATGGCCCCATGAGCCAGGAAAAGATGCTTAGAGGGTTCTAGAAAGCAAAGATTAAAAGGGGCACGGCTCAGAGAATAGGACCCCAGGACAGGAGAGAAACAGGAAAATCAAACAATTCTTTTTTTTTTTTTGTTCTTTTGCACTGATTCCTGTGTATGTTTTATTTTCCCATTGTCATGTAACATCTCATAGATAGAGGATTTAATTTAATGTACATTTATTAAGTATTTCTTTGAATTCAATGCTGTTCTAGCTGCTGAACTTGTCCACCATTGTAAAACTCCTCAGCAATATTCAAAGTTTTGTAGAATGCTATTAAAAGTCTTGTTGAATTAAATTCTAATGACAAGGAGAAACCTAAATTCTAACGACAACGAAAAATTCTAATGACAATGAGAATCATATTCAGTGTATCAACCAAATAGGATCAATCCTGGCTCTGCCTCTTAATAATTGTGAGACAGTAGATGCCTTACTTCTATAAGCATGTTTCCTATTTTTTTTTCCTTTTTTTGTTTCAGAATATTATAGGATACAAATATTTTCATTATATGGATTGCTTTTGCACTGCTTGAGTCGAAGTTACAAGTGTGCACATCACTCAGACAGTGAACACTGTACCCGTTAGGTATGATTTCTCCCATCCCCTCCTCCCCCCTCCCATCTGCAGGATTTCCGATGAGTTTTACTTCCATCTGTGCATGTGAGTGCTGATTGGTTAGTTCCAAATTTAACAATGAGTACATGTGATGTTTGTTTTTCCATTCTTGTGATACTTCACTTAGGATGATGGTCTCCAATTCCATCCAGATTGTTGCAAAAGGTATCAATCCAATTTTTATGGCTGAGTGGTACTCCATGGTATACATATACCACATTTTATTAATCCACTCATGAATTGATGGGCACTTGGTTTGATTCCACATCTTTGCAATTGTGAATTGTGCTGTAATAAACATTCTAGTGCAAGTGTCTTTTTGAAATAAATGACTTTTTTTCTTTGTGTAAATACCCAGTAGTGGGATGGCTGGATCAAATGGTAAGTCTACTTTTAGTTCTTTGGGGAATCTCCATCCTATTTTCCATAGAGGTTGCACTAGTTTGCAGTCCCACCAACAGTGTATAAGTGTTCCTTTCTTTCTGCATCCACACCAGGATCTGTTGTTTTGGGACTTTTTGATAAAAGCTATCCTTACTGGGGTTAGGTGATATCTCATTGTGGTTTTGATTTGCAAAAAGACATGAACAGGAGCTTTTCAAAAGAAGATAGACTAATGGCCAATAAACATATGAAAAAAGTGCTCAATGTCACTAATCATCAGACAGTTCTAAGAGCAGAGAGAACCCAGATGTAACATGGAGCATTTGGCAAAAAAACAATCCAAACGCAGAATTGGGTGGGCTGGAATGGGGTGGGGGAGGCTTATCTGGGGTCAATGTCAGCACAAAGATTCCAAATCTTACACAGCATCCCTTCTTTGCAAATCAGACAAGCTCTGCCTGAAATAGTGATGATCCAGAGGCATTGGACAGAACAGGAGAAAGGGCAGACTTCCACCCATGAGGGCAGGTCCCATCCTTCACAAGCGTTATGATGGGTGGTGCCTGTCAGTCCCCATTCAGATCTATCACCCACAGGTATCAGCAGAACAACCAGCACAAGAGGCTTCTGATTCCTGCTGCATTAGACCTTGGCATAAAGCAGCTAGGTTTTCTTGTACCTGGTATCACTGTCCTAGTCACAACCTGTCTTCAACCTCCTAAGCAAGCATAGGAGGGATAGAAGATATCATCTAATTCATCTAGTCCCACCCCTATTTTTATAAATAAAAAAGTTTCTAGAAAGGTTAAGCGACTGCTCAAGCTAATAAAATAATCTTTGGTAGAGAGAGAACCAGAACTCATTATTTAACCATTCAATAGAAGGTTCTCTCTGTTCTACCAGATAACCAGCCACATGTCATAGGGAATCCACTGAAGACTCGAATTTGACTTTTGGAGTAAAATTCTCTTTGTTTGGAAAAAATCATCATAAGAAACATTTTACAAATGCAAACCTAAGGCAATGGGCACATTAAAATTCTTAAGGAAACTCTACCTGGGAACTATGAGGTAATCCAGATGCTGATACTTCCAATACTTTTGGGTATCCTGTTTAGTATTACACACTTAGAGTAATTTATCCTATTTCCCTACTTATTTGGTTGGAACATTTTTTTACAAATCTAAATTTCAGAAGAGGTATGCCTGAAAATTACTGTGTTTTTGAGAGAGGTATCCATACTTTTGTTGTCTTATCTAATAATTTGCTACCCAAAGATCAAGTGTAGAGGTTGGAGGGAGGGAAGTGTAGACCTTTGCTCTGAGGTCAAGAGTAGATTGGACTAGATCTGGCAAAGCACAATCTAGACTAGACTGTTCATGTCAATATATGACATAGTCTTGAATAAGACAGATTTTGGTTAATGCCTTGTGAAACCATTGTATTGATATTTGAGGTTCTGCAGACAGACACGGCCTTGAGAGTGAGTTGAGATTTCCCCTGTATGTAACGACTATTCTTACCATCAGTCATCCTAGGGCAAGGTTAATCTTGGGACCAAAAAAATAAAAAGTAGTGAAGAAACAATGCCTACCTTACCACTTAGGGAATCAGAAGCGGTTGATCTGGAGTCAGGAGAGTAGGGTAGACATGGCACCTGCTCTGTAGAAGCAGATGGGCAGGAAGCAGGGACCCAGCCCAGTCAGCGACTCTGGGCTTGACTCATGCCAGTGGACCCTAAGGATAGCCAGTGCTAGAAGCAATGAACTTCTCTCATAGTCAAGGCTTTAGTAAAGGCTTATTAAAAATCATAGTTTGACCTCTGTTGAGCTGAAGGGAATTAGGAGACACTACCAGCCATGTTTAAGAAGGAGGAGCCAAGAGAAGAATGGGTGTCCCTCTCCCCAAAGCCAGCTTTGGGTTATCAGCGGCAGCCTCCAGCCAAAAAATTAGGCCCAGACAGGCAACGATCTCTCTGGGATTATCAGAAACAAGAACAGTAATAGGGCAGCAAGATTAGAGCAATGAAGAAACCAAAGGAGAACCTGAAGTACTCATTTCAGAAGAGAAATATGGGGAACTAATGTGGGGGAAGCTGGGGTAATGGGAAAATATGTCAGGTATTAGATTTCTTTTGGTTGCAAGCTAGAGCAATCATCTCGGGCTTAGCTTACTAAATTTTTTTTAAAAAATTAGGGACAAAGGCTTCATTGGAAGGATAGTTGAACATTTAGTGGAATAGAAGGAATAACTGTAAAATCAAAACCCAGGAAGGAAAGGATTCCCAGCCATAGGAGGTGATGGAACCTTTATATAAGGTGCAGACTCTAACATGGCTTGTCTCTGGTTGCCAACCACCTCTCTGTGTCTCTCCCTTTCAAAAATCCAATTCAAAAAGAAAAATAATCAGAATGGCTTGATGCAGCTACAGGTAAAGCAAGGACAGTAGAGACCTACCCCTGTGGCTAATGGGAGAGAGGACATCTCCCTCTTCTCACGCTGCTCAGGTTGTGAAGTAAGAACTGCTTCCTCCATAGCAACATTACCTGCATTTCACTCCATTGACTCCTGCCTCCCTCACTCCACTCCAAAAGGACAGTATTAGTTTTCTATCATGCATAAGAAGTTATCAGAGACTTAGCAACCTAAAACCACATGCATTTGTTATCTATCACAAGCATTTAGGAGTCAGGAGTCCAGAAACATCTTAACTGAGTCCTCTGCTCAGGGTCTCACATGGCTGGGCTGCATTCTCATCTGGAGGCTTGACTGGGGAAGAATCTACTTCCGAGCTCATTCCAGCTGTTGGCAAAATTCATTTCCTTGTGGTGATATGGCTGAAGACCTGACTTTTTGCTGCTGTCAGTGAGAGGTGTGCACATTTCATAGAGGCTGTCCCAGTTCCTTGTCATGTGGGCTTCCTCAATGTGGTGGCTTACTCCATCGAGGCAGCAAGGGGATCTCTCTCAGAAGATGGACCAGTCCTTCTTTTAAGAGATTTTACCTAATGAAGTCAGGCCCATCCAGGATAAACTCCCTTTTGATTAATTCCAAATCAACTAATTTGTAACCTTAGTTACAGCTGCAAAACCCCTTCACCTTTGCCACCTTTTCCACTATAACTGGAAGAAAATCATAGCCCTGCTATCATTTATGGGGAGTGGATTATATAGGGTATAAACTCAGGCATGGAGACTACTCTGACTACCTGTTTATTCCTCATGGGACAGGGTGATAAATTGATATTTGTGTCCACAGAAAAGGCAGGAAAGAGTCAGAGTAATGGCAAAAACACAGGTGTGGAAGAGCAAGTAGGCTGATGGGTGGCAAAGGATGTCCATGGCCACACCTATCCCAGTCTGCCTCCTTTGCAAGAAGAGGTGGGGGAGTTTCCAGTTGCATGGAGTATGGGGAACAGGGCTTCTTACATTAATCAATGTTCTGGTTGTTTTCCACAGCTCTATCCTTCCCCAAACCAGGGTAAAGGTGGCCTCTTCCAGCTCCCAAGGCAAGTGACATGCTATGTACTTTTTTCCTCCCTTATACTAACCCATGTGTCTTAGGCTTTAGCAGCCTGCAACTGCTGAACAGTTTTCAGTTCCCTTCTATACCCCAATTGTCAAGCACGCAGGAAACACCCTTGCAATGGCTGCCCCGTGAAGAATTTTCCTCTCCCTTTGGCACAAGCCCTCAGAACATCAAGTAGAGTTTGAGGCCCTAAGGAATCAGAACTCTCTCCTGTTGAGTTCTGAAGCAATTGGAAAATAGGCAGAGGAATCAGACAGGGATCAAAATACTAGTTTTACCAGGGTGGTAAAGCTGTATAGGAAAATAAGATTTGGATCTGGAGCCAACATGGGCTTTTTTTTCCTTCTGCCCTAAATTGAAATTCCCTACTCCGTCAGAGGCAGAGAAGTGGGATCACTGCTGGCCTCCCCTGATGAGCTTACTAGAAGGAGAGACTAAGTATGCTTGCGGTCTGTGTGAAGGCAGGTGAGAAAGAGGGAGGAACAGTGAGAGAGAATGAGCCTGCACACGTCCCGATGGAGACCAGAGGCTTACTGGCTCTACATCTCATGGGTTGTAAGTCCTTTTGGCAGAGATGTGACCAGGGAAGAGGCTAATTCACAAGAGCCATTATTTTTCATTGTCCAGAAGAGAAGCGGAGGCACAGAGAGGGTAAGTAACTGGCTCAAGAACACACAGGAGTCAAGGACCAAATGGAGAGTTAGACTTTCTTTGCAGATCCTGGCTATGCTACCCCCTTAGTAAAGAGCAGAGGCAAATTGACCCCTCACGTCCCTAGGGTCTCCTGAGAATTGGGCTGCTGACGTAAGTAAGCCAGGAAACAAGGGGCCCACGGGGTCAGGTAGTGGGGCACCTCAGTTAAAGTGGTTAATAACCACGGCAACATGATTTATTACTTAGCACTCTGAGGGAGTGCCTGTCACTGCAGGCACCTCCCTCCCCAGCCCAGCTCCTTCATTTGCATAGGTAATGGTCATGTTATTAACAGCTCATTAGTGTCAGGCTCAGGTGACCAGAAAGAAAAGAGCCTCTTCTATTTCAGAGAAAATCCCACTGGGACTCTTACTCCAGGGCCAGAAAGGGGCCTGGTGACCCAGAAACCAGAGAGGGTCACTGCTCTTCCTTAATGGCAGAGGACAACCTAAAATAACATCAGTAAATATAATAAAAGTCTCTTAAGTGATGTCCCCTTGATATCATGTGGTGAAACTAGCACTTTGCTTACATGGTCTTCTTCTCAAAACCATAACCCCAGTCTACCTATGAGAAAAACAGCAGACAAATCACACTTGAGGGTCATTCTACAAAATGCCCTACCAGTGACCCTCAGGACTGCAAAGGTTTAAGAAACAGTCGCAGCCAAGAGGAGCCTAATGAGACCTGACCCCTCATCCCCATCCCTGGATGGGATGCAGGGTCAGAAGAAGGACATTAGTTAAAAACTAAGGAAATCTAAATAAACTACAGCCTTACTAATAGTAATTTATCCGTAGCGGCCTATTAATGGTAACAAACGTACCATGCTACCGTAAGAGGTTAATAATAGAAGTAGCTGGGTACGAGGCATATGAGAACTTGCTGAACTATCTTCACAATTTTTCTGTAAATCTAAAACTGTTCTAAAATAGTTTAATTTTTCTTTTTTAAAAAATGTCTCTATCGTGAATGGAGCACATTCCAATTTATGCCATGTTGTTATTCAAACTATCGGTGTTGATCCTCAGAGGAATACGATGTGGTCGGGGAAACAGGCATCATTGTCCCTGTTTTACAAATAAAATAACTGATGTTTTGGGAAACTAAGTGACTTACCCAAGGTCATGCAGCTGCCAAGTCCAAGAGCTTAGTTTCAAATTCAAGTCTCGTGACTCAGAGGCTCACACATTCATCAAAACAAATGTTACTGTCCCAGAGAGGACAGGGACAGAGAAGCCAGTCCAGGTCTCTGGGGGCGGCCAGAGCAGTTGGCAGTGGGGGCTGCTAAAAGAAAAAGATAAGAGGTCAAGGTCAAGGTCATCTTCATGGGTCCCCTTGGTCTCATAGTCCCTCCAGTCCTAGTGTTAATAAATAAATAAATAAATAAATAAATGTTCTTCTTTCTCTTCCTCATCTGTGCCCAAATCTCCCCCACATCCTAGGTGTCGAAACACAATTTATGATTCATCTGAAGTATTTTTGCCCAGCCAGAAAAGCACAATGACATCAAGATCTTCCTTTCTCTCTTTATCTGACCTCACCCCACAGAACGTCAGCACCAGCCCCAGCCTAGAAGATCGTGGTCTAAGCCTACACAAATCCAGTCAATGGGTGACGAGGAAACTAATTCTAGCTCCATGTCTGCCTCTTGTGCTTTCTTCAAGCCCCTGCTACTTTCAGATCCAGCTGAGACCATATAGGAGAAAGGAGGAAGAATTTTCTGTATTCACCTGGCAAGTCTGGGGAGAGAGGTGAGAATACCTACGTGAGACATGGACGATCAGGCCCGGCTCTGCCCACGGAAGAAAATGATGCCAGAGGAAGGAAAACAGTTTGCATGGGGAAAGGGCACAAAAGCCATCCTGGTTTAATCCAAACCAGTTATTGGCCTTGGGGCAAGTCATCATAATCTTTCTGGGAGTCAGTTTCCTCTTATAGAAAATGAGGGGTCTGGACTAGGTGCTCCCTAAGTTCCCTCTGAACTTGGGCGTTCTGTAATCTAGTTTGTGATCAATGATTATGGAAAACAGAGTCTGGGTTCTCATCAGCTAGAAGAGAAAGAAATGGAAGTGTCGTCACAGGACAATTTAGAAATTGAATCAGATACTCACATCGCTCCTGCTGTGGTCACTATAGAAGTCCTCAAGGAGATATATGTTCATGAGATTACTTAATTCACCAAGGAGTATTTAGCAAATGCCCACTGGTTTTATCATGCCGCACTACAGAGGGGATTAGAGACGAAAGGGATATTGGGGGCATCGGAACATATAATCAGTTTCCAATAGCTTACAAGCTGCTAGCTCACCCCATACAGTCCAATCCAACAGTTACAAACACACGTCAAGTTAACTGCTGTGACCTATACAGAAACACTCTGTAATGAAGATGTATTAATACTATGTGAGCACACACTTAAGTGTACATATATATATGTATATGTGCACATTCCACCTGCCCTAACCCACCCAGTGTTTCCATTTGCCTTATCAGGAAAGTTCCAGAAGAAATAGCATATGAAGAATAGGAATATATCCTCAGAGCTACACTAAGACCCAGTGGGGTGACAAAGCAGTGGGAAATCTAAATCTCTGATGGAGTCTTCATCAGACCTTGACCTCAACCCAGGGTCAGCTGGGGATCCTCACCAAGCTCCCCCTGCTCTGCCCTGCACCCTCCCTTGCACCCTGCCTTCCTCAGTCTTTCCGCCTCTCCCTTCACCCTGCTCTCTGCATACATTTTTCTCCCCTTCCAGCCACATATTGCCTTGTCCCAGACTCTCTCCTGAGGGCAGCAAATTACTCCTACCATTTTTAAAAATGTAATCAACTGTATTTGATCCAGCAGGTGCTTTTGTCAGGATGGGTTTTAAAAAAAAAAATAGGTTGAAAAAAGTGGATAAAATATAAATTAAAAAAGAAGAATGGGTCTGGTTACAATCAATAACCCCAGAATTATTGACTCCTCTCCCCATTACACTGTGATGCCACTGTAATCTTGCTGGCAGATTCTATAAAGGACGCATCTGTGCAAGATGAGATGTCCATTGTCAAAAGTTATAATTCTCTCCAACACAACTCCCATAACAACAGCCAGGCAGTTTCTGCAGAGCGATCTGGTGTCTGAGAACCACATGACATCACTCTCTAAAACCCATTTTGTGTCTCTGCCCCGGGGCCATCTCTGTCCTTAGCAAGTTGGCAGGAGAAAAGGCAGCAGAACCAGAAGATGAACTCGGCCCCAGCGTGGTGACCTGTGTTCAGACATTTCAGGCTTTCTTTGCCCTTCCAACCCCCCCTTGGAGAATTGTACCCCAGAGCTAAAGTCCTGCTGGAAACAGATTGATATTCACCCCAAGGAAAAGCTAGAACTAATCTCCATTTCCTTGTACAAATTCTCCAGCTGGGGTTGCAGCCCCCAGGAATATTTTGGCCTGGGGGCAGAGCTCAGAGTTGGTTTCCAGAGATTTCCCCAGGAAAGGCCAGGGCAGGCATCAGCAGGGAAAAGCAACCTATCTGGACAAGGCTGTTGGCAGACCTACCGGGCTCCAGACCTACGAGGAGTTAAGGAAAATCTCCAAGTGGGAGCCAATGACTCTTGCAGCCAGTGGCCGGCTCAGGAAGTTTTCCTGAGCTCACTATTCAATCCCCAGAAAATGGTGTGGCCAAACACGAAGGGCACTGGCCAGGGAGCTGCGTGACCTTGACAAAAACCTCCTCTCTCTGGCTTCGCCTTCTTCATTTGCAGAGTGAGAGGGTTGGAGGGACAAGCTCAGGGGCCCTTCCAAATGTATGATGAGTGACAGTTCTCTCTCAGCCCTGGGTTGGGGTAGGGGCTGTAACTTTGGTCATTTCTCAGCCTTTCCAATCCTTGCTGACTGATGCCCCCATCCCCAGTCCCAGAAGGAGCCCCTGCCTCATCAGAGGGGGTTTGGGCATCTCCCTGCCAAAGTAGTAGAACCAGAAAATCTGGGTGGGCCCTGCCCTCCAGGGCACTCTGTCCAAACGGAAAGCAAAGCTCTGCTGGTTTTGATTATGAAGATTTACAGGCAGAAGTGAGTTTCCTTGGCAATATTGTCTGCCGCCTTTATGAGCAGCAATTACATAGCATTTGGTACCTGGGAAGGCAACAGGCGAGAGCTGAGATGGTGAAATGCTCTATCACTCCGAGGAGCACAACGCCTTTGGTAATAAATATTGACGTTCATTAAGACAAAGCCAGAATTCAATCTGTGCTGGGGAATTCTCTGCTTCCGGCCCGAGAATGGTCCTTATTTACAAGATGTCCCTAAGGGAATGAGACAGGCTGGCTCACCTTGCTCCCCAAGACACATTTTATTCAGCCAACTTGTCCTGGGCAAATGTGTGTCTGACAAGCCAATTTGAAAATGAATTTGGTACATTTTTTGAGTTGATTATTTATTCTGAAAATGAATGTGCATTCTGGTCGGGCTGACAGCTCTAGGGATGAGAGAACTCCGTGCCCCCTGCTCCCCCCTCACGCCTCCTCGCCCAACAAAGGAGAAAGTGCAGGCAGCTTTTCCAGGCATTGGGCTGGACGGGCCCCTCCACCTTCACTCACCAGCACCCAGCCCAGCAGATGTTCATCTTCCTGACCGAGCCAGAGTGCAAGACCTGTGGCAGGGGTGGGAGTAGGGGAGGAGGAAGCCAAAGGGGGTTCATCTGCTCCACCTTCTTGCATGGTTCACCTGGGCCAGCATTTGACTCCCGTGGCGAGGAGTCATCATGAAGTCCTAACACAGGGACAGAGCCTGGGACAGGTTGTAGGATAAGAAGAAGGCTTCCTATCACCCTTTCGTTCCCAACTTCCTGTACCTTGCTTGCTTTCGCTCTTGCTCTGAAGTGTCTGATCATACTCATCACCTCTAGCCTGTCAAGGTAATATCTTTGCACATCTCATGAGAAGGTGACATGCTGGAGGAAGGTGCTCAGGCAGTGCCCCCTCCTGCCCTCCCCTCCAGCTGTGCTTCCTCTGTAGCCCTCCTGCAGGGGAATCCTGGCTTTCTGGTGCAATCCCAGAAGGCTTCATGTGAAAGGAGCACTCCAGTGGGATTTGGAAGAGTAGGGAAGTTTGGAAGGGCAGAGGTAGAGAACTATATTCCCCAGGGGAGTAACTACATGAGCAGAGAGATGAGGATGTGGGCAGGATGTTTTAAAGATACTGAGTTGCCTGTGGCTGAAATTGCATTGAGAGGGATTGGATCATGGAAGGCCTTGAATGCAAAGCTACGAAGCCTGCACTCTAAATTTACCAAGGTGGTGAGATTGCTTTTGTTCAGAAGTTTTCAAGTTTCTTTTAGACCACAAGACTCTTTATTCTAATATACTCAACCTCAATGGACAAAGCAGAGAAAGGTTAGGCTGCTCTGATTAGGCACAGGTGAAGGGCCCAGAGACGTACCCTCTTAACCCACACACAGCCGCCTGAGCTACCCTGCAAACACAGACTCCTGGAATTCCTCACCAGACCTACTGATTTGTGTTCTCTGGAGGTGGTGTCCAGAATATGCATTTTGTTTTTACCAATCTTGGTGATTGGCAAAACACCCTAAAGTTTGAGAACTGTGGCTCTAGGGCTTGACAGGGCAGAGTGTGAAGAATGATGCATGTCTTGGTTTGCAGGTAATTCCTCCACTTGGCTTGACTGATTTCCCATCTGTCTTCCACATCTCTCTGATGTGTAATCTGGTTGTTCTATGCCATGTAAACACTCCTCCAAAGCATCATATGACTGTTCTTCCACTGCACCTGGAGAGGATGGACTAGGGGGAGTAGGATTATAAAAACTGGCCAACCCCAAAATTCCTGTACCTCACCTAGGGCCTTTGTGGCACTGGAAACCCTAGTTCTGAAAGCAAATGTTTGTAAGCACCTTGGAAACCACACACCCACTCTCAACCATTAGTGTGAAAAAGGTCATTCATTTCCCAGCTCAGCTGCAAAAGCAATGCGGTTCAGGAGGCTGGAATCAGAAAATCTCAAGTCAAACGTCTTCAGAGACCTGCTCTCTGCCAAAAGGGCTGGGGCCCCAGGCCCAGGAGCCTCTAGGGCCTCAGAGTGAACTCGGAGCCCTTTTCCACAGCACAAAGTTCCAAATCAACACCTCTCCTCAAAAAGTACAGCTTCTGCCAGTTCAGTTGTGTCATTATTTCTGCTTGCCAGATGGGAGAGTGAGGGGAAGCAGCCCTGAGCAATTAAGTGTCTAGCCTAAGGTCACAGAGCAAGTCAATCCAGGCCCTCAGAAAGCACCAGGTCCTCCTGCCAGATTCAGCCAGAGAGTGGGCAACCTGCCCTCAGGCTCCTGCCTCAGTGCACCTTCATCTCGCTGGGCTCCACAGCCAGGGCTGACTCTTCCTGTACTCCCACACACCTTCGCCAACGCATCACTGCCCTGATCTAAGGCTCCCCTGCCACCCCAGCCTGAGGCCTCTAGAAATCAGGAGACACCTGCACAGGTAGGTGATGGCTGTCACAAAGTGAACCCAGAGAGAAGAAAGAGAAAGCTTTGGTATTCAGCTTCCACTTCAGCTCTCAGCCCACTAATTTGGGGCAGCAATGGGAATGTGAGAGCTGTGAGCACAGTCTGCCCAGGGTGACAGAGAAGAGTTTGCCAAGTAGATGGAGTGTTCTCGGACATCTAGTGCTTTATTGCTTTGAACTGACCTGCACCTCCATCACCTACCCCCATCCTCCTTCCTTTGGGGAACTGCTTCTCTGCCATGTCAATCATGGGATTCTAATGAGATGCCAGTCACTCCTAGTAGCAGCAGGGGGCATGCCATCCAGTTCTAGCTAATCGTTGTTTCTCATGCGCTTGCCCACAGTGATTGGTCCAAGGATGGGCATGGGATGATGTCTGGCCAATCAGAGTTCTTCCCTGGGATTTGTTTCAGTGTGACAGTGTCTGTGTGTGTGTGTGTGTGTGTGTGTGTTGGGGCACAGGAGGGATGCTACAGATGTAAGCCTTCCCTGAAACCTGAAGAAG
>VBSM01001265.1:71377546-71397385 GCA_008086735.1 Cheirogaleus medius | reverse complement strand
AAAAAAAAAAAAAAAAAAGGAGACACAGGTTAACATCTTAACAGGAGAGCTTGAGATTAAACTCTGAGAATTTCCCAACAGGAAGGGCTATAAAATGTCCATAAAGGCTATTAAAGAAGATGATAAAACCTTGGGTGAAATTAGGCTCAGGACGGATGGCTGTGTGTCTGGGACAGGTCTGGTGCAGCCCTTCCTTGAGGCTGGGGACCCACCCTAGTCATCATGGTGGGCCATTTCGGCTCTGGGTGGCCCGTGGCCCTCCTGCTCTGCCCCACGGAGGTGAGAGCTGCCCCTGGAAGGAGAGCCTCCTCGTCTCAACGGTCCGGGCAGCCCAGGTGAGCAGTGACACAGCCAGCCAGCGGCAGCACCCAGAGGACAAGCGCCGCAAAATATGCTTGAAGGGCCAGCCGCGTGGCCAGGATTACAATGCGATGCCGGCCTCGGGTCAGTAATGGGGAGGTATTAGTCATCTCTTCAGACCTCAGCTCCATTATTTTTGCCAGAAATGTGAGAACAGCTCTCACTAATAACGTGCGGAATCACTTCCAACTATTTGCCTTTCAAGTCAGCCTCCTCAGGTCGGGTGACATATCTCGTTTAACAGGGGGTGCCATTAGAGGGAAGATTTAACGTGTGGCTAAAAGCATTTGTAGCGAGAGCTGTGGGTGGGTTCCTTTTTAAGCTTCTGTGGCTGGTAACTTGCGTCTCTTCCCTCTGTGCTGTTGGGTTTTGTTATTGAAGCCTTTTTCTTTCCTGAAGGAGGTTGGTCATTAACTCTCCCCTGCCTGGAGCCTCGCCTGGCACGGACAGGGCAGGTCAAGAGCTGAATTAGAAATCTCTCCTGCGTCCACCAACCAGAGACCACAGGAGGCTGGCATGATGGCTCCAGGCTTCTTGCCACCCTTGTGCAACTGCCCCTCAACTCTCTCCGGTGACCTGGTGTCTCCTTACGCTGATGTCTTGCAGAAACAACTAGAGCCTTGCAAACAGAGCCACAAATCTAACAGCCCACAGAATTTACATATCTACCAACAATGTGAGTCCTGCCTCTTCCCCCGCCTTGAGAGGGCCAACAGGCATGCCAGGAACAGTGGGAAAAGAAGACTGAGGATCTAGAAGAAGAATCTGTTATTTTTCTACAACTTGTGTTTTGACTGAGACTTGATTTTTTTTTTCCTGAAGACTGAGACCCTTCAAGACTTTGCTTGAGCTTCCTAAATCTTTGTCCCAAAGTAAGCTTCCCAACTCCCAGATTCCCAACTTTGCTGAGCCTTGGATTCTTCATCCAAAGTCAGAGAAATAGCTACCTATCAAATAACAGGTTATAGTTAAAAAGAGTTGAGCACATGGGAGGGCCTCATACACACATATCAGTTACAACTTTTTTGGTTACTAGTTGCAAGTGATAGAAACCCCAACAAGAGTGCCTAAATAAAAAGGGAATTTGTTGGATTGTATAATTGACAAATCCAGGGCTCAGTCTGGCTTTAGGCACCTGGTGGGTGGCTCAGGAAACTGTCCCCATGATCAAGTTTCTCTCTGGCCATCCCTTGGCTGGGCTTCCTGTGTCCTGGCTCCATGTGATGCAAGACTTGGTGGCAGCAAGATGGCAGCAGCTGCCTTGGATCACATCCTCACAATCCCAAGGCAATGGAGAAAAGGATACTTTCTTCCTACCCGACCCCCAACAGGTCACCTAAGCCCTGAGCCAGACACTCACTGGGCTCGTTCCTGAAGCAATCACCATGACTTAGGCCTTAGAATGTGATGATGACGTTCACCCGAGTCTCAGACTCCACTTAAAGGGAAAGAACCAGGAAAGGAACCCTCCCCAACTCAAAGCACTGAGAGTTACATAAAAGATGTTTCCTCAAAAGAAATTTATAGTACCATTACCAAAAATGTGGTCAAGGAGAATGGTAGGTACCCAAACATAGAAATATAAATAATAACTTCTCACCTACCCCATGTGCAAGATAAGGGTTATTTGATAGCAACGTTTAATAAAGACATATAGTCATATCATATAATCCATGAAGTCTCCCCAAAACTTTTCAGTAAAGTGCCTTCTTCCTCATAAATCAGTAATATATTGGTCATACTTATCCAATCTAAACTATGCTATGCTGTACTCATAGCATTTTTCTCCATGTGCCTTCTGTTGGAGTTGCTTGCTATAAGGCTCTGTCACCTCCATTGCAATTGAGCTCCTGCTGGTCAAAGACCCTGACCGGGTCTTATTTACCTCCATACCCCACACAGTGGGAAATCTGGGTGCTTTCAGATCCACAATGGCTCCCTGCATCCAGCCCAGTTCCATTCTCCAATGCCCTTCCCCTAACCACTTTGTGTGCTTTGGATTAGATTGGCAGGGACTCGTGGACCAGAGGAATTCTAAAGTGAGATGTCCCCTGAAGCGCCCTCTTTTGCTAGCATCTGCCTTTGTAACAGCTTCCTCATAATGTACCTTAGATTATTTTCCTGGTTCTCCATCACAAAAGGAATCTCTGGGAATAGGTAGGACCTTACCTTTTCACCTCTGTTATCCTTGGTGCCTACAACAGTATGTGGCTCAAAGAAAGCACCTAATTAATTAAGTGGTGCAACCACATTAGAGCTTATTCATAATGATCCCAGATTCTCCAAGAAGTGCCTCATCTATGAGGGCTACTGGAAGGGAAGGTACTCAGCCCGGGTGAGAGGTTAGAAATCTAGAGGGTTAAATGCAAAACACAAGTAGAGAAGGAAGGGAAAGCTCACTGTTGTTGCTTGTTATCTATGAAGCCAGAGCAGATAAAGAGACAGAACAGGGAGCCTGACAGGCTACAGGGAGCTAGTGAAGGGTGGGGCTTGAGCTTGATTCAGGGTGTGGCTGGTACCCACAGAGAAAGGGAGGCAAAATCTTGATGGGGGATGGCTTGCAGCAGCGACCCACAAAGGCAGAAAGGCAATACAACTGTGGATCCGCGTGCTGAGCACTGTAAGGGCATGAGCTCAGTGGCGCTGGGAAGCCAAGAGGGACAGGCTCAGTTCCCTGGGATGGGGGCAGAAAAGGGCCAGAGAGGAGTCCAGTACCTCAGTAGGGCAGGACTGGAGCTCTGGGGCCAGAATGCTTATTAGGAAACTAGGGTAGAGTCCCAGCAGCATGAATGGGACGTTAGCAGCCATTAAAGGAAGGGTGTTCGCTACAAACGAACAGACCCATCATCTGCAGGCAGACATCTGAGTACAGCATTCCCCCTACCGGCAAGGAGGAACTGCTAGCGCCCTCCTAGCCCAGTGAATAGAGGCTCCTTAGCTGGGTGGGGCTGAGCTTGCAGGAAATGCCAGGCTGGGCCAGGTGAGAAAGACTTCTTGGCAGATTCCCAGACTCTGTGTGTGTCTGGGGCCAGGGGCTGAGCCACTGCCAGCACTGTCTGACCTCCAGGATCCCCCTTGTCAACAAGCAGCCGGAACAGGAGACTTCAGAGGCTCCCTCAGCTTTGGAGAAAGCTCTGCAAACAAAACTCAGTTTTTAGGGGTTAATCCACAGCCCCAGGAGGAGGCGGTGGGCCTCCTCTGAAGGGCAGAGCCAGTGAGTGGGCTGAGACTAAAGAAAAGGCCTGAGGCTGCCGGCCTGAGATTAGTTTGGCAGCAGCTCCAAAGAGCAGCCCTTCAATCGCAGGGATTGTCTGAGCCCTCAAAAGCCCTGGCTGCCTCCCACCAGCCCAGCTAATGGGGCTGAGCTGCCGGGGCCACGACCTCTGTTTCCCAGCTGATGGTCCGCTGCCCTGTGTCTCACTCCCCCAGCAACCAGGGGGGCCGCGGACTCTGCCTGGCTTGTGTGCACCGTGTCCTTGCATGTCTTCAGCACCTACTATGTGCACAGCGTCACACCCTCCTGGCTCCTGCGACTCTCCCCAGCAGCAGGTCAGCCCCTGGGCTAATTAGTGATTAGGGCTACCGTATTCTGCGTGGTGGGGGTGCCCAGCAAGTAATAAGGGAAAAGGGAGAAAAGAACGTGCCCGCATCTGGGCGATCACACACACTGGGAGCCGACCCCCTCCCCACCCCGGCCGGGAGGACGCTCAGGCTGAAATGCGCGGTTTGCCAAAGAGCAGGGCTGGGCCCTCCCCGGTGCTGAATGTCTAGGAAGAGAAGCGCCTCCGTTGCCAGGCGGCGTCTGCCACCCGTTCCCACCTCGGCCTCTGCAGCCCTTCACCCCTTCCCTTCTGGGCCCCCCTGTGAGGACGCCCAGGCCTGCCGAGCCCGGGAGGGCGGCGCGGACGCAGGGCTGGCGGGCTGGGGCGGCGGCCGGGCAAGGAGGGCGGTGCGGGCGCAGAGGTGGCGGGAGAGACGCGCTGGAACAGAAGCGGGAGAAGGAGCGAGCGGCAATTCCGCTGCTCCGCGAACGGCGCTCCGGGTCGGCGGGCTGCGGCCCCGCAACCACTCCCCGGCCTGCTCCTGCCGCTTGGCCGGCCGCCGGCTGCTTCCCGCGGCGACGAGCGCTCGGCAGAGTGGTCGTCATCTCTTCTGGCGGCTTCGCTGGAGCGGGGAGGGGCGGGGAGAGCCCCCTGTCCACCCCTGCCCTGCCCTGCCCTGCTCCGGCCGCTGCAGTAGCCCAGCCGGGCCGCTCCTCCAGCGGGCCTCCAGGCCCTCCCCAGCCCCGGGAATGGAGCCCCGGGCGACCTCGGGCCTCCCCTTGGGGTCTGCGCCGGACCCCACCCGGAACCCGATCCAGAAAGAGGGAGGGCGGGGCCGGCCGCGACGCTGGAGCGGCAAGAACAGGCGCGAGGCGAGGCTCCGATAAGGGGGTGCAGGGAGCGGGAGGAGCCCCCAGAATACTCCAGGAGCAGGCGGGAGCTAAACCCCGCCTTCCACACAGATGTCCCCGGTCGCGGAAAGACCAACAGGAGCCCCGGAATGGAAGACCCAGCTCCCCTCTCCTCCCCCCATCCTCCACCGCCTGCATATCCCGACGCAGCCCGCTTGGCTGAACCCCCAGGGCGCTGGTAACCCTGCCCCAGCTCTTCCCCTTGGCTTTGGGCAGCCTCCTCTTCTGTCTATCTCAACCACCCATCAAATTCCAGCCCCTGCCTCCTCAGTGCTCAGAGCTCCCAGCAGGTGGAGATGGGTGATACCGGGCCAGGGGTGCTTAGCTACCCTCTTTGGACAAGGATGGATAGATGTTTTCTCAAGCTTGCACAGAGCACATCTTCTGAACAAATGAGCTATCCCCACCTTTCCATGAGATTACTTGGTCTAAGCTCCTCTGAGGAAATACAGATGCCACTGCTTTGACCATAAGCCAAGCCCCCTTGCTCTTTAGGAAGGACCCTGGCGCCTCCTCCGTAATTCCATGGCCTTATGCTTGAGATCAGCGCATCCAACCCAGCAACTCCTCTGCCCAGAGGACTTACTCGATCACTCTAGTCCACACTGACTCTCCTCTCCACCAAAAACCGTGCACTTAAAATCTGCTGCACACATCCCATACTTGCTAGAGTCTGGCTTTGTTCTCCAGTAGTTTCAAATGCCTACGTTTGACTCCCCCCTACAGAAGTAAGGTCATCACAAGCAGTAACTACTGCTTTGCTTGTTTTGATTCCCACAGAGCCGAGCATAGATTGATGTAGCATAAGTGCTCAATAAACGCCCATGGACTTGGCTAGTGGACGGACTGGCAGGGGACACTGCTCCATCAGGAGAGAAAGGAGGCCTGACGCTCATCTGCCCTGCCAAGGGGAACCCAAGGTCCTATGTCCTGGGAGTGTTTCAAAAATCAGCAGAGTTCAGTTCTCCCCCTCGCTGCCAGACCCCTTGGCCTTCTGGATCCCTGTGGGTTTGGAGAGGCTGATGCTTGTGGCTTTTACCAACATCAATTTGCAGTCACCAGGATGCAACTTCACCCTATGCTGCGTTCATAAATTAATCTCCTGGGATTAGATTCTGTGTTTTAGTAACACTCCTGAGGCATTGTATTTACACATTAATAATAAAAGAAAAAAAGTGAGACAAGTTCTGACAACTTTCAATAACATTCAGAAATAAAGTGTGAGGCGCGGAAGTGTCCAAAGTTAATTAAGACCATTTGGTGCTGACGGGGGTGGGGGGTGGTGCCTGCCGATCTCCGACAGGTGCTATTTCTGAAACACAATTTCCCTGTCTAGAATGTACCTGATGCCCGCAGAAAAGCAGAAGCTGAAATAAACTGAACTAGCAGCAGGAGCTCGAACTTTCTCTTGTTTTGTTTTACAGTGCCATGGACACTGCCAGAATTTGTGGAGGGACCCTAGGAAGAAAGAGCCTTTTAGTTCTTCCCTGCAGTGAGCAGACGGTGTGTCCAGACTCTTCACATTTGCTCCTCAAAAGTGGGGTCCTGGAGGAAGTTAAGAGGTGCCCTGCTCCCTGGGGATGGGCCAGCAGGTCACCTTTTTACTAATAGCCATAAGGGACTTTCAAACATTTACCTGACTAGAATGTCAGCCCAGACCTCGGAAGGGTGACATTTCCAGAACAAAAAGAGAGGGACTGTGGGAAGACCCCAAGGACAGGGTATGGAACAAGGCTGGGCTTCCCTTACCAACAACTAGTATCTTCTATTGTGCAAATACCTGTTTTTGAAATCTGTAGATGCTTATGCATTTTTGCACTTTCTTCATTTCCATTTTAGTTTCTCTCAATTTTAGAAGAGCTCCTTTACAAACGCAACGCCTTTCTCTAGAGAACTACAACAAGGGGGAGAAAGAATTCTCTTTGTGTCCTTCTTGAGTCCAAATGGACCACTGAGAGTCAGGCATAAAAGGGAAAAACTCAGAAAGAATGTTCTGGGCACACAGGTGCGGCCCCTCCCGATTGTATCTTCTCAGAGCTCTTTTCTTCATATTCCCGGGTGCTTTGTGTTTTGTTGATTTAAGGGACAACTGAATCTCTTCCTACCCCATGGGATTTCCTTTGATTTTTATACTGGGAGTAAAGAGATGGAGTCGGCAGCACCAGACTCCTCGGCTGCATCCCAAACTGTATCTAATCCCAGCATATCCCTCTCCGTCATTGATTAAATCTGTTCATCTAAAAAAGAGACAAAAGGGAAAAATGGAAATGGGAGTTTGGAGGAGAATGACCATCCACATTTCCATCACAGCCTGACATTTCCAACTTGGTTGAGATTATCAGTGTTTGACTTCAAGTCTTGTTTTGCACTTTGGACCTCTTGCCCTTGGCTCCCAAAGAGGACTTCCAGGAAGCCAGACAGATTTCATCTCTCTTTTGAAGCATGATGGACAAATGCATTTCATAAGGAAAATGGAGATTGGATCTAGCAAGGTGCTTTCAATGCACCTCTCATCCCAACCCTCTAACCAGAATGCAAACTCAAAGTAACAAGAAACACCACATGGGCAAAAGTCCTAGGGTCACTTAACATGGACTTATAGAAACTGACCTCTCTCCCAAGCCTTATGTTTGTCAGAATTGCATGCCTGTTTTCTCTAGATCAAAGAAAAGTAATCTGATCTCTTCAGATGCAGGTGAGACTTGGAGATGCTGCTGCCCGTGGCAAAGTTGCCACAGAAAGTCTAAGAGTTCAGAAACTGCAAGGGTAGAGTACAAGGACAGGCTCATCATCTGAGCAACTTCCAGAGCCTGTCTGCCAGTGGGGTGGTTTGGGGGTGGGTAAACCTGACCAGAAAGAACTTTGTTTCTCTGTAGAATCAAGGTGGGCAAAATGATCCCCTTCTTGCCTGGAGTGAACCAGGTTGTAACCCAGAAGGCAGACCTGGGTGTTAAGCCAGATGAAGTCATGCGCTATAACTAAGCTATGTACCTTTAAGCTGTCTTGTAGTTTAAATTGTGCTAAGTACTTCATTCATTCACTCTAAACAGCTCATAATAAGTGTTAGTCTGTGATCCACTATAAAAAGAGGTTTCTAGAAAGAACAGAGGCAGTGCTGTAGATCCAAAGTTGTTATTTAAAGAGAAGACTGCAGCTCACACCCTCTTTTACCTCTTGAGCAACGAATACAGATGCCATGACTCCATGTGTTTCTTGAGGACAAGAGGGGCTGATAGTGAGGATTCAGGGTGGAGGCTGCCGTGTGCCCAAGAACTACTGGGAGATGTGGCCTGGGAGCCCCGAGATTTCCTGACCAGGCTCACTCAGTATCCGGCCACCCTCCTCCCACACGGCTAGTCCCTCAGCTCCTCCCAGGCTCACTTCTTAGACATCAGCACAATCACCCCTGCTACACCCCCATCTTCAGTTACCCCTCACGAGGCCTGTGAGTGTTCCTAGGAGGAAAGGAAGGCAAGGTTGAGCCCACTGAATTCTAGAATCTAGAATTTGGAGGATCTCCCGATCACTTCTATAAACCAGCCCTGGAGAACTTGTGGATTTTCTCATCATTTCCAGCGTGATACAGACATGAAGCATGACGATCCGGAGCAGACCGTCTGGACTTGACTCTTGGTTCCTTGGGCAAGTTACTTAACCTCTCAATTGTGTGTCAGTTTCCTTATCTGTAAAGTGTGGCTAATAATAAATGACCTCCCAGAGGTATTATGGGGTTATTGTGATGATTAAATTAGTTGATTCATGTAAAATATTTAAAAGAGTGCCTGGCATTATTATTAAGAGTAATAAGTTTAGCTTAAGTCCTGCCTGCTGATAAGGAGCTGTATTGAATGACTGCTTAAGATTCTATTTCTTGGCCTTCTCTTCTCTGGACTTGGTGACTCCAACTTTTTCTTTACCTCTGTGCAAAATTTATCCCAGTCTTGTAGGGAAGAGAAAGCACATGTGTGAACATGCACATGAAAACACATGCACAAACACATGCACACACGACTTCACTCCTCCACACAGAATTGATAGAGCTACTGGAGCATCTATAGCAGTAACTTAGGTGAAAGAGAGAAGAAACGCTGCTTATTAAAATTTATATTCACAAAGCTCCTGATCTTACCGCTGTGAACCCCTGCCATCTCTAGTCCTGCCCACCTATAGTACTGAAGGCCTCCAACCTACAGATTCAAACCTGCCCAGTGCCTAGTCCTAACCTGACCAATCCCAGTCATTTACCTGGGGTCCACCCCACCTGCAGTTGGGGGTGTGTAATTGATCTTGCTTCCTTAAGCTGGGTAACCTCGGGGTCCAGGGCTGAAGCCCATGAGGCTTTTAGAGGCTTACTGAGATTATACTCTCCCACCAGTGCTCACCTTGTCTTCCCAGTGAGCATGGCTAGATTCCAATTCTAGATTTGTAGCCTAATCATCTTCTGTGACTGTCACCCTGTCCTAAATCCCCGTGTATATTAGAACCATCCAATGCCAGTCCTTTTTCCACATAAATGTTAATAGAACTTTATCTCGATACCCACCCCACCACTGGTCCCTGGCTAGGATCATATCTGAAATGTCCAAAAGCTCTGCTACCACCTGCACCAGGAGAAGCAATGCATCACCACCAACCTAACAGTGACTATAACCTTCTCTGGAGTTTTCCTTGCACTGAGCTGAATCTATCAGCCTTCCCTAGTTCACTGGGATACTGATTTGGACCATGGACACCGTCACTTGAGAGCCAGCCTTAGCACTGAGGTGGACACCACTAGTCCCTGTCCTGCCTGTAGGTAGCTTCCTTCTCTTTCCCTATGGATCCACGGATTAAGTTGCTACCATCATACACCATGCTCCCTCCTGTCACTGGCTTTTGCTCACATAATTTTCTCTGCCTGGGATAATCTTGCCTTCTTTTTTTGAGCCAGTGATCTCCTACTGAACCCTCAGATCCCAGCCCAACCCTCACTTCCTCAGGGAAGTCGTCCTGATTTCTCCACGTTTCCGAACAGTTTAAGTCCCTCTGTGATACCCTTTCATTGGACAGGGCTCCCATTTCTCCTAATACTGATCTCATTTTGGAAGCATACACTCACTGGTATAACTAATGTCTAACACCCTCCCTGCATTACAAGCTCCATTAGAGCAGAAACTATGTCTTTTTTCTCTCTCTCTCTGTTGTAGCCCCAGAATTTAGCACAGAGTCAGACACATAATAGTTGATCATTAAATATTTATTGAGCACCTACTGAGTGCAGATTGCTACTTAGTAGATGGTAGTGTCTGGACTTTATAATCAGAACAACTTGAGCTTCCCACAGGCATGATTAAACACGTCAAAGAAGAAAATATTCTGTTCCACTTAATTATGCATTTTTATTTAAAAATAGAAGTCTTTATTAAAACAACAAAGCATAAATATTAAAGAATGTATTTAAATAACTCGTGTAATTTAGTGCAAGCTTTCAAGGTGCATAAACATTGAAATGCAATTCGATGCCTTTTTAAATCATTTTCCATCATTATCTCTACTTTATCTAATCTCATCTCTTAACCCAGGTTGGAGGAGAAGTAATTCATTCTGACTTTCCTCATTTTGTTTCAAAACCTGCTAAGGCTTGTCCACAACTCCAGCATGTTTCTGGCCTCCCAGGCTTCAGATCAGATTGTAGCAAAAGCCTCTGTAGGTAGTTTGTGTCTCTGCTCCACGGTGGGAGAGCTTCACCCTTTTTAAAGGAAGAAGGTCCTTGGCATAAGAGTAAACATTTTGGATACATATCACTCTTGCTCTTTGCTTCCTGGCTCGGCAGAAAGAAAGTCAGATCATTCAGTCAAACGAGAGCATTGCTTCCATACCAAAGCCCAGTGATGGTCATTCATCACTCTGTTCCCAGTAGCTGCCTTTTCTTTGAGCAGAGGAAACCCTTCGTGCGCAACCTTGCTTCTCCACTGTCAGGATTTCTGATCAATAGCTTGATCTAGCTACCAGTTAGACACCTTCCTAACAACTACAGGACTTAATGTAGCCAACAATTAAACTGGGCCTAGGGGACTACAAAAGAGCTCATAGTGGTCTCCTACACAAAGTGTGGCCAGCTGCCCACTGGGGATAAATGGCTCGTGCCACCCAGGTAGGTGGAGCTGCTTCTGAGCTTAAACTTCCCTACAATCTTTCCCCAGGGCTGTGTGTTTACAGTCGCACAGAGAGGGAAGCCTGTGTGGTGGTGAAAGCTGGCAAACAAGAAGTCTGTCCATTCACAGAGTTGCAAAGAGGCCATTAATGCTAAGCTTCAGCAGACGAACACAGAAAGCGGCATTAAAGGATTTACTTTTCATGACCATAATTCACAGTTAATGTACATTTGATGTTTAATGTATGAGCCAGAGGTGACTTCAAACTTGCGGGCCTTTTCTAAATAGTGTTTTAATCTAAGTTAAAAAAAAAAAAAAAAAAGAGGTTCATACACTCGGCCTGTCAGACAAGAGGGAGGGGAAAAAGGCAAAGCGAGGTGTGAGAGTCCAAAGTGGGAGCAGGCTTTTGTTCAGTCCTTTATTGAGGTTTTACCTCTAATCTCTCCCTTTTTGATGCAATTTAAGATTAAGGAAATGAAAGGCAAGGCTGACTGTGAATGGTTTTACACAGGACAGCCGAGGGGCCCTCAGAAGACAGTTTTGTAAGAGGCTTTGGGCTTCAGTCCCCAGGAAAGACGAGGTGGGAGGTTCGGCAGGGCCCGGGTGCACAGGAGCGCGGACCCGGAAGGGCTGGTCTGTCTGCAGGGAAGCTGACCTTCTGGTCCAAATGGGAGGCGACGGTGGTCACCACACAGCTCACCGGGAGTCAGAGCCAGGATACAGAGGCCAAAAAGCTTCATCATCACAGTGAGAGGTGCCACTCTTTGCTGGAAAGAGCCCCCAGATTAAACATGCAGGGTGCGAGGTCTATCGTATAACCTCAGGCAAATCATCTCACCTCTCAGGACCTTGGTTCTCTGAGCTAGACAACTGTGTTCTTAGGCTACATCAGTGATTTCCAACAGACTCTGCTGAGACCCTAGATGCACCCTCGGGTGCCGTGGCAGACCCAAGTAGGACCCAAGTGGTCAGACCCTGGCCCTCGGTGCCATTCAACAAGAGCAGCGCCATTGTTTTATAAATAAGGGTTCCAGGTGAGATTTCTTGTTCAGGAAGGTTTCCCAGTTAAAGATAAAAACATGGAAAGGTAGGAGACCAGCTGATCCCTGAGATCCTTTCTAACCCATATGTAGAAGGGTAGATATGTGGAAAAGTCACCTGAATGGGTCCCCTCAAGGAAATAACCCTCTAAAATGGACAGCAGAAATAAGAATAGCACTTGACAGGTTGCAAAAGTTACATCGCTTGAGATCAGTGCAGGGTGGAGTCAGAGGGGTCTCCTTGGAGTACAGTGTAACTATTTCAAGGAGGAGATGATTTTCTCCAGCAATGCTAAGCTGCTTTGGGCCAGGCACAAAGTTAGAAGATAGTTGGGTTTGTCCAGGTAAGTATACTGGAGAGAAATAGGCAAAAGGGAGCTAAGGGTATTTGCAAAGGAATTGCTTTGTAACTAGGCAAGTGACAGGAGTCTCCACATAGACTGACGGATAGGACCCATCAACAGCATCTTCAGAGCAAGCACTATTGGAGATTGGTTGATTTGTCCTTTGCTCATTTATCCGACACATTTTTGTTGAGTGCCTACGCTGTACTAGACACTGTGGATTAAGGATCGTTAAATAGACAAGTAGAGACTGTGCCTTCATGGCCTAATGAGAAAGTCAGAAGCTGAACAAATGGTTACGCATGTGACACATGTCATCAAAGTGAAGGTAAGGACCATCCCAGGCGTGTAACCCAGGAGTACTCACCCAGTCCGGGAGCATAGGGCCTTCTCCCCTAGGAACTCACCTGGTTCAAAGGTGAGCGTGAGAAAGCTCAGAGGGACCCCCAGATCAATGTCATCCTGCGTCCTCTGGCCCTCCTGCGCAATCCCAGCTCTGGTTGCCCGGCTCATCCAAGAGCAACGAGGAGCTCTAAACAGTTGGTGGGGGGCACTGCCTGCTCCCGCCCTGGGATGTTACGTTTCTGTAGAAACTCTTCTACTTAATTTTTCAGAAGGGATCTGAAGGTCTTCAACCAACTACACTCCCCGCTCCCTTTAAAAAAAAATGTCCTTACTTAGATTGCATTGGTAAAAACAATATTGTCTGAAAGAAAGGAGGAGATGGGTCTGTTCTAGTCTGGGCGGGAACAAACCAGACTTGAGAATTGTATGTAATTCTCATGTTCAGAGATCTGTAAAACAAGACTTGCTCTAAGGAGGGCGACTGTGGCTGGAACTGCGGCTCGTGACAAACACATAGAGAACTAGAGCGGGTCACCAGAAGACACAGGGCGGGCGTGACAACTCTGTCCAAAGCCTAAGGGACTGTCCTAAGGAAGAAGACAAATGCAAATCAATGACCAAAAAATGACAGGAAAGGTCAGTGGGCAAAAGTTAAAGGAACAGATATTTTTATCTCAATTTTTTAGAAAAAGAAATTTATAAGAATTGCTAGCAATGGAGTGGAGGTCGCTGGAGATTGGCGAGGAGTGAGGAGTGAGTTCTCCATGGGAGAAATGCAAGCAGAGGCCCAGTAGCCATTTAGTGGGATGTTTTTTAAAGGAACACAAAAATGAGGTAGAGAGCTAGGCCCAGGTTCTTTAAGACACCAGCCATGCTTGGCAGCACATGGTTTTCCATGCCAGTCTGTCAGCCCTGGAAGTTGACTGTGTACCCCAGACTAAGAAGAATTCGTGTTTCTAGCCTATCTGAGACGGCCCCCACTTGTATCCCTTCGATCCCAGCTCCCTTCTATGCCATAGCATGCGGCACCTTTAAATGGCAAACTTTTCTAAAAAGGCAGAAAGCAAAATGGATTCTATCCAGGAGAACTAATCCCAAAAAATCAAAATCTTCCACATGGGGGTGATGATAAACAGATGCCTCTCATCTCAACAATTGAAAGGTCACCGGCAGACAGTACAGAGTAATTATTAAATAACTTCCCCCATTTGTTCAGGATCAGTAGCGACCTCATTACCTGGATCCAAAGACAATATCTCTAAATCCTGGGCATGGATCCAAAAAGGTCATTAATAACAGGAGAGTCCCCAAATTTGCAGGAAAAGGAAAATCAGCTCTAATTACGGAAGCAAAGTATTCCACCCCAGCCCTTTACATCAACAGTTTGCACGGTAATGACAACGGTGTGCATTCCTCGAGCACCTACTTTTGCAGCCACTTGACAACAGCAGCCGGGCCAACCAAGCCCTTTCCTGGCCAACTGGATAGGCCTTTGTGTGTCACGGGCAGAGAATCCAGCTGACTGGAAGGTGATTTTCTTATTGTCATTTCTCATGGCTTCAGGTCAGAGGCCAAGGACTGGAAGCAGAGGCTCAGATTCCTGGCCCTTCACCCAAATAACTGGACTTTAAGAAGAGCCAGGTGAAGATTTAAGTCACCTGATGACAAGGAACTACACATAGTCCCAGCCTTGCTCTCCAGGCCCCCCACCCCGGATTGAGAACAAGCCCACCCGGGGTTTGGAGTTAGGAGGGCAGCTCCTCTTCTTTCACTGCTTTAAGTTAACCCATCTGACAACAGGCACCTTGGAACTGCTTCCTCAAGCTGGGCGCAGGGGAGAGACAGAATCACAGTGATTTCATTGTCTTTCTCCCCTCTTCTTCCCCACCTCTGAAGCAGTATAGAGCAGTAACAAAGAATGAAGAGTTCAGGCTCGGTTACCAGGCAGAACCAGTGTAAAACCTGCCACTCATTGCTGGAGGGCTTAGGTAAACCTTCGAGCCTCAGTTTCACATCCACAAAATGGGCATAATAATTTGCGGCCTAAACAGGGACTCTTTGAGAGTGACAGAGGATGCCCTCCATAATTACTCCGAGGCAAGAGACATAAGCCAGAAGGGACAAAGCGTGATGCATGGTTACTCCACTGAGAAGGGTTACTGGGGAGATCAAATAAAAGGATACATGCAAGATGTTTATCGCAATGCCTGGTACATAGCAAATATCAGAAATCATTGTTCCGTCACCATCATCACCTTCCCAAACTCCCAGCGAACTAGCAGCCAGGATGGACGGTGGATATCTTCAATTTCCTCGAGCCCACCCCACTTCCCTTTAGGCCCTTCACCATCCTCACCCCATGTCCAGTGGTGCCGGCAGGATGTGAGGTACTGGGGGCACATGCAGTAGTTTCCTATCAACGTGCAATGTCACAAAAGCAGAACTGTTTGGGGTCATAGGGCATCCTTGGGAAATGGGCTGACGTCCCCCATGGTAAGTCTGAAGGTCCCTGCACAGTCCCTTTCAGGGCTAGTTCGGGGAAGGGATCTGATGAGTCTGATTAAGCCCTGAACACCCCGTTTTCACCGCGCTCAGCCCTGTGCTCAGGGACAGCAACCTATGTCCAGAGTGGCCCCCAAATATGCCTACAATTACAACTATTGCTGCCCTGGCTGATTGTCCCCCCACCCCCTGTTACTCACTCCCATTACTGGAGAAGCAAACAATAAATAATTTAATAACCCAGGTTGAGTAGAATCTGGTTCCAAAACAAAGTGTTTTAATTCTCCAGTGTGCCTGCTTTCAGCATTACTGTAATTCCATTTCCCTTCACTTGACTGGGCCTTTTGCTGCTTTTTAGGCTTCTCGTATTTCTCCCCAAGTTTTCCCCACGGGGCCCTGACAGCTGCATTATAGCAGGGACGGGCGGCCAGCATGACATCACTCACTACTCAAGGCAGCAGCCGCAGCAGCGCCGGGCATGTACTCATTAGCCTAGCAATCTGCCCTCTGTCTTGATGGCGATGGAAATCTGTCCGTGTGGCTGCCGGCGGGCTGCTGCCGAGGGCACCTGGGCCCTCCCCATTGCCCTCCGTCCTTCTCTTTCTCCACCTGCCTTCCTGTGATCTTCCAGCCTCTGGCAGCCCTGGTTGTGGGGAAAGGCTTGGAAAGCGGGGAAAGGCCTGGAAAGGGGGAAAGCCCCATCCCCTCGCCCTGCGGAGCTGAGTCCTATTCCTTCTCATGCTCCCTTCCTGGTGCCGAAGGAAAGACCTCCCTGACTCCCAGCTTTGGCTAAGAACTGGGAGACCCCCAAGCCCCACAGACAGATGAGATTTTGCTGCCTTTCGGAGGAGAGCCAGAACCACAGCAAGCTCTTGCTCTGACCAAGAAACTCTCCCTGCCTGGCCCTTCCCGCCGCCTGCCCCCACCTGCAATCCTTCCATCCTTCCGAGCAGCAGCAGAATATGCTGATGTGAGAGTCTGGTGCCCTTGCCTGAAGCCGAGGGGGGCCAGGGAGCAGCAGCTGCAGGGGAGGAGCAGGGGTAAAAGGAAACGCACCGATGGAGCTTTCGTTTAAATAAAGAGCAGGGAAGCATTGTGCTCCATTGATTACAATTTTTTTTTCTGAATGTTGTGACATTTGCAGGAAGGCTAATTTATTCAAGCATGGAAATCTTTAAAAACTTAATTAAGTTATTTCTGTGATTTTCCATGCCTTATTGTTTCGAGTTCACATTTACTTTCATCCTTGTTAATAAAAAATAATAAAAAAAAAAGTGGGGAGAGGGGTGGGGAGGGAAGAAAGAGAGAGAAATGATCTTGCAGAACCTCCCAGGAGTGTTCCTAGGGACTCCATTCTCCGGCACGAGGCCTCAGACTGTTGGGGCACGAGGGACAAAAAGGAGGCAGGAGCATGTCCTCCCAAGGCAGGACCAAGTCATAGCACCATCTCCATGAAGATTGGTTTGGGATTAATGCAAAAGCCCTGCTTAATCCCCTGGGTACTGTCGCACCTGTAGCAAACTTAGATGAGTGTAAAATCTGGCATGATTTTCATACAAAGTACTGCTGATGACATAATGTTTGATGACTTCCCTCCAAAGCAAACATGGTACTGCACTTTGTAGGGCTTCGTGGGGTGACATGATGGGGTAGCTCGGGAGGCAGCATTGGAACTCACATTCCAGGCCCGGTTCTCCATGAGGTCAGTTCCAGCGCCAGGTGTCTTCCCAGCAGCTGTGTTACGGAGAGATAAAAGCTCCGACCTCATCAAAGATGGGTTTTTCTCCAGCGTGGACCCCAAATCCCTAGGAGTTGTGCTCACTCCTTTCTGCTGAAGGGAGTACCAAGAATGCTCACGTATCCTCACTCAAGTCCAGCGTGGTTATTGGCCCTACCTGAGTCCCTAGAGGCTGCAAGTGACCAAGATGCTGAGGCAGGGGTGGGATGGAGCCAAGAGTAGATAAAGGAGAGAAACACAGAGATGAGGCTTCCTATTAGAAAATAAAGTCTGTGCTGGCAGGAAGCATATGTAGAAGCTATTCTGCAGTAAACATTCACTTACACAAATACACAAATAATAGGCTTCTGTGGTTAAGTTGGTTCCCACCCTGGGACAGGTGCCTCATGGGTGGACTGGAGGTATGGAAGGAGCCCTGGACTCTTGTGCTGGGACAGGGTATGGTTGGGGTGAGGGGAAGCAACACCTCTCAGCTGCTGATCCCAGGAGGCCAAGAAGGGGGGACCCCTGGGGAGTCCAGGCTGTGCTCACTGCCTTCATCCCTGGGCTTTGCCTGGGTGGCACCTGTCTGCAGGTGATCCCAACTCAGAGCAGATGGGCACCAGAGCACTCTACTGAGGGTGTCCTTGAGTTTCCTTTCTTGGCGCTTTAGCCTCTATCTCAAAACTGCCTCACCGAGGAAATATAGTCACTACAGACATCTCTGGAGTAGCTCCCTTTGATTAAAAAGAGCACATTCGTGTGGAATACAAGGTGCTCTGTATCCTGCTCCAATCCTTTAATGAACTCTGCTTTGTCCAAGACATCAGACTCATTTCCCCTGCTGGGGCCAGAACCCAGGACATCTGTATTCTGATGACATTTGCACATATTATTTTAAATCATTAGTCTCTGCCTGATATTGTGAGTCAAGAACTTTAATAGGAGAAATTTATGACTTGTCTCCTCCAATCAACACAAGATTGTTGTTGCGTTGAGTGTGCTATACTAATGGATATTGCTTGCAACTGGGTGTTGGGTTTTTTTTTTTAATCCCCCTCAATTCATTAGCTAGTTCCTTCTGATCTGTTAACAGAAGCAGCAGTCATTTCCCTCCACCCAGGCTGTCTGCTGACACAGTGGGTCTCCAAGTGTGGGCCTTAAGAGGCCTCCGGGTGGTCTGCCAGCTAATCCAAATGGAAAGTTATACAAAAGTGCCTTTTCTTAAAGCACATGCTCCAGAGCAGATTTGAATCTACACTAAAAAGGCCCAAAATGAACATTTTCAAAACCGTAAGCACAGTAATGGTTATTTACCCAGGCAAAAATTTCCCTGGACCATTATAAGGTTTGTATAGTAGAGAGTGAGTACAAGCGGGATACCTGAGAGCTGGGATGTTTGGAAAGCCCAGGCTGGACGGGAAGTCCAGGCATCCGCCTTAAGTAAGGCAACGGAATGTCAGGGTTCAGAAAGACACGGCGCCGGCTGTCAGTCATCCATCTCTTTCCAATGACAGGAGTGGACAAAGAAGGAAAATAACAATAAAAATAAATAAAGCAATGAAGATGGAGGAGACATTCATCAACTGGTGATGTAGACACAGAGAACTGGAAGGCTGGGGTCACCTGGCCCACCTGCCTCCCCTGAGCAGGCTTCTTCTCCTGCTCTTGTGAACACAACCCAGGGCCTGGACCTTGCGCCTAATGGCACTTCACCCTGTGCCCGGGCACAGCCTGCAGCCACTGTATGGTGACTCAGATCCCGCCTTTTAAGAGCTTGCCTTCTAGGGGAGGGAGGGTCAGAGCTTCAGTGAGGGACAGGAAAAGGGCTGCCTCTTTGATTGACTCTCTGCCATGACAACAAGGCAATGGGAGTGGAACTGGGACCCCAGTTCTCGGCAGCACCCCTCCTGCCAGCGGGCCGAGTGTACCAGCGCTCTCCTGCAGCTGATGGGGCCTGGAGGTGCACTGTCTGGGGAGCCCGTTGGACCTCCCGCACCCTCATGTCACTCACGGGCCGTTACCAGTCTGTTGGTCCCTCAATTGGCTGGTTAGTCTTCTGCAGGCCAGCCTTCCCTCCTGCGCACCCTCCTAGCTCCAGCAACCATGAGGAGCAACCCCTCCCACTGTCTAACCCCCTCTGATGTGCCCCACACCTCCCATTTACCAATGCTCTTCCCAGCAGGACAAAATTGCTGCTCTTTGTCTTTTTCCCTCAGTCATGTGACCTGGACTCCAGACTTCCACGTCATCTTAATCCTGCTACCTCATTCTCCCCATTCCTCCACACCTGGGGTTCTCAGACTTTAGCATGTGTCAAAATCATCGAGGGGCTTGTTAGAACACAGACTGTCGGACTGGGCCCCAGAGTCTCTGGTTCAGGGGGTCTGGGGGTGCCTGAGAATGTGCATTTCTGCCCAGTTCCCAGTGTCATTCTCAAACCACACTTTGAGAATCCCCGCTCTACCTGTGGTGTGAGTCTCACCCACTCCTCTCTGGACAACCTTGGGCTCTCTCACAAGCTTCTGTCCCTGTTGGGTGCATCTCACCCTCGGGTCACCCCAGGGGCATGTTCCCCTCACCCCTTGCCCCCGCCCCGGCCCAGAATCAGTCAGCCTGGCCTGGCCCTAAGCGCTGAATCTGTCCAGCCCAGCCCCTGCCGCCTGTCTTCTGGCCACTCCCGCGCCACTCTCCACCCATGCATGTGGCTTCTTGCCTTTTGCTTTCCTCTCACTCCCTGTGTTTCCTCACATCCATCTCTGTCTGCCAGATTCTCACATCCAGGCTTCCCCTGGCACGTATCCATAGTCCTCATCCATCTCTCTGTGCAGATATTTACATTTCTGAAGCCCAGTGTGTTTTTATGATTCCTACTTCAGCCCAACAAGGATTTCCCTCTGCAATCCACTCACAGTTAGGCTATGGGGTTGGGGGAGGGAGGACA
>VBSM01001265.1:71360835-71377446 GCA_008086735.1 Cheirogaleus medius | reverse complement strand
CACACACACACATATATATATTCCTTCCTAGAGCATCAGCCCTTGATCCCTGGGAAGCAGAGTAACAGAGGATAGTGGCTATGAACATGGGCTTTGGTTGTGGACTGCCTGTTTGGATCCCAGCTCTGCCCTGACCACATATGAGATCACAAACAAGCACCACACCTCTCTAAGCTTCAATGTCCCCACCTGCAAAATGGGCATGATGCCCCAGGGCAACGTCCGGAGAATTTAATGGTACGGCACACCTAGCCTAGCACTTAACACCTACGGCTCACACATCGAATGACTTGGTAAATGCTACTAGCATTACCATCTTCTAGGTGTGCCACACCCTGGAGCCTCAGACGCTGAGCACAGAGATTAAGTGAAAGCATGGATGGGTCACCTTCTGTCCGTGGTCAGGACTCATCCATCCCAGACCAGAGAACCCTGGGGCTTCTCAGTTAGCCGATGGCCATTCCCCATTTTGCCCTCAGCAGTCAATCCTCCAGTACTTAATTTAAAAGCTTTGTGCTCTCGTTTTTGTTTTGTTTTGTTTTTTAAATAGAAAAAAGAATTCCTATTCTTGTCTGTCCAGTGTTTTTCCAGCAAAACAGCAAGTCAGCACTAAGATTCTCCTTGGTCAGCAAAATGTGTGTTGTAGTGGGAGAATTTTGGGGAATTTGAAGAGGCCCTAATGAGAAGGAAAGTTAGGGGTTGGCTGGGTACTGGCCAATTTTCTAGGTCTCCCAGAGACTCCTTGGGAGCAGTGCCTCCTCTTTCCTTCTGTGTCCCCTCTACTCCCTGCCACCCACAAAATCCCCCTGCAAGACAAGCCAGATATTTCAAGAGAAGTCAGAAATAGGAAAAGCATTTCTTCCAGCCACAGCCTGGAGTCTGATGACCAAAATGTTGCAACCCTCCCGTAGATACTGGGGCCATTTCTCTGAGGGTCTATCTTCCAGGAATTCAGTGTCCTGTGGCTTTGCAGCAGGGAAAGGACAAGTTAGAGCACCAGCCACCCCAACCCCTAATGCAAACATACTCTCTGGGAATGTCCTGCCCAAAAGGACTTGCCTCACCAGCCACAGGGAAGTACAAGCCAGGACCTGTTGGCCATTTTCCACGTAGAGAATGCCTCGCTCTTGTCTCTGCCATGTCGCCACCAGCATAGCAGAGTGAGGTGCACAGAGTAAGAAGCCTGTTGTCTCACAACAGCCAGGGCCCCAGAGTGGCGGCTACGCCTAGGCTGTCGGGCCCCTGGATTGCAACTGCTCCTCATCATCCCCCCTCTCCATCTCCAGGAACCTGGAAGCCAGGCCCTACCCAGGCATCGTGGTGGAAAGACCACAGGCAGTGGGCCAGCAAGGCCTGATTTAAGATCCAGGCTCTCCCACTCTGAAAAATTGCACAGGCTACTCAGTCTCACTGCATATCCATTTTCTCATCTGGGAAACGGGAATAATGATTCCTACTGCACAGAATTGTCCCGGGGATTGTCCCAGGGAGCTGGGAGAGCAGTAGGTATCCAATACGCTATATATAGGTCTTGCCCAATAAATTGTGACTCTTGTGATTATTTAAAATAAGTGACAATACTGATAAATGTATCTGATTCCAGAGTCAGGAAAAAGGTCAAATGCAGTACCCTTAAGTACCTTCAGCTAAAACTGGCCTAAGTGTGTTAGGAAGCAAGTTCCAAGTTATCCACTGCTGCTCTTGCTCCTCCCGGCTAATCCCTAACTGCATTTGTATTCCTTTGCAGCCAGCCGGCCTGTGCATATGGAATACATTTTCTCTGGGTGTCTCACCATTAACGTTTTCATTTCTGCTTAGCGTCAGGGGCTTTGCACATCGCTGGCCTTCCACAGCACTAAGCCCGTCTTTGTGCAGGCTTGCTTTGTTCTCTCATTTCCTGATCAGCCAGGAAGCATTCCTGGGCAAGAGCTCCGGGAGGAGGGGTTTTGCCTGGCAGCACGATACACTTTGAGTTTTGGAGAAGGATAAATTGAGTGCTACACAGGTTTCCTCTCTCCCTCCCCAGTACCTTTGGCTACCTGTGGATCAGTTCAGCCTTCTTTCCTTCCCAGGTTTTCGAACTCTCCTCACATGTGAATCTACTAAGCTCTGCCAATAAACACAAAGAAATTAGCTGCCACGTTTGAAGCTCATCCTATCAGTAAGCTGAGCATGACTCTGGAAAGACGACCTTCCATTTAAAAGAATATAATAACTCACAGTGTTGGCAAAGGTGCACTGAGGCGGGCACTGTCATAGTTACTGATTAATGGAAGCGCAAACTGGTATAACATTTCAGGTGGGGAGAAATGAGGTTGATTAACCAACATATAACAAGAGCCTTTGAAACAGTGATTCCACTTCCAGGAAAGTATCCTAAGGAAATAATCAGAAATGCAATCAAAGATTATTATGATACAAAGATGTTCACTGCAGTAGTGTTTACAATGATATATACTTGCAAACGATCTAAATAGCCAACAACAGAGAAGTGATTAATTACATGTATAACATCCACAGAATTAAATGAAACCATTAAAAAAAAGATGTTGTAGGATAATATGGAAGAGATGGGAAGAGCCTCATTATATAATCTTAAGTGAAAAAAGAAACTATAAAATGCAAATACGACTCCAATTTTTGTAAGACATGTGTGCATAGAAAAAACAGATTGGAAGGAAATTCCCTAAAATGTAATATAAGCAGTGATTACCTTTTGTGGTATGATTGTGAATGATATCCTACTTTCTCCTGCAGGTCTTCTATATTTTCTATAACAAACGTGTATTATAATCAGACAAGAATGACAACCATGTAAGCAAAAGTGATGCTTTCCTCTCCGGGCTCTGTGACCAGTGTAGAGAAGGTAGGCTTGCTCCAGGGAACCATCTTCAGCCCTGACCTCATAGGACATTGCAGGGGAGAGGCTATCGGGGCCCGAAGGGCCTGGTCCACTCTGTGACAAGCCATATGACCAAACCTGACCAAGCCTGGTCGTCCAAGTGGACAGAGATGGCCTGGCCATGATCTCCTGCAGCCCTGCACATCTGGGAGCCTTTTCTAAGCCTCCTGCTAGCAGGCTTTCCTCCTGTCTATTAGGTCACTGCAGATTGATTCATCTCACTTCACTGCGGTTTACAATTTGCAGTTCTTGACGCTTACATTCTCCCCTGGTGCTGGAGCCATGTTTCTGCAACACCAGCAAACCAATGGCAGCCAGCAGCAAATCGCCTGCAAGCCTTGTATCCTCGTGGCCTCCCCAGCAGGCTCCTTGCCCTCTCACTTCCTTTTTGTCCCCATCCAGAAGCCATCACACAGGCTGCTTCTTTAAGGAGCCCTCTGGGGTCCTACCCAAGGTATGTGCGAAAAGGGAGGGTAGGCCTGAGACCTGGCCAATGGGAATTCAATTCCATGCAGCAGAAGTCCTTATCTCTGGTCAGACAGAGAAACAAGAGACTCTATTTGAAGAGTCCACAAGGTCTGGGATTTTATACGTTATCTTTCAATGTGGAGCGAGGAGGTCAAAACTTCTAGCCCAGATTACCATGCTGAATGAAAATCTGGGCTTCTGATTGAAAATGGGGTGTTTGTAGAATAAGCCATTTTACAAACAATGCCAGCAGAAGACGCCCCCGGGAGTTAGCATGGCTGTCTGTCCATCTCTCTGCCCCTTATTGCCAATCATGAAAATCCCTACAATTTTACTCACTCAATCTTCAAGTCCCTTGGGCGCCTGGACCTCACAACATCTCCCCGATTTCTCACTTCTCCTCAGCATGGACTCCTGTCCATAAAATCCATCCTCTCTACTCCCCTCCTCTGACATCTTTTTCAGTCGGTTCTTTCCCCCTCCCCTCCCAACGTAATTATAAGAGCAACTAGATATGGAGGGAGGAGACCTGAATTCTCATCCCAGCTCTCCCATTTGCTAGCTTAAAACATCAGGCCAGTCACACATCTCCCTGAGCCTCGGCTTCCTGATCTCCTGATCTGAAGGAAAATATAGGGGTTGAACAAAGAATCTACATACCGTTCCGGTTCTCATATCTCATAGCGCTTCTCGTTGCCAGGGCGGAAGCCTTTCCCAGGGAGCCCACCCCAACTCTGATGACCACAGGGACCCTCAACAGTACATTCGCAGGGTAGAAGAATTTGCCCAAACTCGTTCTGCATTTCCTTTGTCAGTTTGTTCAGGATTTGTGTTTATTTGTCTGTCCAGATATAAAATATCTGAAATGCAATGGCTGTGTTTCTTTACAACCTCCGTGTATCGTGTTCGGAACACAGGAAGCAGTCGAGGAAGGTTGTTAGTTCTCTGACTAATGCCTACCCCTCGGGCAGACATGAAAAGGGACTCATTTAAATTTGCTTTCCCTGCCAGAATTGTCAGGCCTCAGTGGCCTTGGGAAATCACCAAGGAGGAAAATCACCATTTATCCTAAAAACTCTGCAATCTACACGGGTTGCCACGGTCTCTAAACTTCACACGGCAGCATGAATTGCCCTGTCCTGACCCTTCTGGGAGTCATGGTCACTGCTGGAAAAGAGACAGGTCAGCCAGGGATTGCCAGAGGCGTTCACACCCAGATCCTGCAGCAGCCAAATCAGAGGAGCACTGACCTGGAGGTCAGATGAGGATATGCAATGCTTTACACTCGGACAACAGCAACCGTTTCTACTGTGTGATCCTTAAAAAGTCACTTGACATCTCTGAGTCTCATACTCTATTTCTCTAGAATAGAGATCATATTACTTACTTTGCAGGGTTATTATGAGACTTAAATGAAATCAACTATGTGAGCCTGCTTTTAAAAATATGAAGATTTTATACTCCCTACATGTTGTCTAACTGGCCCAATATTGCCATGTAATTCTTTCCCTCCCTTGAAACACCCCTTTCCACAAAGCCATGTGTTGGGTGGACTACGCTGATAAGGGAGAAGCATTTGTCCTGATACACAGAGTTGGAACTTATGATTATTTTCCCACTGAAACAATGGCATGTGTGGCCTCTGGATGTTGGGGACAGAATGGCCATATTTAGTATTTTAATTACGTGTGGGTTAAATAGGTTTTCAAGGAGTACCCTGAAAACCTCCTCCTACGTTTAACATTTTTTCTACGGGAGAAAAATATTCCCAATTCATAATAACTAACCTACAAGCAAATCTTTGGAATCCTGCCCATCTGTAAGTAGGGTTCTACCTGTGTTAAATCACCTTCAGATGCAGCCGTTCTGTGCCAACCTTGGTGGGCTAATGACACATTTGCGGATCCCAGCATGTCTGTGATATCACAAACACAGGTGTGGTCTCCTGCCTCTCCCTGCAGAGGAAGGAAGGGGTGAAAGAAAAAAGCACAGTAACTTCCTTGGCCCTCTCATCCTGCGGTAGGTAAGCTCTCTGCACGGGATCTTTGGGGGCTGAGAGCTCTTTTCCGGTAGAGGAACATCTGCAAAGACAAATACAGTTGAACAGTCCCAGGTGAAAGATAATCTCAGAATAGACACTTATTCCTTGGCCAGAAACAGAGAAACGGATCCTGCATCCTAAAGGCAGACTTGAGGAGGCCAGAGGAAGGGTCCCAAAACCCCAAAGCTGGCAGTGGATTATCCATTGGCTCATTGGCCCTGGGTAAGGCCAAGAGTCTTTAGACAGGGATTTGCACTGTTTCGAGAGAAGCTAGAAGCCTCCTAATTCACTCCTCCAGAAGGAAAGATGCCCAGTAGGCTGTGCAAACCACTTTTCCTCTCTTGAAGGGCTAGGACCAAAGATGCAACTCGCCTGTCTATCATGAGCTGATTGTGTTCCTCCAAAATCCATATGTTGAAGTCATAACGCCAAGTACCTCAGAATGTGACTGTATTTGTAGACAGGGTCTTTACAGAGGTAATTAAGGTAAAAATGAGGTGACTAGCTTGGGCCCTGATCCAATATGACTGATGTATTTTCAAACACAGATGATTAGGACACAGATGAGCAAACACTGACGAAAGAACCACGTGAAGACTCCGGGAGAAGATGACCGTCGACAAGCCAAGAAGAGAGGCATCAGAAGAAACAATGCTGACAACACCTTGATGTTGGACTTCTAGCCTCCAGAACCATGAGAAATTAAATCGCTGTCATTTAAGCCATCCAAGCTGTGGTCCTTAGTTATGGCAGACCTCGAAAACCGATACACTGCAGTACGTGACCGGAGGCAGATCAGAAAGAAAATGAGATGCAGACTTCAGGAGCCTGGCGTCCCAGGAGATGGCAGCCAGACGCCGATGGAGTGGTCAGGACACTTCTAGCTCCAAAGTATCCACTGGGCTGCACGGCCACCCCCACCTCACCCTCACACGAAGGCCCAAGGCTCCTGCTCCCTTGTCCCTTCCTCCGTGCCTCCTCGGGCTCGCTCAGTGCAGCGTCCGCCTGCATCACCATTCTCGGGAGCCATCCTCCACCCACAGAGGGAGTTCTATGCAAGCCAGAGGATGAGGGAGAGAAGGAAAAACAAATAAGATGTAGCCAAATAAATTCTTCCTCACTGTCTGATATCCCAGACAGTCCCTGTGAGGTCCTGGCTGTGCAGGACAGCTTGGGTTTTTGGACCTTACTCCCTTAGATGCCTCCTTCCCACTCTGCTTAGCCCACCAGACATGCAGGTTCTGGTTCTTGAGGGCCCTGGAGAGTCCAGCTAAAAAGGGTGGGTGTTTGTTTTCCAACCCGACGTCCTTCTAGTGGCTGAAACACCATCAGCCCTTTCCCTTCCCTTTCCTGCCCACTGATTTCTCTACTCTATCCCCAGTTTTACTGTGTTTCCATCACGTACATTTCTACCCCAGTCACAGCACCTGGTCTTAGACAATCACAAGCTCAGAAAACCTAATAAGGGTAGGTGCCATTTTTTTAATGCCTACCACGTGTCCGGCATGATGCCAGTGACTTTACTCACGTTATTTCTAATCCTCACGATCACCCTTGCAGGTGGAAATGACCATTCCCTTCTTAAAGATGAGAACCCGAGGCGCAGCCCGGAGAGGTAACTTGCCCACGGTCCGGCAGCTGGCTGGAGGCAGAGCTAGGACGGAAGGCCAGCTTCATGTGACACGTTTGCTTTGTACTTTCCCCCTGCTGCTCCGATGAGAAAATACACCTGTGAAAGCTCATTTGCACTGTGAAATACTGTACAATGAAAAGTGTTATTTTTTTCAATTCTTATTGTTAATAACTGGGAGACATTAAAAAAGAGAGAGATACATAAATCTTCAACAAGTGCAGAGATGCCAGGACTTCTAAACTGAGATCTGATATCCAACTTAAAAACCTTCTATGTCTTCGTTTTGTTCCAAATTCCTTTGGAGACTGAAGCCGCTCCCTAGCACATCCTATAATAGCCCTCTGTGCCTTTCTTTCATAACACCTAGCACAAGTGGAAGTTATATATTTGGGAGATTGTTAAATATCTGTCTTTCACAGTGGACTGAAACTCTGTAAGTAGCATGACCATATAAATTTTAGTGTAAACAGGGATACTTTTGAAAGTAAAATGAGATGTTATTAATCATTATTCCAGGACAAGAAGGAAGCTGGGACATGTGGCCATCCCATGAAGAAAGCAGAGACCGACTCTGGCTTGTTTCCCATTATAGTCCCAGTGCCAGATTCCATAACTGGCACATAGTAGATGCTCAATAAATAAATGTGTTGATTGATTTCACAACATGTCTCTTAAAGATTTTTCCCTATGTTGGCCCACCATATCTTTCAGGTCTTACCCATAGCAACTTCCCACATATCTCAACCTTAGCCATAGAGGGGTCCCCACTTAGCCCACCTTGAACGTGTCATGCATTCTCATAGCATCAAGATTTAGGAAACTATCGTCTCTGCTCACAATGCACTCCCCTCACTCTCTGCCTTTGAATCCTCTCATCCTTAAAAGTCTTCTCCACTCAAATATCACCCCTTCTCTGACGTCTTCCTCTCATTTCCCACAACACTTGTACACACCTGTCTGATGACGAACGTTCCACTCCATTGTGGGATGTGTGTGCTTTGTCTCTCACTAGACCCTGAGCTCCTCCAGCTTGCAGCGAAAGTTACAGTCCTCTCCCCAGGGCCCATCCTGGTGGGACGCACAGGGTAGACACAAGATAAATTCTCGTTGAAAGAATCAGAAGAGGTTGGGGATCCCCATGGGTGTCTTTAGTCAAGAAAGACTAAAAAGGAATGACCTCATGTTCTGAAATTATCATATCTATGTTGCTAAGAATAGACAGCTGCTCACCTCCTTATATCTCACAGCGCTGACCACATGGCAAGCACATCAATCAATATCAATATTATTAGCATTATCAATCATTTATTTTGATGTGTCCCTTCATCCTTGTCCTTCCTGTCTTCTGCAACTCTAATGCCAAGTCTCCGCTATTTCCTCAATCTCACTTCCCCACCGACATTTTTGTTCTATTGGAACCGACCTTCTCCCTTGCCTTCTGTCAGCCTGGGTGCGTTCAAGAAGTCCTTCCTGGGTAGGCAAGCCTTCCTGGCACTCCATCACGCCATATTCCTCAAAGTGCCTCTGACGCTACAGCTGCCGCTGGACTTCTTGGATCCTCCAGCTCCCCCTTGGCCAGGCTGTTTATATTCTTTAAAGACCTTTCATGTAATGCCTGTGCTAATATTTACATCCCTGCTTAACCAGGCTGGCCTCTGCTGCCCTGGGCATTTCTTCCACTCAAGCAGGATGGAGTTGCAATCTTTCCAAGCTACTCAGTAGCTATTTCCCACTCGTAGAATCAAAGCATGCTAAGACCTAGAAATCACTTAGTGTGCAGCTGGCCCGGAGGTTGGGATGTGGCCAGTGAAAGCTGTGATGGGTTTAGAGTAGGTGGGTGTGACACATGGGCTTTGGAATCTGACAGTCCTGTATTTGGAGCAAAGCTTGGCCACTCATCAGCTATGTGACCAGTAAATGATTTAATCTCAGTAGAGCAGGATTGATATGAGGATTCAATGTGATAAAAGTATATAAAGAGAGAAGTATAAGTAATTACTGAGTAATTAGTATCTATTGCTATAAAAAATCAACAGAAATATATTGCACACCTACTACATGTAAGGTGTGTATAGAGCTAAGCCCTGGGATTGGAGTAGGGAAGATAAAAAGATGAAGAAGACATAATCCCTGCCCTCCTCAAGTTCAAAATCAGAACTCAAAGCAAACTGTGATAAGAGCTAAAAGAGATACAGATAACTGGGAACAAAAGAAGTGGCTCTGGAAGGGATGGAGTTGAGACCTGGGCCGGGCCTGGGAGGTGGAGAAGAGCCTTGTTTTGCAGCTGTGATGAGAGAAAACTCTGCAGACGCAACTATTCATGCAAAATCTTCAGAGAGAGGCTACAGAATGACAATAGCAACCACTAATACTTTAATTGAATGCTTCTTAGAAGGCAGGCACTGTGCAAAATGTCTTACATCATCTCACTTAATCCTTTCCACAGCCACGAGGGATGAGTAGGTGCTACAGTTATTCCCACTCTGCAAGGGACTCGGAGGCCTAGGAAGGCAAAGAGGCTGGCTCAGCGCTGCAGGGCTACCTGACGCCAAAGCCAGGGCTCTTAATCCCACTGCTGCGTGTAACAGGAGGGCACATGTGAGAATTGTGGGTAAGACCAGTGTGGCTGGAGTGTAGGTGGGGCTTGCACACACATGTGTAGGCGTGTGTATGTGTGTGCACACACACGCATGCACAAGTTGAGGGTGGTGCAGAGGATATCTGAAAGAGAAGGCTTGTAGAAGAGAGGTAGGAAAACGACTAAAGAAGATTCTGGAGCCCAGGCTGAAGGCCTTAAGCTCTTTTTGAGGTTGGCTTCAGTTTTCCTCACTGCGCACTAAGCCCTGTCAGGCCCCAAGGGTCCTTAATAATAGCCATGATCATGCTGCTGCTGATGGTGGGAACAGCCCCAGTGTCGGGGTGGGGGGTGTGCACTGCGCTCCTCCCAGGAGGATAAAGGCCTCCAACTCCCGTTCTGCAGGCTTCCGGGCCGGGCCGAGGCCTCCAAATTGACTTTGACTTCACAGGAGAGCTCAGCAAATTCTGCAAAAGCAAAATACCTGGAGGAATATCTCTCCTTCTCTGGAGTTTTGGCAAACTTATTATCCCAATCAATATCTGAGTAATTACAATCCCCTGTGATCAAAGGGGGGTGTTTTTCCCTTTCTTTGGCCTCTTTACAGGCCTCTCTTATCTGGAAAAAGATTTCTTAATCTACTTTCCCTAAATGCCCTGAAGGTCTGCGCGCACTGCGCCCCGGAATCCCCTGATTGCTTTTCTTCTTAGCTGCTGCCTGACCCGGCTGGCTGGTGGCACCGCCAGGAACCAGCCTGTAGCTCGGGCCTCCCACAGAGCCCCAAGGGAGAAGATGAAGGGGTGGGAGCTGGGACTCCAGGAGCACCCAGCGGGGTCCCCTTTCCCCGTCCATCCGAGAGGAGCAGCAAGGCTGGAGGTGAGGCCAGCCGCCTTCTCCTTCTGTGCTTTACACTCTGCCCACCTCCTGCCCTGCCCATCTCCCCAACTCGCCCAAGGCCCCATTCTGGCAGAGGGTGGGGGAAGGGTCAGTTTGAGAATCGGAAGTAGGTTGGAAGTTCTCCTTTGGGTCCTAGACAAGGAATCATGAGGTCGATAGCAATTTTTGCTCGGTAATCCTAGGCATCCTTCCACCCCACGAACCGCCCTCACCCATGCACCTCCAGACAGAAGGCCAGCTGCCGGGTTTGCAGGGCACCGCCCCAAGGCATGAAGACCCACTTCTCAGCTCAGCCTCCCTGTGCCTCCTAAGTCACAAATATTTTCTTGTGTGGGTCGGGGTAGGTCTCCCCAGAGGGTGAGATGTAACGCAGGAACATGGAGAGAGGGGCCACCACGCGGCCACCAGCCCGCTTACGGGGGGAACACAAAGGGGGCGGTCGAGGGAGCCCTCTGGGCTGAGCTTGGCCTGATGCAGCACTTGGAGACCGGGTCCTCTTGGACTCTCAACGATTTAAGAGGTTTCTGCACTTCAGAAGCCTAATTACCCCCAAAGATTTCCGTACCGTCTTCTCGGCTTTGCTTTTGAAGAGGCTCTTCCAAGAACGCCACTGGGTTAGAGTCATTACTTTGCCGACTGCTTGCAGGGCCATTTATTGTATTTTTATGAGGGAATGCTGTGCTGCTTAATGCATTTCCCCGGAAAGACTCTGTAGAGGGGCTCCCGGTGCCACAGCTGCTACTGGGGAAGAATAAAATAAACGTCCACTCAGGTACAAACACATGTCTCCATACGAGGGTTGCGGGGGCGGACCCAAGTGAAGACAGACAACTGCAGCCAGGTCATGCATGCTTAAACACAGACAGATACACCCAGCTGCACGCTCTCCACCTGGCACATTGCGATAGGCATTCTGGAGGCCATCCTGTCCAGCCTCCTGCCTCCTGACAGGTCCTCTCCAATTTCCCCTAGACAGCATGGGTCTCTCCATCTCCAAGGCAGGCAATTTTACTGTTCCAATGGTAGACTTTTCTAGTGTTTAACAGCCCTCCTCCCGTGGAGCATTTTCCTTCTGGAATTAGCAATGTCCGTGCTAGAAGGGAACTTGGAAATCACATAGAAGAAGCCTCTCATTTTAGAAATGGCAGGATCCAAGGGTCTCCATACCCCAGGCAATCATTCCACCCTGCAGGACAGATACTCATGGCTTTGGGGCTTGGGGGAAGTGGATCAAACACTCTGCAAACTCCTTCAGCTCAGCTCTGAGCTAAGGGGGTGGCCTACTGATCAAGCCTAGGTTCTGGTTAGGCTCATCAATTTTTATAAGAGAATGACAACTCTACCCTAGGGTTGACAGATTTCAACTGTTTGTGTGTTTGTAAGGCATATGGGTCCGAATTTAATTGGCAACCCAATGGCTGCACTTCAGGTATTTGGCAGGGAATACTGTCTCGAACTCACTGCGACACAGTGTCCATCAAAAACCCAGCTGAAAGAAACAAAATATATGAAAGATTGCCTGGTGGGTATGCAGTGCATCCATCCCTCTAGAAGTGTTAACAACAGCCCCGGAGTTTAGCCAGGTCAGCAGAGCGCAGTCTACTAGACCGTGTTGTTCTTGTCCCCTGTGGAGCTGTTTCTGGGTTGAAGTTTGGCCCGTGTTAAAGTACAGGGCTACAGGGAGCAGTGAGGGGCCAGTCTACTGTGAGGGTGTTAGTGAGGACGTTGTCCGTCACGTGACACAGAGCTCTTTAGGAAGGTCCCAGGAGAGGCTCTTCCTGGTTCAGCACCAGGAAAAGTTGGCTCCTTCTGAACAATCTTTTTTTCCTTTCTTCTTTCCATCCTCCCTTCCACACACTCTTCTTTCCTTCCATCCTTCCCCCCTCCCTCTTCTTTCCTTCCTTCCTTCTATCCTTTCCTCCCTCCCTTTCCCTCTCCTCTTCCTTCCTCCCTCCCTCCCTTCCTTCCTTCCTTCCTTCCTTCGTTCCTTCCTTCCTTCCTCTCACCTTACAAGCTCTGTGAATTGTGAGACTGGATTGGGTTACCTTGTTCGGCTTGGCTGTCAGACACTTTAGATTCTAAATGAAGACTGGCCAGTAGTAGGTATTTAGGGGCTTCAAGCTCCGCATCCCTGTATTAGCCTCATTCCTGATCCCCTGTGACATTCCTTCCTTTGTTCGTCTATTTTCTTTCCCCATTGCTTCTAATATATGTTATCTCACCGTGTTTCACATGTCAGTGTGTAAGCCACCATAACACCACTTTGGCATGAGGCAGGCATAAGTAAGTAGTACATTAATGAATTAATTAATGTAGCTCAAACTGTGCTGCACACAGAGATTATATTTACCAAGGAGTGCATTTACCAAGCTGGTACTGGAAGGCCTCCCAGACGATGTGGGCCTTGAGCTGAGATTCTTGAGAGATGTATACAATACGGAGAAGCAGAAAGAAGTGCAGAAGTGATTCCTATCTAAATTCTGTCCCTTTCACCGTAACCTAAGCCTGCGTCTTCTCATCCTCGCAACACCAGTGCAACCCATCGCTGGTAACTTTACTCAATCTAACATCCCTTCATGAATCTGAAGGCAAAGAACAAAAATTATGCATCATAGAATCATATAAGGTAAGCACCAGGAAGAATCTGAGAAATCGTCTCATCTGGCCCTTTATTTTAACAAGAAAGAAGTGAGAAGTGAAGGCCCGGACAAGGTAAGTCTTGTTTCTGGGCCGCTTAGAGCAAGTTCTGGTTGAGAGCCCAGTCCCGCTAACTCCCTGCAAGTCTGCCTTTTACCGTATTCCATGAAGCTAAATAATTACAGTTCCTGTTAGGATGTTTGAGCTTTACACTTATATTCGTGTGTATCTATCGTCTATGAAATGCAGGAGCGATGAGTGGGATTTCCACTTACATAATTTCAACCTTTCAGGTGGATGTTGGTGGATGCATGATTTGGGGCACACTTTTTAACTTCACTGAGCCTTCATTTCATCAACTGTAACACGGAGATGATAAGAATATTTTCCTTATTGGTTGTGAGTATTGAATGAGAAAATTTATATGAAGAACTTGACGAATAGTAAGCACTTGCAAAGGTTAGTTGTGGTGGTGGTGGCCATGGTGGTTGCTAGTCCCCCATGTCACAGATGAGAAACAGTAGCCCAGGGGAATGCAGTAATTTGACTAAGGAAACACAGCAGAACCGCTGCTCTGTCCGCTCCAGAGCATGTAGCCTCACTTCTTGGAATCACTGGAATATTCAAGAGCCTTGGCACTTGGATTTCCCATTTCTCATTCACTCCATCCCATCTCCACCCTACCTCTGGTCTCTTCTTGATCTCACAACCTGCCTCTGCCCCACCAACTAACTAACTCTTCATAGACATCATGACCCTAAATACCAATACCGATACCAAAATACCTAGATCGATGCTGACACTTGAGATAATAACCAAGGAAGGTGGTAGCATCTCTTTTAGGCTCTTCTAACTGGGACAACTTAGGCGAGACCCTGATTAGTGGCAAGGGGATAGGGACAAAGAAATTTTTCAGGGACCTTTTCAGTCTGAAGACTCTAATGATTCTATTTTCTTCTGGCCCATGCATAAGTATCTAAATCTTGTTTTGGTGCCATTTTGGCGTTTTGTGTTATGATAATAGAACACCTGAGACTGGGTAGTATATAAAGAAAGAGGTTTATTTGGCTCATAATTCTGGTGCCTGGAAAGTTCAAGTTCATCTGCATCTGGCTGGGGCCTCAGGCTGCTTCCACTCACTGTAGAAAGTGGAAAGGGGGCCACTGTGTGCAGAGATCACATGGCAAGAGAGAAAGTGGGGTCAGTGCCAAGCTCTTCTTAACAACCAGCTCTTTCAGGACTTAAAAGAGCAGAGAACTCACCCCACCTCCAACATGGGGGATCAAATTCCAACATGAGGTTTGAAGGGAACAAACACCCAACCCAATGCAGGTATCTTGGGTAGAAACATGAATACCTAGAGCCCTTGCTGAGTCCATACTTCAAAGTCTGCACCCTAAGCAACTTCTAGGTCTTAGCATGCTTTGATTCTATGAGTGAGGAATAGCTACTGAGTAGCTTGGAAAGATTGCAACTCCATCCTGCTTGAGTCAAAGAAATTCTCGGGCAGCAGAAGCCAACCTAGTTAAGCAGGGATGTAAATACTAGCACAGGCATTACATGAAAGTTCTTTAAAGAATATAAACAGCTTGGCCAAGGGGAAGATTGAAGGTCCAAGAAGTCCAGTGGCAGCAATCAGATCAGAGGTCACCACCCTTACCTCATACCATATATACAATTCAACCCAAAATGGAGCATAGACCTAAACACAGAACCTAAAACTATAAAACTTTTGGAAGTAAATATAAAGAGAAAACTTTTGTGACCTTAGGTAAGGTAAAGATTTCTTAGATATGCCACTAAAATTATGATCCAAGACAAATTTGACTTTATCAACACTAAAAATTCTTTTTTAAAGACACTCTTGAAAGAATTAACAGGCAAATCACAGACTGGTAGAAAATATTTCCAAAATACATATCTGACAGAGGAACTTGAATACAGAATACAAAAGAACTTTCAAAGTGCAACAATAAAAAAATAATCAAAGTGTTTTTAAACAATTAAGCAATGAACATTTCACCAAAGAAGATGCGCAGATAGCAAGCAATAACATGAAAGGATGCTCAACGTAATTATTCTTTAAAGAAATACAAATTAAAACTACAATGAGATATATTACACACCTATTAATGTGGCTAAAATTAAAAATAAATAACTGACGATACCAAGTGCTGGGGAGGGTATAGGATAACTGGAACTTTCTGCCATTGCTGGTGAGAATGCAAAATGATATACCCATTTTAGAAAAGAACTTGGCAGTTTATTATAAAGCTAAATACACACTTGTCATATGACCTAACAATTATAGTCTATTTACCATATGAAATGAACTTATGTTCACATAAAACCCGTAGAAACTTTATTTATAATCACGAAAACTTGTAAACAACCCCAATGTCCTTCATCTAGTTAGTGGATAAACAAACTGTAGTATATTGTGCAATAGAATCCTATTCAGCAATAAAAGGAATGAACTACTGACACATACAACAACATGGATAAATCACAAATTTATTATGCTAAGTGAAAAAGCCAGACTCCGAAGGCTATATATATTACATTTATAAGATATTCTGGGAAAGGCAAGCTATAGAAACAGAAAACAGATTCATGGTTTCCAGGGACTGAGGGTGAGAGAGTTGTTGAATGCAAAGGGACTCTAGGGAATTTGGGGGATTGATGGAATTATTCTATATCTGTATCATGGTGATGGTTACGTGACTTTATGTGTCTGTCAAAACTCATAAAACTATACACCAAAATGAGTTAATTTTATTGTATGAAAATTATATCTCAATAAAATAATGAAGTTCTTAGTTCTGGACAAAAATAACCTATAAGATATGTACTAAAAATTATTATCCACATTTTATAGATGAGGAAAGGGAGGAATAAAGAGATTAATTAACTTGTCCACATCACAGAGTTAGTAAGAAGCAGAGCTGTGATTGGAGTCCAGGCTCTGGAGTCCCAGAGTCTATGATTTTAGCCACCAGACTGCACCACCTCTCACACTGGGGACTTTGTTCCCGAGTATATTTTGGTTCACTCATTGGATTCTAACCAACTTGAAGGTAAGGTCAAAGTGATAAGCATCGTATTTCTGTTTCAAATACATAAGGATTACTTGACTATCCAACAATAAGGGCACGGAGGGTAAAAAGTGAAAGTCCCCTTCCATCCCTCCTGCTCTCCTTCCTCCCCCATTCCAGGAATAATCTGTCTATAATCAATACTCACATCATATGCATTACTGATCCTCTATTCAATCCACAGTGTAGCGATTGCTCTGGTCATGAAGGAGTATTTGACTTGAAAACAAAAGCCATAGGTTCATATCCTTGCTTTGCTTTGTCATAGATTATCTATATGACCCAAAGGAAGCTATGTCATCTCTATGTGCCAGCTTTTTTCATTCTTAAAATATAAAAAATACCTTTTTTTTTTTTTTGAGA
>VBSM01001265.1:71250900-71360735 GCA_008086735.1 Cheirogaleus medius | reverse complement strand
AAAAAAAAAAAAAACATTGCACAAACCTAACATGTAATCTGGATCCTATGTCACTCGAAGTATGACTGTAGGAATTGATGGGACAGGACATACTTAGCCTAGAGAAGCAAAGACTCTTCAGGGATGTGAGCATTGGTTTAAAATATTTGAAGAGCTGTCATATGGGAAGAGAAGGCAGATTTGTTCTCAGTTGCTCCAGGGCAGAGTTGGAATTAATCTGGATGCAAATTTTGTATTATGGAATAAAATTGTCCAACAACTATTATTAGCCAACAAAGGAGGAGCGGCCCATGACGCAGTGGGCTTCCCACCACTTTCCGGTAATCAAGCTGAAACTGTGCGATCATCTATCAGGAAAGCCAAAGAAAAGCCCCAGCCAGCGGATTTCAGAATTCCATGCTTCTCAGTACAGAGGCACCATCCTAGAACGTACGTAGGTGTATGTAAATAGCGAAAGAGGCCAGTGTGCCCCAATCACCTTTTCATCCTCCCCATTAGGGAGAAAGTTGAGAGGCCAATAACGGGGGTATGTAGAGTCAGATGCACCCAGGAACCAAGGCATATGAGATAGACGGTTTCATCAGCTGGTCCTGCATGTAAGAAGGGGAGCAAAGAAGAGAATGCCCTGCCCTCCAAAAATGCAGACCTATTTGGATCCTCTCGGAGGTCCCTTGGCAGCTGACACACATGCCCATCTGCCAGGCTGGCACCGTGCCCCCAGCAAGGGGAGCTCTGCTTCCTGCTGGTAGGCGTAGGCGCCAGGTGGTTGCATATGCCTGTGGAGGGGGGCCTCTGTCCCCAACAGCACGGGGCCCTTGCAGCTCCCATACTCACCCTCTTCCCTGCCCACCCCCAACCAGCCCCACAGAGGGGCCTGGAGCTGCCCCGGAGCTGCAGAAAGGGGGAACCGAGAAGCGAGGCACCGGGGAGTTTGGGGCTGCCAAATGAACAGCTCTTACCACATCGAGCATGATGTGGAGCCAAGACCACCCAAGGAACAACCAAATGGACTCTTGGAAGGAAAGGCCGAGGCACAAACAATATCAACTCAAAGGGCATCACAAGGGGCTTGGGCCCTGGAGAGGGAGCTGGATGTTATGTGATGCCATTGGCTGTGTCATTCTCCTCCAAGAATGAGAAGGGACAGGTGTGAGGGAAGGATACTCATTTTTTCTACATCTGGCCGTGGCGAAGCTCATCTTCTCTCTTGTGGGCTGGGAGTGTCTGAGCCCGTGGTCATCCCTGCCTAGCAGCCTGGAGGGCCTCCTCCCTCCCACGTTGGTGTGTGCGTCTGTGTGTGTGTGTGTGTGTGTGTGTGTGTGCGCACGCGCAAGCCCACGTCCGTGTGAGGTTGCAGTAATTGCATATTGCTGATGCTGCAAAAGCACATAAAGGCTGGGCAGCTAATCCAATCATTCATGCTTCCCTTGTTCCTACTCTGGGATCTGATAGATAAAAATACCCAGGCAAATGACCAGTTTCATGGACTGTTTCCTCTTTTGTCAATACAAGGAATTGTGAGCTGTCATCTTGTCCCTCCTCTCCAGAGAGAGAACTCCAATATTTATGACCAGCTTTTATAACACTAATTGTATTTCTAATTGTTTTTCCCTCTCAGCAGCATTGCTTCCCTCACCCGGGCAACGATGGGCAGTTCTGAGGTTTATGAAGAGTGGTTTGTCACAAATGAAATTCAGAAGAGGTTTTGAATGAGGCGGCCACATTTCCTGCTTAGTGGTCCTCCTCTGTTCTGAAGCATGGGCGCTGGCTGCAGGCCAAAGCCCTACGTGTCCAACAGCAGAAGTGCTGGGACTGGCTCCCACCTCGCCCTCCCCAGAGATGAGGAAGTCAGGGAAGCGATCAAGGACAGCTCCTTGGGCTGGGTGTCCTTCAACCGCAGCGCAAAGCAAGTTCCCGCCTCAATTTCTCCACCTAGAAAATCTCTTTCCTCTCCCCACCTCCTAAACCTGTTTCTTGTGTTTCCACTCAGCAAAAAAAGGCCCATTGTGGGTTTTGTTTTTTTTTTTCAGTTGGTTTTCTAAGGCCTGAAAACTGATTTTAGATTTTCAGATCAATCAAAGTGCAGGCAGCAGAGTGGTGTACTGGGAGGCATGTTTGACTAGGAATCTGAGGTCTAGTCTTTGATTATTCATTCGCTCATTTACATATCAAACACGTATGGCGGCCTACTATGTGTGCAGTGCTGTCCTGCATCCCAGGAATAGACAAAACCTGAGATCTTCTCACCATGCGAGCTGTAGCTGGTTCTTTTATGAAATGAGGTGGACAACCAGGACACCACGGTCCCCAAGATCACTCACTGCATTCCAATGTCACCTTCACAATATGTCAAAGGACAGCTTGAAGAGCAGCTCTGCTTATACGAAAAAAGGTCAGGACCAGAGCTAGGGAGCATGAGTTCTAATTCTGCTCTGCTCCTTTCTAGCTTATACATCAGACAAATCTCTTGGACTCCCTAGGTCCCAGTTTCTTTATTTATAGGACAGAAAATAAAAGTAACCTTTTACCCCATGTTGATTTTGAGTGCTCCATGAGTATAGGCGGACACCGTCTGTAAACTCCATATAAGACAATCCATCTAAGTAAGCAGTGACCATGACCATTAATAATAATCAGGGAGTCCTTGTGAATTCTTCCAGGGTCACTGTGCAGGGTACAAAGATCAAGTCTAGGAAATGATGTGGGGAAGAAAAGTCTCTATCAGCTGCCACCTTTTCAAAGGAGGGGGGAGAAATCTTTTCTCAAGTAAGTCCTTGGAAATTCTCCCCAGAGACTTGGGTTGAACTAACCACCACTCCACAAAAAGAGGCTCAAACTCAGTAATGACTGAAATAGTGGTCAAGCAGAGTTTAACTCGACAGGTGAACTCACCCTAGGGAGCAATCTTTGGCTACTGGTACAACCCATAACCTGACCTTGGGGAGCTATGGAGGTCTCGTAGCCCTGGGTCCGGCGTCCAGTAAGTCTTCCAGGCAGCTGGCGGCTGAGCTCTGCAGGTGATCTCCGTATGGGAACTCAGTGGAACAGTTGTGGGAACGGCTGCTCCTGAAGGACGGTCCCCCAGACCAGAGGGAGATGTTCCTGAGCAAGGGAGGGCAGGTGTGGAGCAACAGAAAAACATAATCGCAAGAGAGTGTCTCCTCTCAGCACCGCCCCGGGCCCAAAGTCTCCATGTGCCCCTGCTCTTTCCTGTAGAGGCACTTGACTTTAATTCATGACCATGGTAGTCCCAGAGAAAGGAATTCTGCAAGAAGGTGAGGTTGGAAAAGAAAATTAAAGTATCACAGCATGTTTTACATCAGATATCAGCTATTCCAAATGCCTCCCTTAGCAGGTATGATGATATGATGAAGTGTTGACTCCCAGGACTTGTCAGCGGTCCCCAGCCTTTCTGGAACCAGGGACCGTTTCCATGGAAGACAATTTTGCATGGACCGGGGAGAGCGGGGATGTCTTTGGGATGATTCAAGTGCATTACATTTATGGTGCACTTTATTTCTATGATTATTACATTGTAATATAGAATGAAATAATTATACAGCTCACCATACGTTGGGGACCCATGATCTACATGACTTTGGACCAGTCCCTTACATCTCTGGACCTCGGGGTTTTCTTTGTAATTGGTAAAATGCTCGTAATAATAATAACTACCTCATGGTGTTAGATAGATGATATGTACTAATACCATGTGAAAGGCCTTCAAGGAATGGTGTCACCTGGGGGAAAGCATGCTTGGAGTCAGAGGACATGGCTTTAAAATGCTGCTGTTTATCTGCCATGTGGCCTTGGTTAAGTCATTTAATGTCTCTTAACTTCATTTTCCTTATCTGTAAAATGGAAATAACAATAATGCTGCCCATCCCAAAGGGTGGTGAATATCAAGTGAGATCATGAAAACCCTTGGTGAGCTGCAAGTGCGTTTCAACATTAGTGCTTACCCTTCTGATGAAGAGACTGAGGGCCAGGAAGGCCCAATTGACTTGCCCAAGGCCCACAGGTTCTATGGAACCTGAGCCAGCCTTGGAATCCAGCTGGGCCCTGATATCCAGGAGGCCCTTTGTCTACCATTGCCAGGGAGGGGCCCTGTTCCTGCTGATAGCCCAGGCTTGCTGCACAGGCCTGTTGGCAGCCACCTAACCAAGTGCAGTGGGGGGACTTTTACATTGATTTGAATGCTGCTGTTTATATTTGCCTTCCCTCAGGAGTTAACTAGAGTCCTTCCAGCATTGATTAGCTCTATCTGGTTTCCTAATGGAGTAAACACAAGGCCCCTTGGATATCGACTGGAATTTAACAAATATACCCCTTACAACACCAAAATAGGCCACAGGACACGACGTTTACACGCACAGGCCACTTCTGCCTGAACTCCCAGCTGGGATGCCTCGCGACTTCCCCTTGGGCAGCTACTGCTGCAGCTCTGAGCAAGACTCATGAATCAGTGGGACTGTTTATAGTTTTTCCTTTTGAATTTTGAGGCAGGAGTGATTAATTTGAGCCTTGTTGAGTGCTGATAATGGCAAGGCATAAGCAGGACTGAGCTCCCGCCACCGGGCCTGGCCCTCCCAGAGCACCTCTGAACTGCCTCAGCCCTTGCAGGCCTCTCCCCACCCCCACCCCAGGGACCACTGTAAGTGGAGACCTTGCAGCCCTGCCTGGGAGATGCCTGGAGCTGGGACTGAGCCCCATGCCACACCTAAATTCAAGTCTCCTCTCCTACGAGTCAGTCCAGGCCCTGTCTGAGGACCCTCCTTGCCACAGCCTCCCCACTCAAGCCTGGGGCTGTCCTGGGCCCATCACCCAACCTCTCCCAGCACCTGGTCTGCCTTCCAGCTGCCTGCTCCAGCATGGCCTCCTGAACTCGGCTCTGCTCTCTTAAGGAAGACTGGAACCATAGAGGCCATCAGCCAGGTGACAGGGTGGTCCCTGTCCTGGGCATTGTTGCTTTTAATCCGCCCTGCAGGGAAATTCCAGGTTAGGATCTGGGGCTCCTTCTCTGACCTCTCCGGCTTTCTGAAACCAATCTTTTTTTCATTATGCTTTTGAGTTGTTGGTGTGTGTGTGTGTGTGTGTGTACCTCTCAGAATAGCAATACAATAAGTCAGGGGAGACCTAGTAGCAGTGGATTAGGAAGAACTTCTGGCCTGACTCATTAATGAAGAGCAGCTGGTCTGGCAGAATGCGCTCCTGCTCTCTTTTGGGGACCAGCCCCTTGCACCCATCCTTTCCAAGCAAGTCCTCCCTTTCAGGGCCTCCCTGTCCCTTACAGCAGGGGCAAAGATCTTGGGCCAAGCTGCCCAGCACTCTTGAAGGTGTGCAGGTAGGTCCCCATGGCCCCCTTCTGAACAGAGGCACAGCCGGGGGGGGGAGGGTCAGGGCAGGAGGGGGACACTGACTTCTCTGTCTGTGCCTGCCCCAGCAGGGGACCCGCAGCCCTGCATGGGTTCCAGTCTCCAGGTTCCCAAGCAATAATCCACCCCCACGGCTTCCTAAGGAGCTGCACAATAGCTTTATTGAGCGCAGCTATAAATTTCAGCAAGGCCAGCCCTGCGAGTAGGCAATTACCTTCTGAGGAGGCTCCCTCCGGACTGACCGCCTCCCTCCCAGCACAAGAGGGTCTTTCATAACCACTCGGTGCTGGGCCGCAGGCTGGGGATGGCCCGTGCGCGGGCGGGTGCTGAGTGAGCCCCTTGCCCCCCGTGTCTCCCGGTCCCCACCCCAGGCCGCAGGCAGCAGCATCAGGAGGGCAGCAGTCACAGGCGCAAACACTCGTGCTTTGAAGGAGACTATTCGGATGGCTGCTTCTTTGTTTCCCCCAAGTTTTGGCCTCAGCCCAACACCGAGTGGAGGGAAGGCTGGAGAGGAATAAATAACTCTATCTTGCAGGACTTTTTAAAGTTATGATACACCAGGAGAAGCAGAGGGGGGAGGGGAGGGAGAAAGGACCTTTTCCTTCTTTACTAGGGGGAAATTGCTAGATTTTCTAATAACAAGTAACTAGAAAACAGCTGAACCTTAAAACTTCAGACTTCAATCAAAGTCGCTCTCAGAGAGGAGTAGAGTAGGTGGTTTGCAAAAACAAGGCTAGGAAATAAAAGAAAAACCACAATTGGTCTGGAATTAATCAAGATATTAATATTAGAAAAGGTGGCATGGGAGACAGGCTGTGCCCAGGTTGCTCAAGCGTGAAGAGCCCAGAGCCTCCAGCCAGGGTCTGTTCTCAGGGGACCTGGCCTTTCCCTCCACTTAGAAAGGCTCCTACATTAGGGACAAGACATTGAATGAGCAGTATCCAAAAGACTCCTCTCCCCGCAGTCCTGCCACCTAAGCCTGTTTCACCCTGGCCTCTTTCCCGCAGTGGCAGGCCCGCAGCATGGGTGGGTACTCCTGTCCCCAGGGGCAGGTACCCATGGGCCAGGATTGACTGCCAGCTCCAACCTACAAAGGGGCTTGTTTGGTGGGAAAGCAACGCTGGGGCTCCCCATGGCTGTCAAGCCATTCCCCAGCTCTCAACTCATTTAAACTAAAAACCGAAGTATATTTATTCCCTAGCAGACCTGATACACTCCAGTGCTCCTGCCAACTTGCTTTGCAACTTTGTACACAGCAGATCAATGTGTGCAATTTAGGAACAGAGAAATGAAGACTTCTGTGAGGGCAAGGAGGTGGGGTGGGGGCAGGGAAGTGAGAGCCTCCTAAAACTTTCCCTTCCTCCCACCCATCCCAGATCACTGATCTTTGGGCCTTTAAAAGGGAAGAAGGTCTTCTCATCCATGGACACAGAAGGACAACTCTTCCAAGTTAACCTTGGCGAGGCAAGTAACTGACTCCTATTTTTCCATGCGCCTCACGTATAGAACATGACCACGACCATAAGTTCACATAAAATGCCATCTGTATGTCCTGTCCTGAAGGGCATAGCTAGAGCTCCCGTGTCCCCAGCCTTTCCCCAACCCCAAGGAGCTCCCAATTCCTCAGCAGAGATAAGGAGGCTTGGGGACAGGTGACAACATGCCGAACAAATACAGATGCTATTTACCTTCCATCCATTTTTCTCACTATTCTTAGAGGACTGAAAAAAAAAAAATGTTTAGCTCAATTCTATCGAGAAAAGAGGTTGCAGAACCTGCTGTCTTTAAGGGAGTGATTCTAGCAAGCTTTGGAAGTTCCTTCTCCACATTCCCACCCTCTCCTACAAGGAGAGGACTCAAGGGGAGAAAACAGACTCAGCTTTGCTGGCTGGTGTTAAAACAACAAACCTGAAAGTCATTTGCATAGCATCAGCCCCTAAACTCCCTCAACTCCAAAGCAAGGCCTTTTGCCCACTTTCACACACACACCCGGGCTGAACATTGCTCTTTTTCGCACCCAAGTTGCCCTTGATGTACATTTTCATCTGACTTTACTACAATGGTGACACCAACGAGAGGGGCATGGCGAATTTTGCTTTGAGCTCCACACCCCTGCTAGGAAGGGCATGCATGCCTGGTAGGGGTTAGATGAAGCAGAAAGTATTGCGCATTTGCTGAGCACATAGAACTCTGTGTTCTATGCCTGATCCTTCTCCTAATGTCTCCCTCTCCACCCCCACAAAAATTCCCCAAACTAAAATGAGATTAAGAACAGACTAGACAAAGTGATTTGCCCAAGACCACACGGTGTAAATGACAGCTCTAGCATTCAAAATGAGATTTTTATGACTCTAAAGCTAGTGCTCTTTCCTTTAAAGCAATGTGATTTGGAGGAAAGAAGATGAGCTCTGGACGCAGACAAACCTGGATTAGGATCCTAGGTTAAATCTGGTTCAGGCACTTGCTAAAGGCATGGACTTGGGCAATTACCGTTTGTAAGTGTCGGTTTCCTCATCTGTCACATGGAGGCCCTAACTCGTATGTCATAGGATGGTGGGGAGGATTACGTGAGCTAACGCCTGTAAAACATCTGCCACGATGGCAGGCCTGATGTGGGTATAAACCGATGTTACTCCCATTTCTCCTCACTCCCATTTTGCAAGAGAAAAAAAAAGAATTGAAGATACATGTTATTAATATTAAAATTTAACGTAAGTGTACAACTCAATGAATTTCCCCCAATGTACACATCCATGTACCCAGAAACCACTCCAAGAAATAGAATGCTTCCCCCCACCCCTCTGGAGGCCCCCTCCCTCTGTTCCTTCCCGGTCACCACGTCCCTTCAAGAGTAACCACTATCCTGACTTCTAACACTAAGATTACTTGTAACTGCTTCTGACTTTTGTATAAAAGGGATCATACAGCATGTTCTCTGTCACATCTGGTTTCTTTCACTCAGCATTATATCTGTGAGATTCATCCATGTCATTGCATTGGTTATAGCTTGCTCATTCTCATCTCTGTATAGGATCCCTTTATCTATTCCATTGTTCATAAACATTTGAGTTATTTCCAGGATTCAGCTTTTACTTAAATGCTGCTCTAAACATTCTTTTAATAAATATGCATATGCTTTTCTGCTGGTTGCAGACCTGGGAGTAGAATTGATGGTTTATAAGATATGTGTACTTTTGGTATTAGTAGATACTCCTAAACTGTATTCCAAAACACTTGTTCCAATTTATACTCCTACCTAGTATCTGAGAGTTCTCATTGTTCCACATCCTGACCAACACTTGCTAGTGTCTGTCTTTTTTATTTTAAACATTCTGCTGAGAATGTAATGATATTTCACTGTGGTTTTAATTTACAAGCCCTCAATTATGGAAAAGGTTGAGTACCTTCTTCTATGATCTTCTTTTGAGAAAGTCTAGCTCAAGTCTTTTGCCCATTTTTCTATGGAGCTGTCTGCCTTTTTCTTATTGATCTGTAGGGTGCTGTACATATTCTAGATATGAGTCCTTTGATAAATATATGTTTTGCAAATATCTTCTCCCACTCTATAGCTTGCTTTTTTGCTTTTTAAACTATGATCTTTGATTAATCCAAGTTATTGTTTGTAATGTAGTTCAATTAATCAATTTTTTCCTTATGGATAAGCTTTTTGTGTCATGTTGAAGAAAGCTTTATCTACCCTGGGTCTTGAAGATATCTTCCTATTTTTTTTCCAAAAGCTTTTCTCATATTACCTTTCTCATTTAGAACTACAGTTGTTCTGTTTAGTGTGAGATAGGAATCAAAGTTCTTTTATTTTCCCATAAGGATATCCAGTTGACCTGGCACCAGTTATTGAAAAAGTCATCCTTTCCCCTGCAACTTTGCAGAGTCCCTTTAGCATGTGGGGTGACTTAATATGTGTGGAGGTCTGTCTCTAAACTGTACTCTGTCTGATTGGTCTATCTGGGCCTCATTTCATCTATACAACACTGTCTTATTTACTGAAGGTCGAGTATCCCTAATCTGAAAATCCAAAATTTGAAACTTTTTCAGTACCAACATGACACTCAAAGGAAATGCTCATTGGAGCATTTCAGGTTTCAGATGTTTGGATTAGAGATGCCAAACTGGGGAGTATAACACAAGTATTCCAAAATCTGAAAATATCCAAAATCCAAAACATTTCTGGTCCCAAGCATTTCAGATGAGGAATACTCAACATGTATAGTTTTATGTAAGTCTTGAAGATACCTTTTTAAAAACCAACACTAATACCTTTCTAATCCAGGAACTAAAGAAATGTGTGCCTCCATCCTTGCCTCGAGGTAGGTTGTTCTGGTTCCAAAGCATCCATCAAGTTGGTTGGGTGGGAATGGGGAAGGAGTAGTGAGAGAGTAGAAAAATATGTCAGGAGAGTTTCATCTTTAGACTAAGTGAAATCGGTGTAAGTTGCCATGTGTTCTTTATGGCAGGAGGAACCCAAAGATGTAAAAAATTTCATAGAGCAGTGGAAAGACCTTGGGCTTAAGAGTCAGAATCCCTGAACTCTAGGCTCAATTATGCACCCACTGTGTGCACTAGCTGTGTAATCTTGAACAGCCCAGTTCCTCTGTCTAGCCCCCTTTTCATTCTATAAAAAGAGAGTCTTGAACTACATGTCCTCCAAGGTCCCTTCCATCTTTGAGAGTGTATAACTGTAACTTGTAGCCAAAAAAAAAAAAAAAAGAAAAGAGCAATTGGTTTAGGAAATGACCCTCCAGTACTATAAAGGCATTTTATATCAGAAGCGATAGAACATTTCCCTGTTGTTACTCATCCCCAGTGCAATATCTATCAGAAAGTCTGAATTCTGCGGGGGTGAATGTCTCCCTTGTATGCAGGATGGAGTTGTTAATGCCTTCCTCTGAGATAGGATTTGGTCTAGAGGTAGAGACGTGTGGTTTTGCTGCCAGCCAAACATGGGTTCAAATCCTGGTTCTGTAACTTACTTGCTGTGTGACTTTGGGAAAATGGCTCTACCTCTCTCAACCTCAGTTGCTTCATCTGTAAAATGAGTCTAAGACGATTTCCCTTCTTTATGGACTTTTGCTGGCCTCGAATATCTCCATAAGGACAACCTACTGCTTACAAACTATACGGTGTGTTGCTACAGCATTGAACCTCAGTGTCAGGTGTCCCATCACCTCTCACCTGTTCAGCTGCTTTACTGTTTTTCATCCCCACCTGCCATGAGCCAGCCAATAAAAGCATCAACCAATTAATAATTCACCTAGAGTCAATCCAAAGTAACACACACCTGCTCAGAAATTACCTGGGTTTACTTTTAGTAACAGTTCCCAGACTCTTTGACCCTGAGGAATGTGTTTATGAACGTTTGTAAGGCCAGAGGAGGAGAATGCCCATACCAGGGCTGTTGAAGAATCAGTTGTGACTATGCTCACAAAGTATTTAACACAGTGCTTGGCACACAACAAACATTCAATAATGATATCCGCTGCTGTTTCCATTATTCTCATCACACCTTCTGTTCTGAGGAAGGTGGGAGCATACCTCTTTCCACGGTTAGAATAACAACAGGATTCCAGCCCCCAAGCTCCTCAATTTTTTATTTAAACAAAACCACTGCAGGGTATTCCTTTGGCAGAAGTGGAGGGAAAAACAGCAGACGGATTGGCGGGGCAGATGTCTTCTTTCCATTCACCCAGTGGCTCTAGGAAGTCCTTCCCGTCCCACAGAAGACAAAACCCTTCTCCAGCTGTGCTGGCCACACCCGCACTGCCAGAGACCCTTGTGGGGAGAGCGCAGGCCTCTGGCCACCAGCTCCTGAGCTTCCACTTTGTCTCTCATGCTCAGTCACTGTGCCCTGCAGAGGTGACTGCCTGCCACTGACTGCATGCTGTCTCTGTGCTAGAACTGCTCCCCAAACCCAGGCCAGCTGCGGTGTGGGACCTATCAGATGTTTGCAAGACATCTTTCCCTCCCCCGACGCCCCCCTCCTGTGTGACTGGAGGGGAGCAGGCTGGGCACACAGGCCCTCAGCGGGACAGAACGGCAGATCCGTGCAGCGCATGTGGTTCCCAGCACATTTGTTTGATCTGTGTCCAGGTTCTCTTAGACATTTGCTTCTAAGCCGACAGCTGAACATAAAAGCGGTCCCAAGTGGCTGTTTTCAGGTCTTCAACATTGGTTAGCCGCAGTTGGGAAACCTTCTCCTTCCCCATGCCCCTGAGTGAATTATCACATGTTATCGAGCCGGAGCGTCGGGGTGGCCAAGCCATAGCTCTGCCGCTCCCCCTGTGATGATCCATCACCCACCGCGTGGGTTATTAAGACATTCTCCGCCTGGGAGTGTGCATCCATCTGCGTGTGGCTCGGCCGTCCTCCCCAGGGAGCACGCTGGAGGGGCTCCTGGAATCTCCGTGTCCCGAGGTTTGAGCCGCACACTCCGCACCACTTCCTCAGCCCACTGAGGGCTCCTCTGATCACCAGTCCACCTCCAGCCCCTACTTACCCCTCCTCCCACTGCCCCTTCATCCGTCTGAGCCATTCAAGTAACCATTTCTTCCAAAGCCAGCCCTGGCGAGCACGTGCTCATGAGACAGCCCCCACCCTCTCCTTGTCCCTCTGCAACCAGGTCACCCCTACTGGCCTCGGCCTCTGGGCCAAGAGGAGGATTAGATTGCACATGAATAAGCAATATTCACTTGGCTCCGACAGCCCGGAGTGAATCCCTTGAGCTGCTGTACAGGAGCAGTGCAATGTTTCCCGTCTCCTCCGCCCTCCATTGCCTTCCCCAAGCTCCTATTTCACTGGAGGCCCTTTTTTCCTGGGATGTACTTGCAGGTGGGTGACTATATGAGAAGAACACCATCAAAACACGGCATTTAGAGCAGAAACACACATCCCTGGAGCCGTCGCTTGATTGACAACGAGGAAAGACACTTGAGGAGCTCGTCCCCCGTCTTGCTTCCCCTTCCACTAGGAGGAGGAGGAAGTTCAGTCACGTTGCTGCCCACGTGAGCTCTGAGCCCCGGTGGGTCACCAGCCCCACCTGCAGAAGGAGACACCTCCCAGCAGCTTCATAGGATCCGCCCACTCGGTGAAGAGTCTGCCCTTCAGAAAGGTCTCGAGTGGCAAGGCGCCCGGAGCAGGGGAGGGAGATTGCCACGCTTTACCTTGCACACGTTGCACAACTCAAATCCTGCCCTCCACTTAGCAGCTGTGTTTCCTTAAGTAAGTGACTTTATCACGCCATGCCTTGCTTTCCTCGCCTGCAAAATGGGAAGTAATGCTGTTGAGTAAGAAGCTAGTCACCAGGGTTTAGAACTATGCCTGAAACGTCAATAAACATGAGCTGTATCTGCTCTCATTTCTTCCTGCCGCCTCCTCTCCCCATGCCAGGCCAAAGTCCGGTAGTTATGCTGGTACAGCAAAGGGGATGTTTAGGAAAGAAAATTTATTTGATTGTCGTCGATGAAGAAGTGCCCACACCCCCCTCCCCCCCGCCTCAGTGGTCCTTCCTCAGCCCTGGGACTTGTTCATTAAGCTGACTTGTCTCTAGTGCGTGGTACGTGCTCGATTGATGTATTTCAAGAGAAGGGGCAAGAAAGAAAGGGGAAGAAGAAAAGGGAAGGGGGAGAGAAGAAGAGAGGAGGAAAAGTCAGAGGGGAGGGAAAAAAGGTAAGGAGAGACCACGGAAGAGACAACCGCAAACTCAGGCTGTGCAAAACAGCACTCATCAGTTATCCCTCCCTCCCTACACCTGCTCCCCCCACCCCGCTCCTGTCAGTGGTGTTATCTTCTGTTGTCTGAGGCCTAAAACTTCAGGGTCCTCTTCACCTCTTCCTCCTTTCTTTTCCCCTTATCCATCCAACCACTGACTCATCATAACACTTCGGTATGTTTCTCAGACATTTCTTTTCCTTTTCTGGCTGTGCTCACTGTACGGGGCTTTGCTACCCATCCCCCCTCCCGTGGACGTGGTCTTCCCACCTCTCACCTGTGTCTCCACCACGCTCTTTGCTCAATGCAGCCAGAAGAATCTCCTTAATGCACCATTCCCATTGTGATTCTCTGTCACAAAATTGACCTTGGTTTCTCTCCCCGCCCCCAAACCATCCCAGCCTCATCCTGCACTTCTGCTCTGCACAGACCCTCTCCTGCAGCCTGACTTCTCCTCTCCCTGTTCTGGACACAAGAAGTGCATTTCCTTCGGGAAGAATTCCAGTTATATGCTCGACCTGCACTGTGTGATACAGTAGCCGCTGGCCACAGGTGGCTACTGAGCACCTGAAGTATGGCTGATGCTACTGAGGAATTAAATTTTTAATTTTATTTACATTTAAATTAAAAATCGAAAGCAGTGTAAAATGCTTTTGCGTTAGACACAACCTTGTTGTTTTGATGGAATGACATTTCCCTTGAAGCAGCGCATCCCATAAAATATTGTCACACTATAGTACGTGTGTCGGGGAACACGTGTCATTTCTAGTATCAAAAACACATCACTGACAATGTCAGTGTCAATGGACTGATTCAGTTTGAGTGATTCTTTTTCTATGCACTGATGTACCACTGTAATGTGATTATTTAAATATTTTATGCAGACAGCATGTGTTACAATGATACCTGTTTCTTTTCATTTTTCTAATGTGCCTACGAGAGTATGTAAAACATAAATGGGTTTGCATTGTATTACCATTGATCACTCTATCAGCTCATGTAATGACACAAGGGGACTTATTAGCAAGGGAGGAATGAACTGACTCCAGACTAAGCTCGTCGACCAGTGGCATCCAGAAACCAGCAGTTCTAGGGACCCTGTGGCCCTTCGGCGCATTGCAGAAGGCCACCAACCCTGGTGAGCAGGAGGCTGGGCTTGGCATCCCAGCTCTGTCGACTTGATGGGTCATTCTGGGCCTCAGTTTTCCTATCTGCTAAAACATAACGAGAAGGGACTCAGAAGGTTGTTGGGAGGATTACAGAAGATAATGCTCTTAGCATGGTACTTGCAGATAATGAGTGCTCAATAATTGTTAGCTATTAGTCCATTGGATTTAATGGAATAGAGGCAGGAGGTGTATAAAATTACCTCTGGAGGCCCGTTGATTCCACTTTTCTCTGATTCTCAGTCACATGACGGCTGCAGAGGATGACCTTCTGACTCACAGAGATGAGGTTCATTGCAGCAATAAAATCAGCTCATAGGGAAGTACTTTTTACCCACAGACTCAGCATGAAATGTGTTCTCAAATGTCTGTCAACTAACCACACTGACCTGCCCTTGCACGTCTCCCAGGATCAGCTTTGAGCTCTACCTCCAGCCTCCCTGGGATTGGGTGAGGGGTGGGCTCTGTTTCTATGCAGTTACTGGGTGCTATAGAATGAATGTTTGTGTGTCCCCCCCCAAATTCATATGTTGAAATCCTAACCCCCAAGGTGATGATAATAGGAAGTGGGGCCTTTGGGAGGTGATTAGGTCATGAGGTCAGAGCCCTCAAGAATAGGACTAGTGCCCTTATAAAAGAGGCCCCATAGAGCTCCCTCACCCTTTCCACCATGTGAGGACACAACGAGAAGGTGGCTGTTTATGAACCCAGAAATAGCCCTCTTAAGACACTGAATTGCCAGCACCTTGATCTTGGACTTCAAAGCTTCCACAACTATAAAAAATAAATTTCTGTTGTTTATAAGGACCCAATATATGAATTTTTTTTGTTATAGGAGCCTGAATAGACTAAGACACTGGATTGGCCAAAAGATAATAATCAGATGCCTAGTCCTCCTCCCGAAACATACCTCCAGGTTCTCCCAAGGTCAACTGAACCCCCAGTTGAAGTCACCAGGGCTGTGATATAGGCGACTCTCTAGAGAAACTCCAAAGGAAAGCTCCCCCCCTTATTTCGACCTTGCTGTCTGCCAAACTAAAAGGGTGTGCTGATCTCTGGCACGACGCAGGCAGACCATCTAATGACTTGAACATATCCCCTGAGGTCCTGCAAGGCAGGAAGAAAGGAAGCAGTTTTATACCTTGAGTCACTGGAGCTCAAGTCCTCTCCCCTTGCTTCTGAGTGGAGGAAAGAAGGGACAGTGATATCAGACAACACTGTAAGAAACAAGAAAGCAGAAACCAACTCCAAGTTCTCTGCAATGTTCCTGATCCTGAGCCAAGGAAAGAGCCAGGGAGCCCTGGATTTAGGACCTAAAGAAGCAGAAAGTAGCTCAACCAGCACGAGGGCAAAGCACTGCAACATTTTGTCAAATGAACTTACATAGGAGCCCATCCTCTAATTAAAGTCACACGTTGGCCTACAAGATCTAGTAGGGTCCCTCCCTATCAGCTATTTATGTGACTGTGAGTGAGTTGAGGAATGCCGAAAACAAAAGATTGTTGAAAAAGACCGCTGGAGGCCAGTAAATTCCTCCATTTCTAAGTCCAGTGCTGCAGGGGGCTGTAGCAGAATCTTAAAGAGAAGAATATCAGGACATTTTGTGCAAGTAACTGATACTTTTTTTAATGAAAGGAAGAAAAGAAAGAGTTTATTAAGAGGATACTGAGAATTTCCTATAATGAGAGCTAAGTTTGAATAGCCAAACATTGGGAAATTCAAAGATGTCACAACAGATCAGCTTCCTCGATGTAGCAGATTTACTCCATGTAGCAGAGATTACATATTTTTTTGTCTTTTCCTCTTTAGTGACAGTATCAGTTTTATTCAGAGCAGCAATGGTTCCCAGTTAAAGGACTACATTTCCCAGCTTTCTTTGCAGCTAGGCATAGCCATGTGACTAGGTTCTGACCAGTGAAATATACGCAGAGAGTTAGGACTCCTAAAAAAGAGAAGAAAGGACATGCTCTTTTTCTTCCTTTTGTGTTTCCAACAGCCGGAATACAAATGAGAAACATTGAAGTTTTTGCATCTTTATTGAAACATGAGCTGACAGAAGCTGGAAACTTTGCCATGAGAGTGGAGAGCTAGAAAGTCAGGAGCCTGACCCACGGAGCTCTCTGCCTGGCCCTATCTACACTGCCTATCTCTGGATTTTTTTTTTTACCTAAGAGTGACATCCATGTCTATTATGTTTCACCCACTGCTTTCCATTTACTTTTGTTTTGTTATGGCGTGGGCGAGGTTGGGAGGGAGTAGTTAAATATAGCAAAATCCAATCTTAATTGATGTACTACAAAGAGGGTATTTAATTTCTTATTCTATAGCATCTTTAACTGGCTTCCTCAAGTCTTATTTTTAAAATCCTGAGAAGGTTCTTAGACTGGCCCATGTTAAATGAAGTATTATCCCTGCACCAAACAGCTGTGGTCCTGGAAGCATGTCCTGGGAAAGGCTAGGAGGGGAGGGAGACAGGACAGTTCTGGTGCTGACAGATGCCTGCAGAGGAAGGGGACAGTTCCTGGATGTAAAGGGAGGGATGAGTAGACAACGCCCACATGTCTACTATAAGAAGGGGTGGGGGTATATTACCTTAATTTCTCCATTTCTGGCATTTGTCTTTGTCATCGATAATATTATTTTATATTTGCAGAATGCTTTACACTTATGTGGTCAATTACAATATACAATCTGTTTTCACCACCTCATTGGATCTTCACAAGAACCCTGTATCATATCATAATATAATATCATCCCCATTTTACAGAACAAAACTGAGATGAAGAGAGGGCAGATAACTTGTCCAAAGTTTCACAGCTGGGGTGATAGATCTCACGTGAGGGTGCAATTTCTACCATACCAACTAACATATTAATTCAGCATTTATTGAGCTTTCCTTAGATAGAGAGAATTAAATTAAGGGTGATATATCTCCTTTCCCATCCCCATATCCAACCCCTAAAAAAGACACAGCTCTATAGTCAGGACACTTAGAATTGAATTGGGCAGAGGGACAAAATGCACAATGGAACTATTTAAAATTAAAAAGCAGCAAAGTAACTGTAAATTAAATAACACCTGTAGGAGGGACGGATGCCTAAGGACTGCCGGCATGTGAAGAGAGGACCGGCTGGAGCCGGGCTGCAGACACTGCAGGCAAGTTGGCCACGGTACCGGTGTTAGCCCAGAAAATCTTTGAACCTGGCAGCAAAGCTCTGCAAGCCACAATATCTTTATTGGGACTTTAAAAAAAGAGCTTTTGATTTGCCTGAAACATTCGTGTGACTTATTTTCTCAGCTCTGGTAAATATTTAATTATCAAAAATAATACTGTCTTTTTTGTTTTCTTTACCTTTTTTGAATCTGAATCACAGTGAGAATTTTATTAAGACTCTTGGCAGTGAATGGCATCCTAGTGTGGCATCTTTTAACTGACATCCCTATAATTAGAAAGAATTGTCTTTTCATACCACTAATTTGAACTGGCTAATTACTCAATGAATATTTAGCTTCTTACGTAGGCAAATATTATGTGAAGAGAGGAAACTTTATTGAATAAGTATGCAACCCAGAAAACTTCCAAGGAGCTAGCTGTGGCCTGTCTGTCTGAAGTTTTCTCTACTGTTCCTCCCACCCACTTTCATCGCCCACCTCTGCCATCTCAGACTCTAACACACGCAAACACACACACATACACACACATACACACAGACACACATACACACACATACATACACACACACATCCTAATGTTTCAGGGGAAAGCTGATGAGGTCCTTAGTTATTGTTTGGATTTGCATCTTTTTATTTCTTATGAAATATCTCAACCATTCATAAATGTTGAAAAGTAATATTAATATGATAAACATTCTGTATCTGCCTCCTAGTGTGATAAATAAAATATCACAGTTAAGTTGGATGCCCTTGTACTGTATCCCCTCCCTTCCAACCTGCCACCCACCCCCATTCCCATGCTCTTGAAATCGACATCTTGAATTTGGTGTTTACATTTCCATATATAATTCATAAATAGTATTTAGTATGCTTTTACATAGTTTACAACTTTTTAAAGTGGCATCATGGTGTATATATTCTTCTGCAATTTGTTTTTTTTTAGCTCCATATTGTGTTTATAGGATTCAACTATGTCGATACATATAGCTCTACTGCATTCGATTTTATTACTGTGAAGAATTGTATTGAAAATGAATATGCCATAACTTATCCATTCTCCTATTGATAAAAATTTAGAGTGCTTTTTTTCTGCTATTACAAACAATGCTGCTGTGATTCCTTTGCTACGTGTCTTTTTATGCACTTACGTGAGAGTTTTTCTATGCCTAAGAGTGGAGTTGCTGGACTGCAAGAAAAGGTTATCGTCAACTTTACTTAATGTGGCCAAACTTTTGCTACTCAGTGAAGAACAGATAAACCACTCAAGAAAAGCTGATCTTTTTAACCCACCTGGTGGTTTTGGGCCTGAAAGACCAAATCAGCATTCCTTTCCAATACCCTCCTGTGGCTCTAGTCACTTTCCTAGAACCCGTTTTGTGTTCCCAAAGGATGCTGGGCTCAGTGAGCCACCAGTCGAAGGCCCAAAGCTGTGGCCTCGGTGACTGAACAGTCCCCCTGCTTCACGTCCAGCTGGTCTCCAGCAGCTCCTTCCCTGAGCTCTCGAGACTCATCAGGCAGGGGGCATGAGGCACAATCCCACCTGCCACCCCTGCCACCATGACTACAGAGGGCCACTGACTTGAACCCTTGAATTCCTGGGGACTAAGCAATGAACACGACACCTCGGGAAGCTCAAGAGCAGCCCCAGGTAAGAGTAGGTTGGTTCTACCATCCTCAGGAGAGAGCTGATAAGTCTTAAGAATTCACCAGTACAGGGCTACTTGTATTGCAACAAGAGAATCTCAGAGAGTGAGACGCCTTCCAGATCAAAGGAACACACGACTCTCTTATGAAGGATTATCAAGCATTGTGGAAGAGGGGGATAGGGGAACATCTCAGTGGGCAGAGGTCGGCCTGGTTCCCCGGGAACCACCTTCTGTACAAGCTGCTGAATCAGTCCGTCATCAAGCTCTGCAGTGGGGCAGAGGGGGCTGCTGTGCCTGAGAGCCCACCTCCAGGCTTAGGAAGGGCAGGCTGGGCAGGGTGCTGGGGAGGCCATGTGGCAGCATCCCCACCAGCCCCCATTTGAGAGTGGCCTTAACCCCAGGCCTGGCAGCCCCTCCAGTGCACTGCGAGGTCCAAGTCCACCAGAGAACTTGGTCCAGTCCAGGCTCCACCCCCATGCACCCAGGGCTTTGGGGAGCAGAGTGCTGACCCAGAAGAAGCCTGCCTCCTCTGCAGGCCCTCAGGCCAAGAAGGAAGCAGCAGAGCCAGGCCCACATAAGGTCTCCAGGTAGCTTTGCAGCTCTGAGGGTCTCCTTCCTGTCCCCTCCACCACTGCCACCAAATGACCACCCAGGCACTTGATGGTACAGCTGGTGGATGATCTCTTCATCACGACATGTGGTGGCCTCACGTGCTGCTGCCTCTTTGTAAACCTGGTGTGGCAGAGGCATGGCCCTCACTAACTGAGGTTTCACTTCTGCCCAGAGCTTTCCTCACCCCCTCTGCCCACTGGAGCCAGGAATTACTCTCACTGAGAGGCTCAAAGGAGGAGCTGGTTCCCAAGCCACCTGCCAAGAGTGGGGTTGGAATTTGTCATCGGAGCCTCATGGCAGAGAGAGGAAGGGATGCTGGGAGCTGGACCCCAGGGAACAGCAGGAGCCTTTGCGTCTGCCCCCCCACCCCCGCCCTCCGCCGGAGGTGCAGCCCCCCACCCCAACTCCCCCCCACTCATTCTTGTAACAATGCCTGGACTAATTTCATTCAATTCTATTTTAAAAAAGAAAACCCAGGAAATAATTACTTCAGTCAGACATTATTTACTTAAGTAATTCTTTACTCAAACGTCTTTAGGCTTTATTTTACTAATACTACATAATTACGTAATTGTGTAATTAGGAAGAAATTAAATGACAAATGTTTGCTGAGAACAAACGGAAAAAAATAGATCCTTTATTTCCCTGAGTGCTCTCTGTTCAGTACATTCCATCTCCTTCTCCCTCCTCCTTGTTCTCCTCCCCCACCCCCCACCTCCGCCCTCCGAGGTCTCCCCCCAGTGGGGACTGAGTGTGCTGAGTGCCTGGACAAGGAGCTGCAGGTGTGGGCACCTTGAGCCAGAGGCAGGTACCAAATGCCTGTCCGAACTAACCGGTGTGTCTCTATCCACAGCCCGAGCTCCCTCCTAGGGTTGGGAGCCCCCTCCGCTTTGCTCTTCCTGTCCCCAGGCCTGTGAGGGCCATGAGCTGGAACCCATAGCGGGCCTAGAGAAGCGAGCACAGCAGCCAGCTAGCCCTAAGGAGCACCTTCCGTAAGCACAGGCCGGTTCCACTTCACCCTGCAGGTGTGCTCCCAGGGACTGGCAGGCTCCAGGCCGAAGGAGCGGAATGAGGGTCCACTAGGTGGAGAGGGAGTAGAGTGCACCTCTGCTTCACCAACGTCACAGGATCCACAGCATCTGCCTCCGAAAATCCACCCAAGGAAGAGGCATGGCTTGCGCCCCAGGCCTGAGCTGCCCGTGGGGGCGACCCATTCACATAGACCACCACACCTCCGTCCCTCCTTCCCTTCCCCAACCTCAGCAGCTGTGGAAGCCAGTGGAGCTTCCTGCCGGTAAAAAATTCAATCAATCAACCACCCACCCAACACCCATGGAGCACGTCTTTTGTTCAAGTTCTGAGGGGGACACAAAAGAGCAGGCAGGCCACAGCCATGCTCATTAATATGTCAGCTGTTTGGAACTTGGCATGTAGAGCTATGTTATTCAGTTTCCTAGGCCAGCCTGCCAAAAGAAAGAAAGAAAGAAGAAAAGAAAGAAAAATCACTTCTAAATGTCCCCAGCATCCAGTTCCAGGAAGGGTTGCCAAGACTCATGTCCTATCTCCAACACTTACGAGCTGCGACCCTGGACAAGTTACTTCATCTTTGCTGTGCCCCCATTTTCTCATCAGTAAAATGGGAATGATACACACCCTGCCAGACTGTTGTGAAGATTAAGTGAATCAGTGCAATACGCACTCAGAATAGCACCAAGTGTTCAGTGAGCAGCAATGACTGGTTTCCTAAGTGTCACTGCAAAAGCCACAAGCAAGGAAGGGGGCTTCAGAAAGTGGCCAGCTCGGCTTCCACACACCTTCACCAGCTCCCAGCTGACTATGACACGGGAGCTCAGGGCAGGGCTGGCAGGGCAAGAGGCTGAGAAAGAGGCAAAAGCAAAGGGACACAGGTCCCGGGGAACAGGGCACAGAGCCCTGAGAGAGGGACTTCCTATTGACTGAACTCCAGAGAAACTTCTTCTACTGGGAACTCCTTGTTTTGGGGCCCAATTGTAGAAAAGAACAGTGTCCCCAATCTGGCAACCTTGAAAATACTTCGAGGTTGTCTAAATCTTTTTCCCCAAACAACAAGTGGAAACAAATACGACATCAAAGTAACTTCCTCCAATGTGTCTTTCAATTAGTTCATAATGAAACTACAAAAAAAGAAACAGACAGGAACCACATATGAGCACTCATCGTGGGTCCTGGGTATTCATGGAGGTGAAGTAGTTCCCCCGGAGGTGAAGGGACCAGGCTTCTGGCCATGTGGGGTAGAAGCAGGGGATGATGTATAGAGGCTGGCCACCGAGGCCCGGAGACAAAGAGGAGAAAGTGGAGCCCAGGAATTTGACCTTCCCTGCTCCTCGGTTCTCTAGGTAGGAGAAAGAGCACGAACTCCAGAGTTGGAATCCCAGCTTAGCAGCTTGGTATCTGAGTGGCCTTGGGCAAGTTGTGTGATCTCTCTGAGCCTCAGTTTCCTCATTTATGAATCAGATCTTATAAAATGATTAAATGATCCTTCATGAGATGGCTAAAAGGATTACATGGAATACTGTATTATAAAGCACTTAGCTCAGGGCCCTGGCACATATTAAGAATGTAATAAATGGTAATTCATGTATTCATTATTATTATCATTATTATTTCATGGAAGCACTACCAGTCCTGCTGCCGAAGATCAGATCATAGGAGTGTCAGGTTTGGGGGCTTAGGGAAAGGGTGGAGTTTCAGGCCACTGCAGGCAGCAGGAAGGTCTACAGAAGTGAGAGGACCAGGACCAGGAAGAGAACGGATTAAGGAAAATTCTAAGCAGTAGTTGCAGAAGGTGAGGCAGGTCAGAGCCCATGTGGTCCCTGGATAACCAGGAGGGCCACTGTCCCCGTACAATGCCCAATGCAAGAGACAGTTAGACTGAACATGGAAAACGGGGAGATCTCTGCATAAGACACACTTCCACCCACCAGGGAGGAAATTCTCACTGCCTCCTTTCCAGCGTCCTCCACAAACCTTCATATTTCTAGGTGCCCCTTTGAGTTCTTTAAGTTATAATCCACGAGGGTAAAACTTGTTCATTCTCATCAGAGGCTAGCCGCAGAGCACTGCATGAAGGTTTGCCTGTATTAGCGCTCAGTAAGCCTAGATGCTCACACCTCCTCTCCCTACTCCATCTTTTGGGTCCTGTCCACAGGGCGCAGTCTGGGTGTGTTCTGTGTGAGTTAGCCAGGGCTCTCGCTCTGGCCGTGCTCCAAAAGCTCTGCGTGTGCTTTAAGACTGGGTTCGGTGTCCTGTCTGAGCTCTCCCAGCCCCTGGGGCCCTGCCTGGTCCTCATTTTGCCTTTGCTGCTGCCCCCCATGATGGGCCAGCTGACTCCCAGTGGCCTCTCCTAGCCCTAGCTGAGGTAGGTCTTCCCAGTGTCACCTCTGTGTCCTCTTCCCTTCCAGGCAGCCACAGGATCAGGATCGAGCAGCAAAGGAATTAAGAAAACAAGAGTGAGAACAGCCACACCCCTTCTCTCTAGCTCCAATTTCCATGCTAAAGCAATGCCATGGATATTTATAGACTGTCTAACATCGGAGGGCTCAGAACCAAGTATGTATGAGTAAGAGAGAGAGAAAGAGAGTGTGTGTGTGTGTGTGTGTGTGTGTGTGTGTTTGTGTGTGTGTTTTGGGGGAACCTATGATGGGATAGATGGAGACCCATCTTTGTTGGCTCATATCTTTCATAAAATGAAATTCAGGATGTGTCGAATGTTCTATAGAACACATTGCAGCCAGTCAATACTGATCGATGGATGACCTGAGTTTTTGAATTCCAGAGTTTTCTCACAAGTTGGGTCCCCAGGGTCCACAGAAAACCCCACCCCATCCACTCTCAGCCCCTCCAAGTCTCCTCACTAATCCCTGGCTTCACCTCCTGCAGCTTCGGCTCCCAGCTGAGGGCTGGCGGTAAGCATGGTAAGTCTGCAATTAGCAAGGTCTCCTTCCTCCTCTAACCTTAACAAAGACAGAGACAGCCAGCACAGGGCCTGCGCTCACCTCCTCCTCCGTGCTGTTTGTTGGCCGGGCAGATTATTATTAGAGGCGCCCCGCAGAGCTAATCACCTCCCTAGTGGACACCCCGCCTCCCCCTGACTCCTGCTCCTACATCGTCTGCATTTGACCTGGCTTCCCAGGGCTCCCTGGCTGCCTGCTGGCTGCTCCTGGGGAGGAGCAGAGGTGAGCCCACCTGGGCAGGACTGGGGGATCATCTCCCCCAGGATGGTGACCTCTGCCCTGAGCCCCCAAGGACAGACACTGATGAGGTGGTGGGGGGAGGAAGAAAGAGGAGAGGAGAAGGAGAGGGCGGAGGAACTTTGGAGGGTACTGTAAGCTCAAGCTGCCTTGGTGCTTATTCGACTCCGGTTAAGCCCTTGTTAGTACATGCAGAGGGAAGCACGCTGGGAAAGGAAGGAAGACCAGAGGATGCAGAGCTCCCCTCCCACAAATCAATGAAAGGTAATGGAGGAGGGTAATTAGCATTTCTCTCCTTCCCCAAAGACTGCAGAAAAGCAAACAAACTTCAGTTCCAGCAGAAGGAATTTAAGTAGACCAGAGAACGAAGTTCCTCCCATTGAGGGGGCTTGGCTTCCACAGATAATTTCCACGGATCCTTCTGCAGCAAAGTTAGTCCGTGCCAGTTTTCACCCTGCTCAAACCCTCTCAGTCCCAGCACTAGGTGGGAGGAAATCAGACCCAGGGGCCTGACATTCAAGGCCATCCCCACTGCTGGGTACTCTCTTGGCCTATCTGAGCCCTGCCCTTCCTGAGGAGCCAGCTCTGGTGTCTACAACAATAGATGTCCCCTCCTTACTCAGGCCTGACATTCGCTCAGCAGCCCCAACCTTGTTCCAGGTGCAGATCCCATGTGGCACATACCTCTCCAGTCTCCTTCCTCCTGTGTGCAGTAGAGCTGTACGTAGAGAAGGGGCTCAGTAGACACCATTTGCTTAACATAAGGACAAAGTAAGTCCTGGTGTTCTTATCATTTGTAGGATGTTATCAGCAGAGTTTCAGAGTAACAAGGAAGATGAGCAAGAAAAGGAATAATTAGTTATAGGTCTTATCATCTCATTTCTTCCTTGTGACCTTACTAGTAGACATTATTATTTCCATTTTATATACTTGCAAACTGAGGCTTGGAGAGGTAATTTGCCTAGGGCCGCATAGCCAGTAACTGGCAGAGCTGTGGGATATAAATTGAGTTCTAACCCCAAATCCTAAATTCCCTTCACTATAGGATGTCCCCCTCGATCAAAACCCCCTTAGATGTGAGGTCAATTTGACCTAGATTTCTAATTTTAAAAACTTGCATAGGTTTTGCAAAAAAGAAAAAAAGAAAGAAAGAAAAGGTAGATCAAGTGGAAAAGATGCTCAACATCGTTAATCATCAGGGAAATGCAAATCAAAACCACAATGAGACATCACTTCGCACCTATTATAGGAAGGCCATTGGAGCAGGGGAAGGAAAGAAAATAATAACAAGTGTTGGCAAGAATGTAGAGAAATTGGAAAATTAGAACTCCTGTGCCCTGCTAGTGGAAATGAAAAATGGTATAGCCACTATGAAAAACAGTGTGGTAGTTCCTCAAAAAATTAAAAATAGAATTATCATATGCTTCAGCAATCCCACTCCTGGGCATATATACAAAATAATTGAATAGAGGGTCTTGAAGATATCGCACATCTATGTTCATAGCGGCATTATTCATGATAGCCAAGAGGTAGAAACAACTCAACAAAAACATGAATGTCTAAAGAAAGTGTGGTGTATACATGCAGTGAAATATTATGCAGCCTCAAAAAGGAAATTCTGACATGTGCTACAACATGGATGAACCTTCAGGACATTAGGGCTAAGTGAAATAAGCCAGTCACCAAAAGGCAAATACTGTATGATTCCACTTACATGAGATACAAGGGGTAGTCAAATTAATAGAAACAGAAAGTAGAACAGTGGTGACCTAGGGCTGGGAGGAGGAGGTGATGGGGAATTGTTTAGTGGGTACAGAGTTTTAGTTTCACAAGATGAAAAAGTTCTAGAGATTAGTTGCCCAACAATGTGAATATATTTAAAACTGTGAAACTGGAACCACACACTTAGAAGTGGTTACGATGGTATATTTTATTTTATGTGTTTTTTACCACAATTAAAGATTTTTTTAAAATCTCTATCTCTCGTGGAGCTTCCATTCTTGTACTCTGAAAGGCCTGCTAGCTTATGTCCCTGTTGGTTTTCTCCCCCTGTGCCCCCCCCGCCGTTTCCCGGGTGAGAGAGGCCAGGGTGCAAGCACCCATCTAGGCTCATCTCTCTGCCCTGCGTTTCTTTGCACATCTGCTCAAGCTGGGAAGCAGGGCCGGCCAGCCTGCTTTGCTCAAGTGCTAGTCGGTCAGCCTGGCTCATTCCTACTGGCACCCCCCGAAGGGCGATCATGACAGCCTCAAATACAACCCTACTGGAGGCTCTTCCAGGGCACGGTCTGGTTTTCCCAAAGGAAAATTGCAGGCTCCTTCTTCTCTCATCTCCAGATTCTCCTGGGCAAGGAGGCTTGTCACAGATGACTCAAGAGGCGTGCATGTGTGTGCACACACACAGGGCTGGGGATCAGCAGGAGGAAGTACGATCCGTGCTTCCAGAAGGACCCCTAGATCTAGCCAGCGTCCTGCAGGCCACCATTGAGCCCCGCCCTCCCCAGGGAGCCCACCTGCTGCTAACTGTTTGTTGCTCAACTGCAAATGCAGCTTCTCCACCAGGGTCCTCCCTGTCCAGATGTTGTCGTCAGCCAGCCCGATCCGGCAGGACTGGCCTGGGGTCTGGCTCTCACCTGTCAGTCCTGACATCTTCAGTGGATAATGGAACACAAGGATGTGAGAGGCAGAGCAGGTGCATGCTAATGAGGAGATCAATTTTAATTATGATTTTAATTAAACACCCGATCCAGTAGGAAATATGACAAGAACTAGGCTGGGGCTGTGCAACCCGCAGGGAGGGAGGGGGGTGAGGTTGGTAGGCACAGGGAAAGGAAGGAGCCTCCGGCCCTCCTCAGGATTTGGAAGAAGGAAAGGGCAGCAGACCTGGGAAATAGAGAAAAACCTATGTAACCTGAACTTGGCACATGGTAAGCCTTTTCCTCTAAAGAGTGTTCAAACATCCAGACTCCTGGAAGAGAGGATCTTAGCAAAGAGAAGACCTGGCCAGGCCCTGCCCCTTCCTTTCACATGGGGGAACCGAGGCTCGGAGTGGGAGTATGACTTTTTCTTATCTGCCCCCCACAACATGCTGTCCGTGCCTCCAAGAGAATACGTATCACACTATACGATCATTAACCCCTCCCGGTCTCTCCGTTGTTTATATCAAGTGTTTATGAAGTCAGAGAATTGTTTGTACAATGCAAGCCCCCCAAGGGTGGGCTGCTTCTGCCCAGCTTTCTTTGCACAACATTACGAGCAAGCAGACACTGAGAAGATTGTTGATGCTCACGGTGGGGAAGCCTCCTCAACTGCAAAAGAATGATATATAATAAAAGATCTTCTCCAAACTCCACACTCCACTGCCACTCGGAGCAATTCCTGACGTGTAGTAGCACTCAAGAAATGCATGTACAATGAATAAGCACAGGAAGTATCAAGCCCTAACATTTAAGGAGAAATCAGAAGCTCACCCAACTAGCCACTTTCAGTTGTTCGTTTTATTTTTTCCAGCTTTATTGAAATGATTGACAAACAAAAATTGTGTATAGTTAAGATGTACAACATGATGTTTTGATACATGTATACAGTATGCAATGATTCCTACAATCCAGCTAATTAGCACACCCGTCGCCTTACGTAGTTACCTTTGTGTGTACATGTGTGTATGCATGTGTGTGGTGAGAACACTCTTAAGATCTCTCTTAGCAAAGCATATTCCAATTATATAATACATTATTATAACAAACGTCATTATGCTGTACCTTAGTGCTCCAGAACTTACTCATTTTGTAACTGAAAGTTTGTATACTTGCAAACTGAGGCTTGGAGAGGTAATTTGCCTAGGGCCGCATAGCCAGTAACTGGCAGAGCTGTGGGATATAAATTGAGTTCTAACCCCAAAACCTAAATTCCCTTCACTATAGGATGTCCCCCTTGATCAAAACCCCCTTGGATGTGAGCAACATCTTGACCAACATCCCCTCTTTCCCCTCGCCCCTCAGCCCCTGGTAACCACCCTTCTACTCTCTGTTTCTTTGAATTCAACTTTTTTAGATTCCCCATATAAGTGGGATTATGCAGTTTTTGTCTTTCTGTGTCTGGCTTATTTCACGTAGTAAAGTGTCCTCCACGTTCGTCATGTTGTTGCAAATGGCAGGATTTCCTTCTTTTTTTTTAAGGCTGAATAGTATTCCGTCGTGTGTATATACCAGATCTTCTTTATGTATTCATCTGTCCACGGACACTTGGGTTGTTTCCTCGTGGCTATTTGGCTATTGTGAATAATGCTGCAATCAAGATAAGACTGCAGATAGCACTTCTCGGTTGTTCTTAAGCCAGGCTATCAGATTTCTCAACCTTGCCTGATGGAAGAGAGCAATGTGCATGTGCATACATGTGTTCTGTGTGCGTTGCTACATGTGTTGTGTGCTGTGTGTGTGACAGCAGATGACAGGAGCTGATAGGAGGTGAAAGCTCAAGGGGGCAAAAAAACTAATTCTACGAAACTCTTTATAATGGACAATTATAGAATAACGCAATGCAGAATTACAAGCAACGTTAGCAATGGATGCTGTTCAACAAAACTTTCTGCAATGATGAAAAAGTTCTCTAGTATCCTATCTGATATAACAGCTACTATGCACATGTGGCTAGTGAGCATTTGAAATGTAGCTAGTGTAACTGAGGAGCTGAAAAGACATAAGCAGAAGTTTTCCAAAAGAAGATAGACTAATGGCCAACAAACATATGAAGAAATGCTCAACATCACTAATCATCAGGGAAATGCAAATGAAAACCACAATGAGATGAGAAAGGAATGCTTATACACTGTAGATGGTACTGCAAACTAGTACAACCTCTATGGAAAACAGTATGGAGATTCCTCACAGAAACAGAAGTAGATTTACCATTCAACCCAACAATCCCACCACTGGGTATCTACCCAAAGGAAAAGAAGTCATTTTATAAAAAAGACATCTGCACTCAAATGTTTACTGCAGCACAATTCCCAAATGCAAAGATGTGGAATCAACCTAAGTGCCCCTCAATTCAGCAGTGGATTAAGAAAATGTGGGGTGTGTGTATATACACCGTGGAGTACTACTCAGCCATTAAAAGGAATGAAATAATGTCTTTTGCAGCAACCTGGATGGAACTGGAGACCATTATCCTAAATGAAATATCTCAGGAATGGAAAAACAAATGCCACATGTACTTTCTAATAATTGGGAGCTAATCAATGGGCACACACAGGCACAAAGAGATGTAAAGGTCATTGTAAAACAAGAATCGAGGGAGGAAGGGAAGAGTAAAACCTGCCTGGTAGGTACAATGAACACCGTTCAGATGATGGGCACACTAAAAGCTCCGACTTAAGCATTATAAAAGGTATCCATGTAACAAAAACATTAGTACCACCTTAATATTTTGAAATAAAAAAATAAAATGTAGTTAGTATAACTGAGGATATGAATTTTTTAATAAATTTGATTTTAATTAATTTAAATGCAAATAGCCACACGTCACTAGTGGTTGCCATATTGGATGGTGCAGTTGTAGATCACCTAATTAAATTCTTTCTTTGGTCAGCAGAGGAAATTAAGGCCCGAAGAGGTAGTCTTTGGGCATCACCCAAGCTCATCCACTGGCCTTCGCAGGTAGCACATCAAAACTCAGTCCTATTAAGGCGTTTAGGTGCATAAATGGAGTGCATGCTCCAATGGAAGTTCCACTTCCAGAGATGTTATTAGAGTCCCTCTACAAGGCTTAAAGACAAAGGCCATCCCAGTCCCTCAGGTAAGTTTGGACTGGAAGAGCTGGAGGTAGGGACAAGAGCTTGGGGACATGACCCCACTGCCACTCTGCCTCTTCTCCACCACCACTGGTGCCCTGCAGGGTGAGCCCATCTGATTCTTCCCACATAGGTAATGTGAGGTCCCTCCTGCCTCTAGCCTGCAGCTCAGGTCTCGTCATTGGCAGGAACAGAGAAGCCAAGACTAGGGAGGGTGGCAGAAGTTAATTGAGATTAGATGCGCCTGTTCCACGGTTAACAAAAGCACAGATGCTCCAGAGCCACTTCTTCAGCCAGATCATTTCCTAAATACTCTCTCCCCCTCCCTCTCTGCTTCCTCCCACCCTACGCTCAGCAATCCACTGCCCCCAGGTGCTCCGGAGAAGTATCGATTGGACTCTCTCTCCTTTTGCACGCTATGACTCAATGTCAGTTAACCCTTTTCCATAATGTATGAGGTCATCTGTGGGAGGAAAGGAGAAAACAGGGACTCTTGGTCTCCCTCTAGCACACCCATATCCCCTCCTTTCCTCCTCCCTCAGGTCTCCTCTCCTGTCAGCTTCATGCTTTGGGCTGCCAGTGAATGAGGCGGTCAGGGTACCCACGAATCGCCGTCTGCAGTCAGAGCGCAAAGAGTGCCCATCGCCAAAGCATGTTTCAGGCTCCCAAATTGGCAGGGATGGAGAATCAGGGAAAAGCATGGGCTGCATGCAAATCCCCAGAGAAGTCCCCCGGCCTACCCCAAGGCCCTTCACTGTTGGAGCAACTGAATTCCACCCTTCAAACGGATTCTGGTTCTCAGACTCAGAAGGTTCACCAGCGGCACCTTCTCAGAAAAGATGAGTTCAGAATTCTCTGTTCCTTTTGCATAAGGGATCAAGAAGGACAGAGACTTAAGCAATTTCCATCTGTGATTCTAAAAGCGCTTTCTTCTTCATCCCAAATCTGAGCAGATTCCATGTCCATCGCACCCTGAGGTGAGATCGCACTGTCCCCAGACCCGGACTCTGATTCGTATGCTCAAGACCCTCCAAGGGGGACAGAGGCAGCCTCGCGGTAGACACGGCAATCTTCCTGGGAAAGAGAACACCCTGCTGAGCCGCTACTGCCTGCCTGTCAGAGACCCATTAGCTGAAACAGACAAAAATGTAAGAGACAGCCTGCTGACCTACTGGGGCACGGGGGTGCCAGGAGCCCGACAGGTGAGAAGGGAGCCAAGGAAGGCAGGCTATGAAGCCATCAGCAGGGGAGCGGGCCGGGAACGGACACCTCATCCAGCTAGGCCTTCTCACTCTGAGATGGGTCTAGGATGGAAAATAAATCCTTCCTTTGAAAGAATTGACGGGGTGGTTTTGCGACTCACACTCAGCAATTCCTTTTGCTCCTTTCTTAAGGAATTTCTTCAGGAGAGCAGTCCACCTTTTCCAGGAACCAACTAGCCCCCGCTGTTGCTAGAGCTGCCCCCTAGGCCTTCTTCAAGTCATTTCGGCATCATCGAGCATCTACTTTCTTCTTTCTCTTCACCACTGAGGACCCCTTCCCTTGCCAGGACAATGCCTACTTCTCTTTTAATAGGGTTCCACCTCTGGAAAGCCACGGCTCTGGATGGTGAAGGAGAAGGAGGGAGGCACTGGCAGGAGCAGAAAGAGAAGCAGAGGAGAAGAGCGATGGACACCAAGCCTCTAAATTGGTATCCGGACTCTTGTGTGACTTGGTTTTGTCCCCAGCATTGGGGGGTATGTCTCCTAAATGGCTGCTTGCATTTGGGTGACCTTGAGGGGCCCTGAAGGTGAGCTGAGCTATAGAAGCACTAGATAGCTCCCCCAGCTCACCTGCCTCTACTCAGTCCGCTGGAGGTGGCTCCAGGCCCCACACCAGCTCCAGGTGGGCACACCCATTACCTACCCCCAGGGCACTGCATTCAAAGCCAAACAAACCCAAGACCTTCTGTGTTATCTCAAACTGCAGACCTTGCGGTGCTCTGGGGGCATCCAGGATGGGGAACCAGCAGAGAGGTGACAATTTCAGCCTGATAGCCAAGGGACCCACATCTTGTCCCTGACTTTGCACAAATATGTTTCTTGTCCTGCCTTGGAGTGCCTGCCCAAGCCCAGAAGCTTTGCCATTCCTTGTTGGCACTCAGCAAGCTCTGACCAACATGCAAGGACTTTATTTTCACTGATAACATCCCCCATCACCCAAGGCCTTTCTGCCAAAGGTCACTGTGGATGCTTTTCTGGTCCACTCCTCTGCCCTGGAGGGCAGGGTGGGGTGTGAATGGAGGTCCTTCTCTCTCAAATGTGAAAATGTTGCAAACTATGTTCAGAGCAAGAGAAATACTGCCAGTTAGAGAACAAATCCAGGTGGAGCCAGAGCATCCTGTTCTTTGAGCTTTTCTCACAACTACTGACCATGGCAAATCATCAGCCCATATTTAGTGAGCACCTATTATGAATGAGGAATCCCAGAAAACTCAAAGATGCTTAAGTCACGGCCCCCGTCCTCACTTGAAGAAGCTTACACTTTTCTGGAGGAGTTGCCATCCAGGGCATGGTTGGAAGCTACTCAGGTGTGGACTGCACAACTCCCGGGCATCCATTTGCATGGAACACACACAGCGGCCCTGGATGTAATGACACCAACGTGTTATTCCCAAGAGGAGGTACACGCCAAGTGCTGCAGGAATAGAGGTGGGAAAAGTCACTATGGGATGATGGGATGGAGCGGCTTCACCAGAATCATGGGGCTTGAGTTTAGCTTAGATGATTTGGATTTAGTTGAAAGGAAAATGTGTGCAGAAGAGTCCAGGTGTCTAAAATCCTGTGAGGCAGAGGGTCTGATCAGAAAGACTCAGTAGGAGCTCAAGAAACACTGAACAGAGTGGAATGGCTGGAAAGGGGAGCTTTCCCAGAGCAGAGGTGGGAAATCTGTTTGAAAATGTGAACCGTGGACTGAAACACCACTATCGAGCCCTGGGCTGAACTTTGTCCTACTGGAGACCCACATCCTAGATCTTCCTAGAGATGAGAGGATGCTGGACTGAGTTCATGGATGAGGTTCAGGTCCAGATCTGTGGCAGGCACCTCCGAATGGATGCCCACTGCAGGTGAGCAGCGGGGTCCTGTTCAGCTGTCTCCTGAGGACCACTCTGCCACCGCTCCTCATCGGGAGCCTGACACTCACCATCTAACCACCAGGAACAGGGCTTTCCCATGCACTTCGGTTCCACTCTTTACAGCAGAGCCCTGCCTCATGTTCCTGCCTGCAAACCCTTCACTCTCTTTGCACCTGCACCTATCCTCCCTTCCTCTCTCCCTTCCCAATGGGGGTAGAGGCTGCGCCCTCCAGCTGATTCCAGATCTCGCTTGCTCTAAACACTCCAGGGACTTGTTGTACTGATTATGCCCTCTTACTCTCAAATGTTCACTTCTGCTCCCTACTTGAACTTTGCCTTTGTTATTTACATATGCTCTAAAATCGCCCATCTTAGAATCAAAATCTTCCCAGCTCTACATCTAACTCTACCCAACAACCACCCTTTCTCTGCCCCAAAGGCTTGTATAAGATGCTTTCTCAATTTTCTTACTTCAACCCATATCGCTCTCTTCCACATCTGACCCCCCCACCCCACCCGCCTTTACACACACTCTCTTCTTTCTGTTCCGGTGATGTTGCTTTCTCCTGGTTTTCTCCTAACTCTCTTGCTATACTTTTTGCAACCTCCTCTTTCTTGAGCAACTCCTTATTATTAGTACAATTCTAAGCTCTTTATATTTTTAGCTTCATTAATCCTCAAAAAAATCCTGTGACACAGTTATTATTTTCCCCATTTTGCTAGATGAGAAAACTAAGACATATAGAGAAATATTGCCCAGCTTACTTAGCTAGTAACTGCAGAAGACAAGATTTGAACAGTTTGAGTCCTAAGTCTATGCTGTTAAACACTGCATTATGCTGTCTCCTTACCTGTATTAGTAAGGACAGAATAGAATAGGCCGTAACAGTAAGCAAACTCAAGATCCCAGTAGCTTAATAGAACAAGAATTTATTTCCACCTCAAGCTGTATGTCCAGGACATATCTTCAGGGCATCTCCTCCACATGGGTACTCAGGGACCCAGGCAATGGAGACCCCAACAACTAGTAGCTGCAGGAAGGAGAGAGAGAGAGACAGACTGGAAAATCACATATGGGCTTTTCACTGTCTTTTCCACTCATATTTCTTTGACTAAGACTAATCACATGGCCCCACCTAACTGTAAGGGGAGTGGGAAATATTGGGGAGCAAATGGACTATTTGCTAAGATACTATATATGTTAGGTCCGGAGCCAAGAGAGAGACACATGAAGCCTCATGTATAGCAAAATGCTATTTATTTTGAGCATCTGGGTGCAGATGGGTGGAGGCTGGAAAAGGTGCCCACGAGAGAAAAGGGGAGAGCCTTGGGTTTTATAGAGGGTTTTTCTGGGAGGAGTAAACACTTTTCAAACAACTGGGAGGGATAAGGAAAGTAAGTTCTCCTTTTGCATTTCATTCCCTTATCTCCCTAGGGGTCTGGCAGAGGCTATGTGCCTAATACACCCCTAGGAAGGGGAGAGGGGTGAGTTTTACAGAAGGTTTGGATGGAAGTTTGGGGAGTGTGAATTCTTTAAGCCTAACAATATATGCAATACTAAACTCTAAATGTTAGAGTTTCTCCAGTCTCAGTCTTAGGCTCTCATCCTTTTTCCCCATGGCTGTATTATCTTTATAATGAGACTTCTCAAATTTATATATTTAGCCCAGACTTCAGCCTCATTTCTGAGCACCAGTCTTGTCCATCTAACTGCTGACTTGACATCTTTAAAGGAGTATCTCAAAAGCTTCTTAAACTTAACATATTCAAAACAAAACCCTTGGAGTTCTCCCCCCATCACTCACAATTTCTCTCCTCTTCCAATCTGCCTCATCTCAATAAATGATACCTCCATCCATTTGGCCATTTCTGCCAGAACTCTGGGGACTGTTCCTGCCCCTCCCTTAACTTCCCATATTCAACCTACTGCCAAGTCTGGAGGAGTCTATCTTCAAAATAATGTTCAATCTGCCCAGTCATCACCAGCACTGTCACTCTGGTCTAAGCCACCATCGTCTCTTGCCTAGACTACCAAAATAGCTTCCTTCCTATTCTCCCTATTTCTTCTCTGAGGTCCTTCTAGAACATTCTCCACACTATAGCCAGCCTGATCTTTATCAGGTGCAAATCGGATCCTGCCACTCCTTTCCCCCTCAATGGTCATCTGTACTGCTCAGGGTTAGGTCCAAGGACCTACAAAGCCCCCCGAGCTATCCCCCACCTACCTGTCCAGAAACATCCTGTGCCACTTCCCATTGTGCACCACTGTCCAGCCTCATAAGCCTTCTTCGAGTTCCTTGAATGTGCCACACTCTTACCTTCAAACATCCTGCTCCCATATGCCTTAGAATGCCATTTTTCACACTTTACCCCACAAAGTCCTTCTCAAGCATGGATCTCATCCTAAATGTCACCTCCCAAGAAAGACCTCCCATAAGATCACCAATGTACATAAGGTTCTCTTGGCATACTATTTCATCACACCTGCAACTATTTTTGTTATTTTTTATTTAATATCTTACTCTTAATGGAACCATAGCTCCATAACAGCTATGGTGAATCCATGTCTGTTCACCATTGTATCTTCTGTGCACAGTGTCTGGCATATAACAGGTCACCAGTCAATAATTTTTCAACGAATGAGCCAATAAACAAAAAGCCCCTGCCCTAGAATATGTCCTCAATGATCAGCAGATTCGGCCTGCCCAGGGCTTGCCTTAGCACCTTCCCATCCCCTCACTCCTTACGGATGGGGTTATGACCAAGCAACAAAGACCTGTCATTTCCTAGGTCTCCAAAGAACGTGCAGCTCTTGATGGCCTCGCATGGGCTGGCTCTCGAGGGGACTCGGGCAGCATCTCCTAAGGCTGAACTGCTCTGGGTCACAGACAAACTCAGAAGGGTTGAGGTCTCTTTATTCATTTTTTTAAAATTGATGAATTACTAACTAGACTCCTTAGTCCAGTATGTAAGGTCTTTCACAAGCTTGCCCATTCTATATCCCAAATCTATTGCTGCTACAACCAATTGCCACAGACTTAGTGGCTTTTAAAAGACACAAATTTATTGCCTTACAGCTCCGGAGTTCAGAAGTCTGAAGTGGGTCTCACTGGCTAAAATGAAAATGCTGGCAGGGCTGCATTCATTTCTGGAGGCTTTAGGGGACAATCCTTTTTTTTTTTTTTTTTTCCTTTTGCAGCTTCTAGAGGCCACTTGCATTCTCTGGCTCACAGCCCCTTCCTCCATCTGCAAAGCCAGGAACATCAGGCTGGGTCCGTCTCACACTGTCTCCTCTCCGCTTCTCTCTTCTGCCTCCGTCTTCCACTTACAAGGATCCATGTGACTTCACCGGACCCATCCGGACAAACCAGAGTAATCTCTCCATCTCAAGGGCAACCGATTAGCAACCTTAATTCCCTCTGCAACCCCTCTGCCAAATAACAAACATAGTCCCAGGTTCCAGGGATTAGGACATGCTCATCCTTAGGGGACCATTATTCTACCTATTGCCAACCTCACTTCCTTCCACTTCTCACCCCAAACTCTACATTTTAACTGTAAAGAACATGAGAACTCTGAGCCATTCTTCAAAAGAGCCAGGGTGGTAGGAATAAAGATCTGCAGGAAACCACACAAGTTACTTCTGCAAGTTTCCCAAACATGCTGTGCCTGGGGTGCCATTCATCTCTCACGCCACCATTCGGCACTCCAGATTTGCTCACCTGCAAATGAGGATGAGGATGCCTGTTTCTCTGGGTCGTCATAAAGATTGAATGAGTCAACATTTGTATGGTGCATACGGAGGCAGGGGAGCAGATGAAAAAGAGCTTGCGTCCTGGCTTCAGAAGCCTGGATTCAGATCTTGATTGTCCAACACTTAATAATTATGCGACTCTAGTAGATTATTTACTCTTTATAAATTTCCTCAAAACCTCTGTTTCCTCAACTGTAAAGAGATGGTATCAAAAATACCCATCTTACAAGGTTGCTATGAGGATCGGATGAGGTCGGTGATGCAAAGCGCTTGGCACATCGTCATTGCTTCCTAAGGTTATGTATTATGATTATTATGCTAGAATCCTTAATAGATTGTAGCTGTTCTTTGTTGTCCTGGTGCTTTATTTTATTCCTTTATCTGAAAAAATTCTCAAATCTCAGCATAAGCATTGCGTCTTTAGGAAAGCCTTTCCCTTCTTTCCCCGGCAGAGGTGGTTAGTTATTCCCCAGCCCCCTGTATTCCCATAACACCCAACCTGAATTTCTGTTATGGCATCAATACAATGGGCTACATTAAGGGTCTTGTACACGCCCCGCCACCAACAGGACCACACGTGTAGGAGACTGAGCTACTACTCGAGGGCAGGTTCCATGGCCCGTTCCTCTACCTAGACTCAAGGCCTGCCTCAGGGCCCAGGCAGTGTAATGTTTAAGAAATGTCTGTTGATTGAATAAACATAGATTTCTATGTTACTACTCACAAAGTAGCATAATATAGAGTATCCATTAATTGATTTGTCTAAACACACAACAGAGAATAGAGTGTCGCTCTATTCTCAGTATTGAGAACGGTGAGGTGCTCAAGCTTTGCTCCCTGGGAACAGCATTCCTCGGGGTTCGAGCAGAACTGGATCCCTGGGGAGAGCTGCAGCCAGAAAGCAGGATGTCCCCACGTCCAGCCCCCTTCTCAGAGGAGTCCTGTGCGGCGTCCCTCAGACCACCACTCCTCATCTGCTTAGGGGCTTTCATTCCCTGGTTCAGCAACTTGGCCCCAAAGAAAAAGTCTACCCCAGGCAGAACAGGGCTGAAAATCATATTTTCATGGGATGTCAAGCCTCCTCTCCTACCTTAAATGAAAGGTATTATTTCTGAGAGGAGAATGTCACACTCCACTACCAAAATTCTGCTTCCTCGGCAAAAACCCCGGCAGCAGCAGTTTCTCTGCATGGCTGGCAGCGCTCCACCCAAGGCCAACGCTAGGAAATTCACAAGGCCCGACGCAAATCATGGGAGCACAAGCCCCTCTGTGATTAAAACAAGGGAAAGCAAACTCTAGGAGCACTGGCTCTGCAAAAATGGGGGAGGGAGAGGAGGAGATACGGTCCCGAGATACCACGCCAGGGCTCACAGCAGGTCCCAACTCCTCTTGGGAAATTCACCCATCACTTTGCCAAATAAATAAATTATCTCCAGCTCAGCAACCTCTGGGCCTTTCCTGTAATAGGTGATAGACTTTCACCTTCATCTTTGGTATATATAAAAATATAGTCTTCCTAACTGCCAGAAAGCTCAGTCCCTTGTCCCTAAGCAATTCATGCCAGAGACTGTGACTTCTTTCTGATTCACCCATATTGAACCTGCCCTGGGATAAAAAGCTTTGTACAGAGCTGGGAAGGGTGGAAAAGGTGTCAGGCAGCGACTGGATTCAAATAAACGGGAAACTGTCTATACTTTTTAATGAGTGAGAAGACACTAGGGAGAACAGGTCAGAAAGCAGCTCTCTGTCCCTTGAGCTTCCTGTTGTGTCAACTTCCATGTGTGTGGCCTAGGGGCTGATCATGCTGTAAGTCCCTGAGAGTCCCAGGAGCACTGGCTGCTTGCCTAGCTGGCAGCTCTAAGCATGGACACCTGTCCACTGCGGCAACATCTTCCCAGACCCGGAGGTTTCAGGTCCTACTTTTCCTCCCCTGCCACTCCCAGAGATGTGAGTCTGCTCTGGGCATAACCCAGATGATTAGCACGGGAGTCCTGTGTCTTCCAGGTGCCCCGTGGCTGGGCGCAGGTGCCAACCTGTTCCATCCTAGCGCTCTCTGTGTTAAGAATCCAGCTATTCTGAGTCCAGGAGGCCTGACGTTTTGCCAGGATGGATTCAGGTGTTGTGGCCTGCAAGCTCTTTTGGCAAAGGCACCTTCTATCCAGATGTTTCCTCGTCCAGGCACCCGAGCCAACAGGGTGCACCATACCCCTGTGGGATGCTGGCTGGACTCCCCAGGTCACTCGTCACCCCCAGTGAGCTCCCAGTGACAACGAGCGTCGTCCTCACCAAGAATCCTCCACTCAGAAGTCTCCAGCCTGAATCTTCATCACCTCACTCCGTTGCATGACTGGGGGCTGTATGCAAACATTTGCTTTGATTTGTAAAATGATCCATATAATTAGGGAAAAGAGTTAAATAAAGGGACTGATTTCAGAGAGCAGGCTCTTAATGACACTAATACCTGACAAAAGGGGTCATTATGATGGGCTAATGGGCCTTGCCTGGCGTTCAGCTCTCTCAGGACACAATCCAACACACTCAATTATCTGCTAATCAGGGCCATTTTGTCAGAGGTTATTGCCCTGAAGTATCAATTATAGGAACATTATTAATACTTTATGGAGAAACCACATGCATGAAAGTGTTAAACTCATGGGGCGAGCCCTTCATCCCCCCCCTTCCCACTTGGACCCAGAAGATACAGTCTCTTTTTGCCTCCATTTAGTTCACCAACTGGGGCTTTCCATGACCCATTGGTTCTACTGGGAAGGAGCCAGGGCCATGATGATGTTCCCAACCCTGTCACCTGTGACCGAGCTGGCAGTCCCAACCCTTAATGCCACCAGCTGGCAACAGTGGCTGAGCCTAAAGCCAAGGCATTACCGACTCAAGATATGAGAGGGAAGCAGGAACCAGGAGGCTGCAGGAACAAGAAGTCTCCCTCTCTCTCTCTCTCCCTTTCTCTCTCAACACCCCCACCCCCGACAGTGAGTCTCCTTCCAGGACGTGGAAAAGAACAGGCGGGAGGCCCCCACTTCAGGATACAGTCTGATCCCGACACAGTCCATGCTGCTTCCTAGAACCCAATTCTCCGTGCCGGACACGTGGATTTCTCTTCTGCAAAGAGGCACCATTCAACACAGAAACTGGAAGAATACTCTAAAAGGTGGTGTGGGGCAGAAGACAAAACACGAAAAGGACTTTAGAGCAATATCAATCCTGATTCAAATCTCTTCCCAACACTCACTGGCAGTAGGATCTCAGGCAAGTCACCCGCTCTCCCCGGGCTGTGGCTTTCCAGTCTCCCGGAGGCAGCGTGCTGCAGTGGCGAAAATGGGCTTTGGAATGCCAGCCGCGCCACTTACCTGTTGTGTAAACTCCACCAAGTTATTTAGCCTCTTTGACCCTCAGTTCTCACAGGTAGGACAGAGATGGTCACGTCCACACGCTGGAGCTGTGGCAAAGGTTAAATGGCAGTATGTACGCGGGCACTATTGAGGTACCCAGCACAGTCTGTTCACAGGAGGCATCATACCTACTTGGAGGTGGGGCTCTGAGTTCAAAATATTTGCTGCTAAATAAATAAGGAGGCTAAATGCTCAAAGAAAGCAAGATCTCTCTCCTCCTTCACCCCCGAACAATTAAACAGTTGCCAGTAGCGGAAGGGTTAACTGATTTTTCCAAATGGGCAAGAGGGTAGTAGTGACCCCTTGAAAGTCTCACGAGTAGTCAGGCATCACGGGGAGTGCCCAGCCCACTTGGGGAAGCTGCCTTTCAGATATGGATGGGGACCAGGCTCAGACCTGCCCCGCTACAGCTGGGACTGCCAGCAGAAAGAGGATTCGGGACTGCCTGGGAACCTCCTATCATCTGGTGCACAGGCAGAGTTTAGTCTCACCGGGGATAGGTAGGAAGGAGAGATGGAGGAGTTTGCTCTGCTACTTAATGGTCTCTCAGTCCCTGTCAACCCCACTCTGTGGTTTAGGAAACAGGAATTGAAAACACTGTTGCATTCATGCATCCACTAGGAGTTTCTGAGCGCCAATTATCAGTGAGCAATGTGATCAGAGCCTGCAAGGGGGAGACCGACTCAAGAACAGACCAATTCTAGGAGAGTTTGATGTAACTAAGTATCTACCCATAATACATGCCCAGAGCTTTCTGTAATTCCTGGGTCAAGCTAAAGGAATGTGAGTTATTCCACGTGAGGAAACGAGCTTCAGTACAGGAGTACATAAAAACACCCAAGTGCTGAAAGAATTGTCAAAAATCAGTGGTCATCTCCAGCTCAACTGAGTATAGGCATCAAAGAATCAAATTTCAGATATAACTGAGGTTTTAGGCCAAAAGTCTCAACCTAGAAGTAGTTTAGATGCAGGAACAGGCTCAGCAACCTCTTCCCTGGAGACCAGAGAGCAGGAAACTGAAAGCACTTGGTTGACTTCAATAGAATCCAGTCCAGTGAACAGGGATGGCCAACACTACAATGCTGTGTCCACCTGGTGTGGCCGGAAAAGAGGAACCGTCGCTTACAAGCAAAAGGCCTGGAAATCCTGCCTGGGACGGCCTGACTCAGGGCTCAGTGGTAGGAAGTGTTGGCCGAAGGACTGAAAGTGCTGAGAATCCCCCCTCCTGACCCTTGATCCTGGCTTAGCAATGTGCTGTTTGGTGGGCCTGGGTAATTAGTGTTCGCATTAAGCAGTTACGGGGTTAAGTGCTACCAGGGGTTTGATCTGGGCTGACAGAGTCTGAGCTGCAGAGTGGGGTGGTTGCCTAGCAACAATACCTGTAGCACATTAAGCAGCCAGTCAGCTTTGTCAACTTCTAACAGGGGCTTGGTAGAGCGCAAGATGGGGAGGAGAAAGGCTTATGGGGCACAGAGGTGGGAAGCTGGACAGTGGGTCTCAGGAGGCAAGAAGATTCTGGGGAGATCAAGATTTGTTGTGAGTCCCACTAGAACAGCTTTATGTCTGTGTTCCTCAAGCAGGAGGCAGGCAGACAGCTCCAGGTGGGAATCCAGAGTAGGTATCCTCAGGATTGCTCTCACCTCTTCCCAAAACCCTCCCACCAGCAACCAAGTGGAGCAGGAACCCCCACCTTCCACTCAAGCCCTCTCCCAGGAGCTGGGGAGGCAGGAGGAGGGAGAGGTGCCTGTGTGGTTTGCTTTCAGACTCAAGAGGAACGGAGCATGTTTCTGCTGACTGTCTGGGAGGAAGCAACCACAGAGAACAAACGCAGAGAGGGTAGAATCTTTCTCCCCACTTCCTTTCACACCTCCCCATGCATCTTTCTGGACTTTATCTCACGTGCGCCTGAGGGATGGATAGCTGGAAAAAAAAAATAGAGTCAGGAAAGCGTAGGGAGCTTAACAACATTGTTGCTGCTGCCTTTATAGAATTCACGGTCTAGCCAGCCCCTTGACTCTTCCTGGGATTCCCCAGCTGCCCGTGAGTGGAGGTTGGGGACAGAGAGCATCGCACCTTCTAAGAAGGGACAATTCAGAATGTAGCATTAGCAATCAGAAGGCTCAGGGTCAACTCCACTTCTGCCACTTGTAAGCCATATAGCCTTTGGCCAGCACCTGTCCCGAGACTCAATTTTCTCATCTGTAAAGTGGAGGATAATTACATCTGCTCCACTCATCTTAGGAGGATCAAAGGCGGCCGTTTGAGTAAAAGCATGTTACACAAGCTATAAATCCTCCTACATGCATAAGGTATTAGTAGCACAAAGGAGATGCCAACATATCTGCTCTTTCGGAATGGCCTGAGCTGCTTGCTGCTTGGCCCGGAGTGACGAGGAGCCAGCAGCCACGTGGCTATGTTGCCGGGTAACTGGTGGTGGACTGCTCTGAACGGGGGCCTATTCAACTCTGCTATTCTAGGTTCACTGGTTCAAATCCAGCCCTAGGCCAACAATTACTGTAATCACTGGGTTTGGAATTCAGAGAGTCTGACTTTCAGAAGACCTTTTGCTTATCTACGACCCACTGAGTTTGCACCACAAACTTATGCATGCGGTTATAAGGGAAGCCAGAGAGAGGCTGCAGAACCTGGATCTCGGTCCCAAACACACGCTCCGCTCTGCAGGTCAAGGCTGCTCCTTCTAGATTATCTCAAAAGGCAATCTAGTGACTGAGGGGCGATGCTGATTGCCCTCTGGGCTGGGAAATAAGTATCAGCTTGCCTAGCCACATCTGACATGGCCTGCCAGCGCTCCAGTCCTACCCGAGCCTCCCTTCCCATCTGAGAAAGCAGGCGAGTCTCCCCTTCCACCCTGCAGTTAAGAGAGCCCCCTCTCTTAAGTCACACCACATCTGACTAGAAATATATATATATATATATATATATATATTTTTTTTTTTTTTCTTCCAGAAACCAGCAGATTTAAGGCCCATCCAGGCTGAAATAGTGACTCACCAGCCCAGAATGTACCACGCCTTCTCTGTGATTTTGTGGGTTTTCTGCCAGTGTGGCTGTGGGGTCAGCAGACACCCTGCCACACCCAGGGGGACAGACACTGGGTGTGTGTGTGTGTGTGTGTGTGTGTGTGAGCCGCTCACTCCATGGCTTCCCTGTTCTTGTGTTGTGCCGTTATTTTCATGCTCTGGGTTATATTTAACTCAAGTCATAATATTTGGGGGGTTGGAAGCCTGCTGTTTCACCAAGAAAGGCATTTGAATATTCTCAGTTCCAGAGAATTCCAAGGGCTCCGGGAAGAGAGTGAGGCGGTTGCCCCAGATTTGTCTGACACATCATGGTCACGTGGACTCCATTAGCGGATGACTGAGGCGTTGAGCAGGCAGCCTAAAGGAATGTTGTAGAAACGATGAAGAGGAGCCAGTGAGTGATGTCAGCAGGAGGCTGATGCCTCTGGGGGTCCCAGGGCACTCACCCCACACATCCCCCCAGGGAAGGAAGCTCTAATTGGCAATACCACCCGCCTTGTCACCTCCCCACCTCGTCCACCGGATGCCAGTCGGAGGCGGGTGCAGAGCGGTCCCATGTGACATGACGGGGGCGTAGCTCAGCTCACCCGACTGAGGCTCTCACTCTTGGTGCCTCTGGGAAGAAAAGAAAGCATCCAAACGGAGCCCTGTCCTAATACTGGGAGTCACTGTTTTTCCCCAAAGAAGCCCTGGCAAGATTAGCTTTGGGCAAAGTACCCATTGTCCATAAACATGGAAATAAGGATAATATTATTTTACTCCTTACCGTAGGGAGATATATCCTCGAAGACACAGGTAGATTCACCTGTTTCCAGATTTTATGGATACCTTGTATATACTTTAAATTCTGAGTCTCTAAGTACATTTTCTGAAAGATCTTTCTGCATTATATTATACAATAAATTTCTCTGGGAGATGCAACCCTATTCCTTTTGCACTACTTCTCCAAGCAACGGAGGGCAGTTTGGGTAGGTTCCAAAATACAGTGAGGTGGAGTCTGTGAGTAGCTGGAGTGTGAAGACAGGCAAGACTGCCATGTATTTTTTATGATGGGGTCTAGACAGAGGCAGGTCTCAAAGTCAGTAAAGAGAAGAGGAAGAAAAAGTGTCATGTCCCAGAGCACCAAACACTACCTACCCCCCTCACCACCAGCCAGAGCGGCTGGCATGAGGCCTGCCACATATTTTGAGAGCAGGTCTGACAGATGCCTCCAAAGGTCTTTCCAGGAGAGGGGTCCAGGAGACAGTCACTCAGGGAGCAGGCAATGGGGGCTACTGGGTCCCCAGCCATTGCAGGCCTCCAGCCCGAACTAAAGCACTAAAACCAGCACTCGCTTCACATTCATGGGAGCTGACATATGGTATAATTTTTTTTTAAATCTTCCAAGTTCCCTAGGCAGCTTTGACGTGAATATTAATACTAACATAATTTCATGATGATTAGAGAACACAATTAGGGGCTATTAATAATGACACAAATAATGACATTTAAGGCCTCATTTTAATTTGAGTAATATTCTGTCTGGTGGTATTTAAACAGCTCTGTCTAGCACAATTAGTATAGTGCTGGGGTGCAGTCACTGCTCACAGAATCCGTCAGTCCCCCCTCACCAACGCACCTCCATGGCAAGGGAGGCAGGTGGGGGAGTCTGCCCCACACCTCAGATGCACCAGAGAGAGCCTTCTGCCCCGGCCTCGGCCTGGCCCTGGGGGACAAGGTCGTTCAGACACAGGGCCTTGTGGACAGATGTCAAGAGTCCAAATTGAGAAAGATCACTGGTGGCTGGATTAGTGTCCACGAAGCAGTCAGCTGTCTCATCCTTAGGTACCACACCTCCCTAGGAAGGTGGAGAGACAGCATAGGTTTCCGTGTTTCTAGTTTCTCTCAGCTAAATCCTATTTGCCCTGCAGAACACGGCTCCCCACTGAGTCCCAGAAGCCTCTCCGAGGCCTCTCCTTCATCAGGATTATTCTACATCAGCACAGTGTGTTCAACCCAAGTGCTCTGTTTACTGACCCACCTCCCCATCAGACTGCCCAGTCTTAGAGGGGTGGGGCTGTGTCTTACCTACCTTTAAACCCTCAGCTTCAAGGTACATAGTTGCTTCTCAATAAGTGCTTGTTGAGTGACTTGATGGCTAAGTGACTGTGGGTGCTGCCTTCCACCCACTGGACGTGTGTTGAAGCTGGTACCCCATTACAGCACTGTACTTGCCCGAGCTCTAAGCCACACCCTTTGGATGTTTATGAGCAACAGCATACATGTGAGAGATGGCTGGGCTTGTAGAGGGGGTGCACAGAGAGGAAATGGCTGTGACATATGAAACTTTAGTGGCTAAACAGAAGCCAGTGGCCTTTAGCACTTAAAATAGCCCAAGGTCCTTACTCTAATTGCATGATATGTTTTGGAGTTGCAGACTAAATTCCACATGAAGAGAATTAGTAGATAAACCTGAACTGGAAGCTAGGTTTTCTCCCAATTCAGGTCTCTAAAGTAGAGAGGAGAAACTGAAACAACAAAACTTCCTGATCAATGAGACTTGTAAATGAAGAAAGAGGAGGGGAAGAGGGAGGGGGGGAAGAGGGGTGGGGAGAAGAGGCGGAAGAGGAAGAACAAAAGGAAAGAAAGTTATTTGTTGAGGGTTTATCATGTGCCAGGCACTTGAGCTACTTAACATCCACTAGGTTCTTTGATCCTTGAAATAATCCTATGAGACATATACTATTATTATCCTCATTTCACCGATGGTGAAACTCAAGTTTAAAGAGGTTAAAGCAATGTGCCTGGTCACACAGTAGCATGTGAGTGAGCTGGGATTCAAACCCACGTCTGTCTGACTGCAGAGCCCAAATCACAACCACTACGACAGGTGACTGAGGAGAATTAGGATCATGTGGGATGCTCAGGTCACAGAGCAGGGAGGCCACCTGCCAGTGGATATGACAGATGAGGCAGCCTGTTGCTGTCCCTCCCACCGAAGGATCTGGTGAGGTCTTCAGGGGGAGAAATGGAGACCCGCTGGCCAGGGGCCAGTGCAGGGAGCCCGAGAGCTGGTGAGGACAGGAGGCTGGTCCCTGGATTGGGTGTCACCACACACACCGAAGACAGGGCTGGCAGGCAGCCAATGCCAGCGCAGGCTGACGGTGCTTTGGCAGAGGCCAGAAAGGCTGTGGGGGCCGGGGCAGGGTCTGCGAGCATCGGGGGAAGTTAAGTGGAACCCTTTCTGGGTAATTGACTCTGTCTGCCCACAGGACCCCCTGCCAAGCCCAGGCAGGCCCGGCCTGACATGCTGCAGCCTGTCTGGAGTCTGTTCTGCAGAGGCAGAGCGCCTGGTTGACAGCAGGCTGGTGATTTTGTTATAAGACTCACCCCTTCAGCTGCAAGCTCTTTTTGTCTGAATCCCTGATGCAGAACTCAGGGCACCATCTGAATGTACGCAGGTGGCAGCGGCCCAGCAACGTGGCCAACACACAGGATGGAGGGCTGGGGGCTCTAGGCTGAGCCCCCCCTGCTCACCAGTGGCCATCTAGCCTCCCTCAGTGAGCTGGGACCCACCACACCCACAATGCCACATGCAGGCTATCAGACGGGGGCAGAGAATTCAGAAGGGCACCGGTCCCACATCAAGGGACTCTTGTGGCAGCAGGGAGCCCTTGAAATGCCTAGAGCTGGTCACTCATCAGTGTTCTCCTCCCAAGGCACAATACTTGTTTCCTACTGCTACTGACTCTCCCTGCCCCCCAATCCTTCCTTCTCCTCCCTTAGTCCACTCAGCCTGGGATTGTGCCCACCCATCCCTTACCCAATCGCCTCAAGGCAACAGCAGGAAATAGGGTCCTTGGATAGGGCCCCAGGATGCTAATGCCCTGACCACCTAGGCAAGCAGTGTCGAGGGTATGCACAGCCCTGGAAGGGGCCCGCGGCATTGCAGGTGCAGCAGTCAAGGACAGAACGGGGACGGGGATTTCCGGGCCCAGGAAGGGCGAAGAAGCAGCACAGCCACACCGGAATGAGCCCGGCACCAGGTGAGGCTGCCCCGCTGGGTCTCCTCTTTAGGCTCTGTGGTTGGTTTTCACCCTTGTTGAACGTGTGTTTAAACCAAATTTCTCTTCTCCCACTTACCTGCCTCTTCTGGTGCTCCGAGCTCTGTAACTGACACGCTCTTCCCCACCAGCTGAGTTATCCAGGGCCACTCCCGATGGCACCTCCACCGCCACGCAGGGGTGGGGACGAGCACTGCTCTGCCTCCCCAGCGCTCTCACCCCTGCAAGCATGCCATCATGGCAGTCGGGGCTAAGCCCTTCTACACTCTCACTGTTACAACTAACTAACTAACCACTGGCACCCTCTTCCTCCTTGCTATAAGCACCATTATCGGAATTAAATTCCCAAAGGGTAAAATTGCTCCCATGTGGTACTTGATCCATACAACTCTATGTGGCAAGTACTATGCATCATTCCCATTTTACAGATGAGGGAACTGAGGCACAGAGGGGGGGAAATGATTTGCTCAGTGTTACGTAGCTAGGAAATGTAGAGCCAGGATTCAAAATCTCTACTTTTATTCATAAATCAAGAGGAGCAATGCGCATGTCATACTCAGTCTTCTCTCAAAAACTTTTAGGGACCCCCCCACCTCTATCCCACCACAAATCCCAACTCCTTAGCATCCATGCCTTTGAATACCTATTCTAACGTCTGTTCCTGCTCTGTACCTTCCTCTCCCCCAGATTCCAGCCCAAGGTGCTATTGTTTCTTCCCTAAGCATTCCCAGCTTCCTTCACATCCTCCCTTCTCCCTGTGCCCCCTCCTCCTACTTGTCTAAATCCCCGTCTTCTTATCTCCCGCCCCAGCCCTAAACCAGACTTTGTCCCTTCGGAACTGCTCTTAGCAAAGCTGTTTGTTCTGGTGGCAAGAGCACAGGCCTAGGACACGCAGGGTTAGCATGCTCACTGTCTGTGAAAGAGGGTGATGATGATAGCACTTATTTGCAAGAGTTGTTGGAAGGATTCAAAGAGGTCATTCGGGAAGCACCTGGCTCCTAATGGACTCTCAGTCAAGGCTCATGTTCTTCCCCTCAGCTTCCTCCTGCTCAGCATTCATCACTGTCACTCAGGCACTGTGGCTGTTTGAGTCCTCCAGGAAACTAAGCCACTCAAGGGCAGGCACTATGTCCCATCAGTCCCTGAACTTCCCCAGACATCTTGCCTACTGCCAGACACTGTTGGTGGTCAATAAATGTTTTAAGTGCTCGACCAGCGTCAGGATGTTTTAGAGAGGGTTCACCTAGCAGAGAAGGCAGATGATATCTGAGTTCCCTTCCACCTTGAGAGAGGAGAATGGGAACAGTCCCCTTCCTAGACGGAATGTGTGCAAAACACGGAACTCTCTGCCTATCTTATACTTATTGTTACCAGTCACATATGCTTGAGGTCACACGGACACTTTGAATCCGTTTCCAGCCCCTCACATTTTCCTCCCCCATGCTATTTTTTCCAGGGGCCTGGCATTTCCAGTCCACATCAGGAAGCTGGAGTTCCCCTGCAGCCCCAAACCACAGCTGCCACTGGTGGAGAAGTCAAACTGGCAAATAGAAATGTCACTCAATCATTTCTCCCCACTTTCCTCCCATTGCCCTTCCCCACTGCACGTAATGAGAAATTCTTTTTGCCCAAATATTGTTTGAATTTCAAATACACAATTTCCCTGGGGGTGACCAGATGAAAAGGGAAATCTGGTCTGCAACACAAGACCTCTACGTGGAAGTGGCATTGAGCGAACACCGAAACTAAATTTTTATTGAGCTGCTTGAAATAACAGGAGCACATCAAGGCAACCAAGCTCCTTTCCCACTGTGGTATGCTTCAATTATTTTAAGTGAACACCGAGAGAGCACCCCTCAAGGGGGGAGAGAAGAAGGAAAGGATTTTAAACACAATGGGCAAAATGGCTGATCTGCTCATGGTATCTAACCCTAGTTCTGCTCACAGCATCTAACCCACTCCCAGCAACTACAAGCCTCCCTATGTGCCTCTCTGTCCAGGCACTGCCTGCCCACAGCCAGGGCTCTTACCTGGGGGAGGCAGAGTCCTAACAGCTCCTAGGGTAGTCACTCGCAACCCAACTGTATTAGAATCACCTAGTGTATTTTAGGAAAAAAATACTAATGCCCAGACTCCACCCTGGGCACATTAAATGAGAGTCTCTGTGTATAAGGCTCAGACCTTAGAATTTTATGGAAAGTGCCCAGATAATACAAATGTGCAGCCAGAATGGAATGTATACACAGATTTGGAGAACATAACACCCCCGAAATGGCAGGTGAATTTTTGCATGCATGAAACTATGTGAGTTTCGCTCGGGTGAGGGGTCATAACTTTCAGGCAATTCTTAAAAACATCTGCAACTCAAAACAGGTTTTAATAATAGGTATACAGCTTGGTATCTCGGGCTCCCTCCAGCTGGAAAATGATGTGCATTGAAGATTTTGTTATTAAGGGTCAGTTGCTAATGGGCAAGCAAAAGACAGGTCTCTGGCTCCTGAAGGAATGGCCCTGGATGATCTAGATCCCAAATGGTAAGAAGCTGTCACTGGGGGCCCGGGGACACTGGTAGTGGGTAAAAGATGCACTGAAAAATAGAATGAGGCGTTCTTGGAGGAAAATACTGAGCACTTGGTGCAATTTATTATTTAGGCAGCCCTGCCTGTGACTCAGCTAACAGCTGTGCCCAGCTTGGCCTCTGAATCTGGACATCAGAAGCCAAGTCCATAGAGAGGGACAGTTGCCCAGGATCTCTTATTTTGGGAGCTCCATATTCGTGGCAGATCAGTGCACTCCACAAAACTGATAAGTGTGTGTTGAGGGGCTGGGGGGAGGCAGGTGGGGGGAGGGTCAGTAAAGAGAAGAGTCCAAGTCCCTGAATTGTGTCCACAAGACTAGAGAGGCCCCTTGGAGCCTGCAGCACCATAAGAACCTGATTCCAATAAATCCAGAGGGGGGTTAATGCTTGTGCAAATGTCTACACTGGGCTGGCAGGGAAAGGAGGGTGGGAGAGGGAGGGAAAATGATCCGTTCCAGCCCCCAGCAGCCCTTCTCCAGGCACTGGAGGTCATTCTGTTATGAATGTCACTCTCCCCCACTTCCCACCCCACATCCCCAAGGGCCTGGCTGGACCTTGAACTTGGGCTTTGCCAGCCTACAGCCTTCCTGCCTATAGCACTGCCCTTGCCAAATGGCAAGAGGGTGGGCCTTGGGGCTCCCCAGCCCCAAGTCAGCTGCCTAAGTGCTCAGCCCTGCTCATGAAAGGGCCCCCTCTTCCTCTCTTCCCAGCCCTGTGCTCTAATTTATCCTCCCCTTTGATAACCAACTCCAAACACATTCAGCCGAGGCCGGGCCATCAGTGCACAAAGGCCTGTGCTCTCCCCGCTGAATGCAGCACTTCACTCTTGGGGGGATTTCTATAGACAGCAAAATCCACCAAACAAGCTATTACACTTAAATCAGACAATGCCCGAGGTGACGGCGAGGAGACCAGCGTTAATGACTCAGCTAGCAGCGGGCTTCTCTATTTTGCAGCTCTACCACAGCATGGGAGAGCAACCCGCTGCCCTTCCCAGCCTCTGCCAGCTCCGTCTCCTCCTGCTCCCGGACTAGAAAGTTGACCCTCTGCCGTCTGCTGGTTCTCTGAATCCTGAAGGTGGATTCCCCCTAGGCCCACTTAGACTGACCCCTGGTTTCTTCTTTGCCTCAGAAAAAGAATGGAGGAGTTGAGTTCAGTCTGCCCCCTTTTCTCTCCTCTGCTCTAAAGATGAGGAAACCATGGCAACCGTTAAAAGTCACAGAGTCAGCTAGCGACAGAGCCAGGATTAGAACTCTGGTCTCTCATCTCACTCAGTTAATACAAGAACTAACATAAATTAGACAATGCGCATGAAAGCACTCGTCAGCTGTTGTTACTTTTTATAGCGGTAGTAGCATCGTTTTTATAGGGTTCTTTCATCTATTCACGGAGTGCCTATCGCAAGGCAGGTGGTCTGCAGGGTGACCGGCATAAAGCAGGAAGCATGGCAAGCCCTGCCCTCCTACAGCTTACTTTCCAGTGGGACATGCACATCGGTCCCTTGGCGGTTGCAGTACAGACTGGGATAGCGCAGCAAAAGTAAAGGGTGTTCTAGGAGGCCACCGTGGGGCACCTAGTCTGCACTTCGGGGCTCAGTAAAGAGAAACCAGTGTGTCAGCTGAGACCAAAGGATGAGTCACAGCTATCCAGGTGAAGAGAGGTGAGAATGAGGGGAACAGATCAAGATTTCTAAAAGAAGGGAATAATCGAATGTGCAAATGAGAATGAGGAATGCACAGGGGAACGAGGGAAAGATGCACTAAGGAAATGAAAAACCACGTCCGTAAGCTGGGACAATGGTGGAGAGGATGGGCGAGGATGGGTGGTGCAGGGAGGGGGCCAGCGGTCGTGAGACATGGACAGGTCATCTCATGAATCACAGGTAAGCCACAGGGAGGAAACGGGACTTACCCGGGGGGGAGAAGGGGTGATAAGGTCCATGGGCACGTTGAAGGTCACAGGACCTACTATGGAAACCGGATTGAGGGCAGCAGCAGCGAGACCAGGTAGCAGGTCAGGCACCAGTTCAGCACTTGTCCCCATCCCCATTTCGGCACATTACTTGGTTCTACTCTTGAATCATTCAATATGGCCCACCAGGAAGAGAGCTCGTGAAAGGGGAAATAAACTGAAAAAAGAGAACTATGGCCACAGGCGCCAAAGAATAGAACAAGGGGTTTCCCTGGCCACTTGAGTCATTGCTCACAAAGCCTGCAGCACTGTGTAATGAGATCGAGTTCTTCCCCTCCAAACAGATGTGTGAGTTTGGGCACCTCCACTTCCCCATCTGTGCAATGAGAACATTTACTAAGTAATCGATAATCTGGCTTGCAGCCCTCACATTCTACGCTTCTATTATTTGAATTCTATATCACATATTTGTATGCTAGGATGCCTTGTTTTGCATTTTAATGTTTATAAAACCAGGACAAAATAGTTCTTCTCTTATAATAGAGCAGAAACAACTCTTCAAAATCAGGTATCACAGCACACTGATCAAAGACATTTCCTCTTCTGGGTTCTTGTCATTCAGGCCAAGAAAGGCCTCGTTTTGACATCAGCCCACAAAAGCTGGTTGGGAGCTGTGCTCTGAGCTGCTCTGGCCTTTCCTGGCTGCCCGTGTGCAGACCTGGGTCTTTAGGAGGCCCTCTTTCCCAGGCCCTCTGCCCTCAGGCCTGCAGGGGTGAGGTTTTGCAGAGAGCCTGCACATTCTCTCCTTGCCCAACAGTTCTGGCAGCTGCTAAGGCAGAGGCCAAAGCTCCAAGGGTTTTGGGCAGGTGAACAAAAAAATAAATTCAGGCTGGTGTGGGAGAAGGAAAAAAACCACCTCAAAGCTGTTTTTGGCTGGAAAATGCTCTCTATCCTGTGGCTTTAGGACGCAAGCAGCATAGCATCCAGAGGCGCACAGCTGCATGGAACAATTCAAAAATTGCCTTGTTGGACTACAACGTGCCAATTTTTCAAATCTACAGCCATTTTCACTATTACAGTGTGTGCAACCTAAGCTGGGAGAATTTTCTTCTGGGAGGGAAAATTGATTCCGAGGTTACCATTAACCCCCATTATCCCAGCATGCGCCATTCCAAAACTATTCTTGGGAACCAAGGGGGCTAGGAGAAGCCGTAGAGGCCCATGGCGAGGTTGGTGCCCAACATCACAGGTGCTAACAGCCAAAGTCCATTAGCCCCATGTCTCAGAAGGGCATGAGAGTGAGTGAGACGGAAAGGGGGAGAGAGAGGGGACATAAAAGGATCTGGGCATGTTTTCCCAGGAATTCCTAGGCTTTGGAAGTTTGCCCACACACCACTTCATTTGGGTGCATTTGGAACATGGGTGAGCTGAATAGCAGGAACTAAGGTTAACACCTGCATAGACCCTCTTCATTTAGACCTGAAGTCCTCACCGGTAACTGCTCTCCCCAGCTGGGGCCAGCGCCTGGTAGAGGGGTGTCCTCTAGGATCTGGCTTGGAGGCTGCCCAACCCATCCCCATTCCTGTACCCAGCTGCTCAGGGCCCAGGTGTGGGAACCCAGAGGCAGAAGACAGCTGGCGTTGTCCACCCCAGGTACTCTATGCAGAAAATCACTCCAACCCATTCTAAGCACAGTCAAGAGCCAGCAGCCTTTATTACAGGGTGTGCTGCCACCTCCATCTTCCTAAACCCACCAGCCCAGCCAAGAAGGTAGTGGCGACAGTGAGCTGCTGCAAGGCAAGAAGAGAAAGACAACTGTGTGGACAAAGGAGGCAGCAGGTGACCAAGGAGAATGGCACATCCATTGATCTTGCCATTCTTTACATTCTGATGACATAGCAGTAGGCACTGGTTTTGAACCTAGAAAGCCCAAGTCTGAATTTTGACTCTGCCACTTGACCTTGAACCAGTTACTCTCTATGAGCCTCTATTTCTTTTCCTATAGCCTGGAATTAAAAATAAACACTTGGCAAAGTTGTTGTCAACATTAAATGAGATAATATAGGAAAGGAATGGTATACAATAGTTGCTCAACAAATGTCAAATACATATCTATGCACACATCCATTCATCTATCTATTAATATCTATATATCATAGCATTGCCCCTGTCAACACAATGTTCTCCCTGACTGGGCCTTCATATATAAAGGTATTTAATGAATTAGTTAATTATGAGAGGAACTTGATATATACAGTACATATCAAATTATATATAATGCATATATAAAGCAACCCAGCATCCATCCTAAAATGTCTCTCCATTGTCTGTAGAATGACATATCTCATTCTCCTAGGCACAAGAGTTTGTTTCAGAGTCTGGGTATTGTGGCTACATCTTTGTCCAGCTCCGAACTTTAAAAGCTCCCCGGGGCCACCCCGTCCCTGTCCCTTTTCTAGTAGCACCAATAAGCCACACTCCTCCTCTTCAGGGATGCCATCTGCTAACATAGCTGTCCTACTCTCCTCCCTGGAGTGACCCCTCTTCCAGAGTGCAGTGAAGGCAGTGGAAGTGCTGGAGAGGGGAAGCACTCCAACTCAGCACAAGCATTCAGAGCATCTGCCAAGTGTCGGGCCCTGTGCTAGGCACTGGGGCACGAGATGAGCCAGACTCAGTCTCGCCTGGGCCTCTAGGGGTTGCCTGGGAACGGGAGACACCAGACACATACACCGTCATTAGAACAATACTTGGGGGGGTGGGCAGGCACTCCAGGAAAGGCTGGACAGATGGGGGTCATGCGGCTGAAGAAGGCCCAAGAAGGGCGTCCCCCGGAGCGGGCACAGTGGTTGCTTCTGTGCCCGCAGACACTGGCAAGTTGACCTCTCTTAGTCACCGGGTGATTTGTGCAGGAAGGGAGGAGTGGGGGGAGCAGGGCTAAGTGCTGACGGGACGTCCCTGTCAACACAATGTTCCGCCTGGCCGGGCCTTCATATATAAAGATATTTAATGAATTAGTTAATTAATGAGAGGAGTTTGATTGATAGATCATATGGCGCTCGCAGCAGGGTGAGTCTGACCCCGGTATCGCCGCCTGGGCTACAATCCGTCCCCCTCATTGGTCGGGAGAGCGCGGCCGCTCTGGCAATTTGCATGCATTTAATGTAGCTCTTTAATAGGATGTAATGTTAGCGAAAGCCAAAAGCGCAGCAGCTGTAACTTAAAAGACAGCCCCATTACTGCAAGCCTTATAATTAGGGTAAGAGGGAGACTCGGTCTGCCATATGTTAAACTCTTTTGAGGTTAATAGCTCTGTAAGATTTTTGCAATTTAAAAAAATTACACTTGAAGGATGGATGACAAGGCTCATCACTGAGGCGCCTCTCCACTGGAGGGAAGGGACAGGAGGATCCCATGTCCCCCCAAGGTCCCCTTCCCCGGGGACATGGCGAGGTGGCCCCTCTCCTGACGCAAGTCGCAAGTCTCCCCTCCTTAGCTCCTCTGGGCACCAGCTTCCTCCAACTGGCCCCATTAGCGCGAAGCTGCGCTTTCACTTGGTGGAGTCCGATCGCGCCCCACCTGGCTCCCAGCGGCCCTCGGCTACCGCGGGTCCGCCGCATCCAGCCCAGGGAGGGCGGGCTCAAGGCGCTGCCGCGCGCATCCAGGGCCAGGCAGAAGCGCGGCGCCTGCTTACCTTGCAAAGTCCCAGGCAACTCCAGAGCAATTACGGGTCCCCGCAGGTTACCCCGCGCTGATTGCACAGCCGGCCGAATCAGGGAGCACGCAGCAGGCACTGCCCGGGGGGGAGGAGAGGAAATCACCAGGAATTTGCTTAGTAATTAACTGGCACAAGGCCTTGGGGGTGTTTGCCCCCTCTGTGCCACGGCCCACGTGGCGAAGGGACGCCAGTACGAAGCAAGCGCGGAGCCGGCACGTGCACCCTGGCGCGCTGCCCCCTGCACCCCAGCTGCGACCAGTAACGCGAGGCCTCCCTCCCATTCACCAAGTCCCCGCGAGGGGCCCAGCTGCACCCTCCCAGCCTCTGGGTCTTTCCAGAGTGTCCCTCCCCAGCGGTCCAGGGGCACGGGGTTGGGGGGGTGGTCTGGGGGAGGCGCTGTGGAGACTGGAGACCTCTCTGGAGACTGGGCAGCCTTCTCCTGCAGGGTCCCCTCCCGCAGTCGGCTCCGCGGGGCGGGGGGTTGGGGGGTGGAGGAGCTGCCTGCTCGGCAGATTCTCTCCCCCAGGAGTTCTGCCTCCTGCGTCCTTTCCCCCTCCTGGCTTCCTCCCTGAGCGCGTGGGTGTGGGACCAAATTCCTGATGACAGACACTCCAGACAAAACAACAAGGAATTGAAAAAATAAATCCCTCTTATTTTTTTTTAAAGGGGGCTCTCGTTAGAAGGAAATTACAGGAGCGATAAAATTACAGCTAATTGCACAATTATCTGATTATCTCTGGTACCAAAAATACATGAGATCCTTTCCCCCTCCCAGCCACTTAAGGGATTCTCAGGGCCACCTCTCGGAGAAGGAGACAGAGCTCTCTTGTCAAAACCTGGAAGGACCAAAGGATATGAGGAAAGGTATGTGGGGGTGGAGGTGTCAAAGAGAAGATACAAGGAGTCAAATGTACATCCACAGAGAGTAGAAGAAAAAGTTTCGGACAGGCTGGGGAAGAAACCTAGTAGAGGAGAGAGGGTGGGGTGGCAGAGATGCGATTCGGGTGAATTGTGTAACTCAGAGCTGGGAGGGCTTACAGATTGTTACATTCCAGCATTATCCCCGTGTTGTAGGTAAGACTCACAGAGGTTAGGTCACTTGTCCAAGAAACTTAGAAACTGGCAGATGCAGAGGGATGAGGATGGGCAGACAGTGGAGAGGGGATGGGAGTGGTTCAAACCTGGGCTCCCTTCCAAGCCTCGCTGCCTTTTCCGCAGAGATTATGGTAAGCGTCTGTGGCCGAAGTAGAAAAAGGCTTCTCTGTATTATGCATCTTGATTTGAAAGGCTACTTACTGGGAGCTACTAAAAGTGAACACAGCAGCAGCAGCGAACTTTTGTTAGTGCTTAGTTCATGAGGCATTCCCATCTGCTGTCTCACATAATTCTCTCACCTACCCTGTTCTCTTGGTATCCCATATTCAAATGAGTCAACCAAGACTCAGACAATGTAAAGAACTCCCCAGAGATCTCCCAACTTGTCATGGCAACACCTGAGGTTCCAGGTCCATGTTCTTTGCACTGTATCTTGGAGCCTTTCTTGGGAAGCGGAGCCAGGGCTGGGGGATTTCTCTACACCAGACTGATGACATGTAAATAAGGTGCTGAAGCTAGGTTTCGTGATTTTTTTTTTTTTTTACACTAGTTATTTTTTTAAGTCCGTGGCTCAGGCGCTCTTTCTGCTTGGATGTGGTGCAGTCATCTGGAGCTATTTTCCAACGGGAAGGCACTTCACTTGGTCCACCAGCCTGAAATGTCACTTTTGAGTCACTAAGACACTTCAGCTCCTTAATGGGAAGAGGCCCTGGCAGGCCTTGGACAGCAGAGGCCACAGTACTTCCTCTTCTCCTGCCTGCTACCTCATCAGCCAATCAGCATCAGGAGCGAGACTCCTCCCTGCCTTCCCCATCCTCCCACTGCCTAGGTGGGGAGGGCAGAGGTGGAGAGGCTCCATCTCCACCAATCTTGGTGAGGGCCGCTGCAGCTTCCTGGGCACTCCTTGGCAGTCTAGGCCATTATTCCATAATCACCACGTCCCCACCTCTCGGCTCTCCCGCAGGGCACCGATGGCTGCTTGGGAATTACCATCCACAGATCAATTGCTGGGCGATTACTGGGCCTTGCGCACAGCCTGCAGGGCTGTCTCTGGAGGAGCCATCGAGGCACATGCAGGAACATAGGCTTCCTTCATTAGGGCAGCTGAGCTCCAGGTGGGCGGCAGGGGAGGTATTTGTGGAGCCATGGCTCTGAACTGAGGATGAGTGAGGAAGAGAGAGGTGAACTGGCCTCAAATGGCCTCTCGGAGGAGGAGAGGCTGACCTGGGCCTATCCACCCACCTAACCAGCTCCCAGCATCCTTTCCCCTACACACACCCCACTGGAGAGAAGTTAATGAAAAGTAAACAAATTGCTTTTTCCCATCAGTTACCCCTTGATAGGAGGTCCCACGGGCTGAAGAGGTCAGGCAGGATGTCTGAGGCCAAAGCAGGCAACGAGCTATAGCTTAGGGCTGTCTTTTGATAAGAGCCTCCTTGACAAGGACCCAGGCTGTAGGAAAGCTCCTTCCCTCAAGACTCAAGCCCTCTGTTTCTTCATCAGACACCCTCCCAGTGATATGGATGCTCAGTACACAAACACCAATCTCACTTATCCTTCTAGGAGTTTATAGCCTCATGGAAAAAGATAGACACATGCCCACTAGATTTGGAGAATATAGATATCTCCAAGTTTAATGCCCTCAAATTACAGAGAGGAGGAAACAGGTCCAGAGGGTAAAATGACTTGAGCAAGGTTTCACAGCATGCTGGTGGCCAGGTCCAATCTGGACCCAGGTGTCCTGACTCCCAGTCCACCACGAGGCAGAATGAAGTAGGTACTGTCTCTCTGCCACCAGCCTGGCCAGAGTGCCTCATCTTCCTTGCCTTTGCCTACCCCTGGCCAACTTCCTCACCTGCTTCTTTCTTTCAGGTTAAGATGCATAATTAGCAGCGACCTTTCAATCCTTCCTGCTCAACCAAAGGTATGAGGTTCCATTTCCGCCCAGCAGAGGAATTGATAATATTTAAGTTATTCAATTTAAAAAGAACCTCCCTCTTCCACACTATCTATCTCAGGGAGGAGAGGCTTGGCCAGCATGGACATAGGGAAAGTGGGGACAGGAAGGGTGGTGTACAGGTGGGGACAAAGCGTGATGAACCACAGCTGGAGTCCTCCCTTGGTCAACTGAAGGGACTGCATTTCATATTCTGCCCTCTTTATCAGCGAAGATGGGATTAGGTACTCCTTGCTGTTCTTCTAACATACCAGAAAAGTTCTTGCCTCAGGGCCTTTTCACTGGCTGTTACTTTTACTGACACTTCCCAGATATCAGCACGACTTTTACTCCTCCACCTCCTTTAAGTCTTTGCTCAAAGGACACTATGTCGGTGGAGACCTACCCTGACCTCCCTACTTAAAACTGCAATGTCCTTCTCTTGGCATTTGGCATTCGCCACCTCCCCACCCTGCTTTCTAGTTCTCCCTAGCACTTAATGACTTCTAGTTGAGCATATTAACTTACTTATTCATCATGTTTTTTTGTGCAGTTCACCTCTGCCACCACTAGAAAACAAGGTTTGAGTGGGAACAGGTTTTGTGTGTTTTGTTCACAGTACCTAGAATACTGCTGGGCACATAGTAGTTGCTCAACAATTATTGGGTGGAAGGCTTGAATTAAACAAAGAATCAAGAGTCTTCAAAGATGAGAGCTAGGAGAGACCTTGGAGATAAACTAATCTCAAACCCTCAATTTGTGGATGAGGAAAATGAAGACTAGAATGGGTAAGAGAGGTTTCATGGGGAAGGTGACATTCCAGTGAGATTTTCTTTTCCTTCCTTCTCTTTTTCCTCTTTTTCAACTCTTTCCATTTGGGCATTTGTTCATTCATTCATCCATTCACTGATTCATTCAGAAAATATTTACTGGACATGCTACTTACTAATCACTGTACAAAAATAATATTTAAAATGTAAACTAATCATCAAAAATATTAATTACTACTATATCTTAATATAATAATATCGATCTCTTTGTTCCAGACAGCTTGCTAAGCACTTTACGTCCATTATCTCACATGAACAACCCTATAGGCTTAGTACTATTATTATCCCCATTTTACAGATGATACAATTAAGGCTCCAAGAGGTTAAATGACCGGCCCTAGTCACACAGCTAGAAAATGGAGGCGGTGAGACCCATGCTAAGGTCTGTTTGACTCCACAATTGCACTACTACATCTTATTTTTTCCCTTGCCTTTTCTTTGTCATTCCCATTTCGGGGACCAGACTAAATGTCCCGACCAAGGTGGCGGGAGAGGTAGTCAAGGTCACCAAGAGCTGGCGCCCTCTTGAGGCTGCACAGCCCTGCTGCTCCAAGTACCCCTTCCAAGCTGCCTCTCCCCATCCCAGCTGCTCTCCTGGTCCTGGACCCACGCTCTGAGCCCCACGTGCGAGCGCTGGCATGGCTGGCGGCACCGGGATCGGTCCCTGGGAAAGAGGGCTCATAAAACCTTACGGCAGTTTTATAACGTATTCTTAGCTTTTACAGGCGGACTGGGCGGCCGAGGCTGGCGAACAGCAAAGTGTCTTGGGCGGATGGGCGGCCCCACAGCCCCAGCATTGGCGAGAACAGCTGCAAGTGTTTTGTGAAGACAGCACCATCCTTCAGCTGCCTGAATGGGGAAGGGCGATACTAGAAATGAGCATCTCTTCAGCTCTTTACCGTTTAAAAAGCACCTTCGCATTTAATGCCCAACAGATAAGGTAGGTATAAATTCAGAGTCACAGATGAGAAACTGGCACAGAAAGGTTTCATAGACCACGAGTGGCAGAGCCAGGACTCAGATGTGGGCTTTCCTTCCTGAAGGCAGATTCGATACTCTGTTCCTGGGACCAGCTAGTATGGCACTAACCCTCAATGACCTCAGAGATATCTGCCCACAGAGATGGGTTCTGGGCAGCGTCCTCCTCGGGTGGGGGGCAGAGTCACATGAGGGCAAGACTGTCACCCCCCACGGGGTCTCAGTCCAGACTCCATAGTCAGCACATCCCAGAGCAGCCTCCGAGTAAATTTCTGCTACCAACACCCATGGATTGGGGATTTCTCTTCCATGTCTGTGCCCCTGGAATCCTAGCTCCACTGCCTCTCCTTCCTTCACACTCCCCTCCTCTACCCTGCAAACCACCCCCACCTGTCATCTCCAGTGTAGACCCCTGTCTGCACCGGACGAGGCTCAGAGTGACGACAGTGCCTCACACTTGGAGTTACCTACGCTATCCTATTTATTTGGATCATTCCTGAATACCTAATGAAAATTCAGTAATTTGGGTCTTGTCAACCCTATTTTACAGACGAGGAAACAGGTTCAGAGGAAGTCAAGCAATTTTTCTCATGTCACACAGCTGGTGAGTGGTCTCCCTCCCTTCTCTTAGGTAAGATTCAGGTAGTCCCAGGTTGCTTCTAACTATTCAGTGTGACAGTGTTTCAGATTCGGTGGGTTTCCTGTTTCCTCCCCAGTTGAAAGCTAGAACTGGTTTTTTACCCACACTGGGCCAGAATGGGCATTTTTGAGCTTCTGGGTTTTCAAGCGTGTAGCTGGGTTGTGTCCCTCAGTTGTCCAAAGCCTCACTACCAACTGCAACGCCAGCCCCAACAAGCCTCCAAGATCTTGTCACTTAGGGCCACACTAGGGACCCAGTTAATGCTCCTTAAGCCACAGATCCTCCATTGTTGGATCACTAAGTTCAGGAGGTACAATAACCTCAAAAGCCATTTTGCCCAACACCCTCCCTGCTGACATAGCACGCCACCCCATGCGGGAGACTGTCTAGCGTGGTTTAAAATCCTCTTTCCCTGGAAGCTTCCCCAGTGAGGCTTTCCTTGCCTCCTTTGCCGCTGCCTGCAGCCCCTTTGCGTGGTGAACAGGACCCACACTAATCTGGCCCCCTCCTGCCCCTGGAGCGTCACCTCTCCCTGTGCCTTGTCCCCCCGACCCCCGTCACTGGCACTGCCTGCAACCTCTCTGGGGACCCTGCTGTCTCCCCTTCCACCCACACTGCTCCCACACACCTGGGCTGCTCCCCGACCTGGAATGCTCTTCCCAGGCCCATTGGCCCACCAAACACCTATGCACCTATGTCAGGACACAGTTCAAATGTCACCTCCTCTGTGAAGCTTTTCCTGATACACACCCCTGTCCCACCCACTAGAGGAATCAACCACCCTTCCTCCACACAGCCCTCACTGAGCCCTAAATAAAAAGCAAGCTCTACACTAGGTCTGAGAGCACCCAGACAGCAGGGGCACTGTTTATTTCCCTCGGCATCTACAAGGCGTATCCCAACGCCTGGGACCCTGTAGATGTTCCATGTGCTCACTGAGCACACAGACACGTGAGTGCTGAGCAGTTGGCTGCATGTGTGTGGAAAGGGAAGACACCCACATGGAGCTTAATTCGCCTGTGTGTTTATGCACAGATGCACAGATACTCAAAATGTGGTAAATACACACAATGGGATATTATTCAATTTTAAAAAGAAAGAAATTCTGACACATGTTACAACATGGACAAAACCGGATGACATCATTCTAAGTGAAATAAGCCAGACACAAAAGAATAGATATTGAATAATTCCACTTATATGAAGTAGTCAAATTCAGAGACAGAAAGCACGGTGGTTGCCAGGGGCTGGGGGGGAGGGGAAATGGGGAGTTAGTGTTGCAGGGGTGCAGAGTTTCAGTTTTGCAAGATGTAGAGAGTCCTGGAGATAGATGGGGGTGATGGTTGCACAAAAACATGAATGTACTTACACTACTGAACTGTACGCTTAAAAATGGTTACGATGGTAAATTTTATGGTCCATGCATTATATGACAATTTTAAAAAGTGAAAAAAATGTTCACCTCTGTGTCTGAGGCCTTAGGGAGTATGTAGGTCACCCGAAGAGCTGTGGGTAAGGACTGTTTGCTATTTGGGTGCACTTAGTTTTTATGGAGAAAGTTCTGAGGGTGGAAGAGTGAAATCAGAGGGAGAGCTGGTGAGACTAAGGGGAAACCTATTGAAACAAAGCATGCCCAGCGTCTAGAGGCATCTTTTCCAGAAACTTGCACCTGCGTCAGGCTGGTCAAAACATGACAGAGCAAGGTGCAGAGACTTGGTCACCCAGTAGTAAAAGGGGGCAGGGATCATTCAAGTTACATCTGCCCCATGCTGCCAGTTCCTCCCTTTTCCTCTGCAGAAAGTGAACAGGAAAAAAAGAAGTCACTAATAATTATATTTGTAATAGTCATTAATTCCCCATGGCAACCCTGTGATGCAGGAACTGTTATTATGACTTTAGAGCTAAAGCAGTTAAACCTCAGAGAGGTCAATTAAGTTGCCCAAGGTCACACCAGTTAGTAACAGAACGTGGATTTGAATCCAGGCCTAAGTCACCGATTCACGAACAGCATTCACTGAGGCTCTCCTAAGTGCCAGGCACCTGGAGTAGGAAGACGAGTAGGGCGTGACCCTTGTCTGTTGGGGAAGCAGACCCCAAGAGAGAATGTTGTGCCCTGTTGCACTGGCACAGACAGCCAGGCTCTCTGGAGGGGACAGCACAATAGGGAGGCTTCTGGATTCCCTAAGAGCCCTCTAGGGTAGTGCAGCAGTCTGCTCCTCCCCCACAACCACAGGACACGAGAACACAAGTCATCCCATAGCCATAAGCACCCGAGTGGGATTAAACTCCACACCAGCCCTCCCCTTCTCCAGTATAACCAGTGAAAAGTTGCATCTGGCCTCTGCCTCACAACAGTGTTTGAGAGCTCTATACACACGCACACAGTTTTGTTCCTTGACTTGCACCAAAGTACAGCTGTTCATCAACTTGCAGGCTTTGCATTTCTGGGCTGTCTTGCTTTGTATGCCCCATGCACTGTGGCCCCTGAGAATGCTGGAAAACAGAAGCCACAGCAGCTTCCTTGGCCTGAACCTTAAACTCTCACCAGGACCACCTCACGTACATCCTCTGCAACCCTGCAGTGGATGGCGGGGTGCTGGTGGTAATCAGGCGCGCCTCCTCTGCAGCAGCACGGGGGAGAGAGGGCGGGCATGGAGTCAGTCTCTCTTCCCCAGCGCAAGCCATAAGGAGGAAGGATATTTGGGGATGGAACCTCAAATGCTGGCTGATGGCGAAGACTGTTTCATACATGGAGCTCCTGCCAGGAAAGTGGGACTCTAAAATCGCAAGTCAGTGTGGTACTGGAGGGCTCGATTGAGCAGCTATTATTTGCAAGCTCTGGACTACATGCTTTGGGGTTTTCAGTGGTCTCTACAGCCTTGTAGGACAGTTGACAAGGACCCAACTAACTGTAATACAGGGCAGACTCAACACGTCAAGAGATGCATCCCAAATGCTGTAGGAGTTCAAAGGGGGAGTGAGTGCCCAAACCCTGGCAGTATCTCCAGCCCAGCCAGCCTGTAAATGTAATTAGTGTAGGGGATGCTTTTACAGAAGAGTAGGGAGCAGATTGAATCCATGACAGGAACCATTATTCTTCTGAAACAGAAGAGGCTATGGCCATAGACTGACCATTCCTCCCCAGGCAGGCAGCTCAAGTGGTCCCAAGCCTTGGAATAGAAAAGAAAGAAGATACTGATGCCCCAAACAGTCTGGAAAACAAGATATAGGGTGGGTGGGTAGAAACAACGTCAGCCTTCAGGATGAGATAGACCTGGGTTCAATCTTGGCTCTTCCACTTAAAAGCTGTGTGACCTGGGGAATGACATTTAACCTCTCTGAGCCTTGGGTTCTCCATCTGTAATCTATGAATGACAATCCTTCCATCACAGGATTGTTAGAAAGATGAAATAAAGAGGTGTGTGTAAAGCCTTTAGCACACACCTAGGGTGTAAGCGCTCGGTCAGTGATAGCTGGTATTGCCATTAGTGTTCTCATCATTAGTGTTATTATTACTAGTGTCGTTATTGTTAGTGTTAACTAAGATTTGCTTGGTGTTCCTTTTGGGGCACTGTCAGATTTGTGCGGTATCCAGGTAGGTCATGTGGCCTGGAAGTCTCCCAGTGCTGTTGGGAGATGCCCTACTTCTGAGCTTGGGACATTGGTGAAGTTGCCCCGTGGTCCAGTGTTGTTATTAGCACTTGATACGGGCTTGGCATGAGGATCAAAGGAGGTGAGCGTATGTAAAGAGTGCCTTACAGAACCTGGACCAGAGGAAGTGACAGCGAGGTGTGGAAGTGAAGAACGAAGACTCTGGACGCAAACTCGGGTTTGAATCCCAGCATTTCTCACCCCTAGCAGCGTGACCCTGGGCAAGTAAGTTATTGAAGCGCTCTGTGCCTGGGTTTCCTTACCTGGGAACGGAAGAGAATAATAATGGTGCTCATCTCATAGAGTTGCAGTGGGGACTCAACCAGGAAAGAGGTACAGGGCATGGTAGGAGTCCCTGGCACTCGGCCAGTGCCATGTGAGCGTTTTCTGTCATCATTGTGGAGTCCCGTATCGGTGTTTGCCGTGCTTGTTATTGTGGTAAGAGCCCTGGACGGAACCCAGAAAACCACGTTTGAGTTCTGACTCCAGCAGTAAACAGTTACGTAACAGCAGGCAAATGACTTAACCTCTCTGAGTCTGTTTCCTTGCCTGAAAACTGGGATATGATGCCCATCCGACTTACCTTGACGGGTAACGTGAGAATTATAAATGGTAAAGAATAATAAAAGTATAATAGACGAATGAAAAAATAAAGTCGTAATACAGCATTATATTAATAGTTGTTTTTGATTTGAGGAAAATATATATAGATAAACATGTGTGCTTGTGCTGACATGGAAAATTTCTCAAAAGATGATGAGTGGGACCTAGGAGATGAAAGAGTGGGCTTGGGAACTTTGAATTTTTATTTTAAACTCTTCTGTACTATCAGAGAACATTTTTTGAGAACATATTCTCGTCTCGTAACTTAAAACCAAACCAGTATTTTTCTGAACATTATGAATTATTAGATTGCCTAGAACTTCAGACACTTTTGGTTTTTGTCTTGACCCTGAAGTCAAAATGAAGAGCCATCCAGACACCGCCACTCTTGGCCTCAGTTTTTCTATCTGTAAAATGGGCCAGTTGTTCCCTTTTCACCTCCAGCTTCACAAGACTATAGGGAAGATAAGGGAGTGATGTCTATTAAAAATAAAAATGAAGACAAAGAAACAAAAAAAAGTTTTGAAGCCAATTTATTAACTCAAACCTAAAACCCATGAGTTTCTATGCCTATTTCGGGTATAGGCACTAACTCCCACCCACAGCCTGAGGGAAAGGGGGAAAAGACTACAGGCAAACCTTGTTCTATTGCACTTGCTTTAGTGTGTTTCACAGACGTGGCGTTTTTTACAAGCTGAGGTTTGTGGCGACCCTGAGTCGAGCAAGTCTATCGGCACCATTTTTCCAACAGCTTGTGCTCACTCCATGTCTCTGTGTCAGCATTTCTTACCAATAAAGTATTTTTAATTAAGATATCCATTTTTTTAGACCTAAGGCTATTTTTTACACATAATGCTATGCATACTACACTAGACTACAGTATAGTGTAAATATAGCTTTTATATGCACTGGGAAATAAAAAACGTGTGTGGCTCGCTTTATCACGCAGCATTTGCTTTATGTCCGTGGTGTGGAACCCACCTGCACTCTCTCTGAGATGTGCCTGTGCTAGCGTTCCTGCCCCGGGGCTCTCCAGTGGTGTCCACGGTGCCCTTGACCCTACACAGAGCCTGAGCAGGCCTCGCCCCTCCCCTCCCGTCCAGACTAGCCGGCGAAGAGCCAAACCCATAGACGTGCAAGACCCAGGAGTTCAAGGATGCTGAGACAAGGACTCCGGAAGGAGCAGACCCTCAACCAGACAGCTCTGCTGCTCCGAGGGGAGGAGCCAGGAGCCCAGGCTGGGAAAGAGCAGGAGCTCAAACCTCAGCCCCTCGCCTGTGTCCGGCTTCCTCCCTCTGCTCTCCCCCTGCCTCCCTAAAGCCTGGCCACGCTCGCTCGGAACTGTGCTGCCCTCACCCCTCTCCCCTTCCCTTGGGCAGCGGCTGCTTGGTATTCAGGCCGTGTCATCCGTGCTGTCTCCATTTGGAAAAGGCTCTTTTTGACCTCTCTGTGTATCTCTCTGTTGCCTTCGTGGGGGGAGGGAGAGCGAGGCATCTCAGCATTTACCTAATTAGTGGTAATTAGAAGGCAGGGCCCGGGAGCTCTCCTCACAGCTGCTCTAAAGGACAGAGGCTGGAGGCCAGAGAGTAGCTGCTAAATGGGTATTGGACACACTGTGTCTGGGGAAGCTCTGGCCAGCCAGCTCCTGGCCCTCGGATCCCTGTCTCACTCCCCGTGCTGCTTCCTCCAGACAGTATTTGGGGCTCGCCCTGGATTCTCAGCTCCCAAAACAGCAACCCTGGGCGATGTCACCCAGGCCTGCAAGAGGCCTGGTTCCCGTGGCAGCCCCAGCCTTGTCCCTCAGAGTGTGCTGCTCTCAGCAATGGGCAGACCCCGCCTTCCCGGAGCATGGGGGCTCGGGTTCCCAGTTACCCTTGAAGCACAGAGAGCCCTGCAAAGCCTAGCAGAGCAGCGGGGCCTAACTTCACACCCTTTGCTTGGGTTGCAATTCCTCCTCAGCTCACTTGAGCCCAGGCAGCAGGTCTAGAACTCCAGCAGAACCTCACTGCTGATGGCATCTCAGGAGAACAGCACATCAACCCTCCTCTCAGCAGGTGGAGTAGAATTGAGAAGCCATTTTTACTGGGAGCACGGCCTGCCCCGACCCCAGCATTAGGCACCAGCTGTTTGGGACTGTCCATCCTGTCCATGCTTATTAACGATTCCGATCAACCTCTATGGAGATCCATTATCTCTAAGCCAGGGAATATACTATTAATTCCCATCTGTGCCGGATTACTTACAGTTAGTGGCTGGTACTTTTCCATGGTCTCACAACACATCTTAATCAGATGGTGAGTGGGTTTAATTAGCCAAAGTATAGGTTTTATTTTTTTTATTCATATAACTACTTAATCTAATGGAAGCCTATTATCTGTGGCTTTTTTCCCATGCATAATTATTGCTGTTTTTAATTGATGGTGCATCAGGGGTTGCAGCTACAATATGGCAGCTGGAACACGAAGTCGCCTTTCCCCAGAATGAAGGTTGAGAAAATGAGTTGTCAGTGAAGCATCAGATTTCTTGTTTTCACTGAGATGTGAGCTCCCATGTGGACGCTGCTGGCTCCTGCCAAAAGAAAGGAAATGTGGTTCTCAGCTGGGCAACCCCTGGGCTTCACCGCTGCAAAATGCCCTTCAGGAGCCCCGGGGCTCGAGCAAAATCAGGAACAGCTGGGAAAGATAGCTATTTGTCAATCCAACCAGATCATAAGCAACCCCAGGGCAGGGACCCGGTCTTTTTCTTATTCCACCTCCTCCATTCCACAAGCCCTGGGATAGGCTCAAGCACCTGCGTGTTCTGTACACACATGCAGTGAATTAAATGCAGAGCTGAGATGGTGCAGGAAACCTGGACTCTTGCAGAGAAAATCATTTGTCTTAACTGTGAAGATGAATCTGAAGCTCTCCCTGCAGAGAGAGGGATCCACTTTCAAATTTGGATAAGGGCTTTCAGCCAACCCACAGGAGATCCTAGCTGTTTCCATTTAGAAACAAGACCCTGATCCTTCAATGGGGTGAATTCCAAAATTCCAGTGACCATTTGGAATAGAGTGAGATCTCAAAGAACAAAAGTGTCCCATTTACCCAGATTTACAGGAGAGATAAGCAGAAGGGCAGAATGATGTCTGGTCAGAAGCAAGCGCCATCAATTTTCTACTAACTTTAGAATACTTGGGCTTCCTACAGATAAGCTATTTCTGGGGCTTGGTATGGGGAGCTGCCAGTTAGCAAAGCTCCCAGCTGACCCAGAATGGAAGGATTCCAGGGGCTTTGATCAATTTTCAGAGTACCTTGTGCTGAGCAGAACAGGGAGCCCTATTCACCCCTAGAGAGGCTGAGACATTCGCAAGACAGAGAGTATTGTCCCTCCTGCTCGTTCTCAATACCTCCCCCTTCTCCCTCCCGCCTCCAGCTCTCTCCAGACCCTTAGCATCAGTCAGAGGGAATCTGCATAGCTGGGTTCAAAGACTTCTTCCCCCTCCTGCCTGTCTCTTCCTGTTAAATAATGTGACACAGAAAGGAGGCCATGGAAGGAAAGGTTCTGGAGCTTTCTGGTTGAACTGTCTTTTCCAGGAGAGTCTGAGTTGGAGGCACGGACTTTCTCTCCCAGCCCACAGCCATCGTGGGCTATTGTTGTCAGTGGCATTGGGTTTATTCCTTCCGTCCCATTTTGCAAAAATATTTGTACAGAGACTTCTGTGCCTGACCCACAGTCAGCAGCAGACAGGAGCCACAGATTCCTCTTGCAGCGTTTTACAGGGTGACGGATCAGATAATGTACACTTAGCGAGTGCACAAATAATGTGAATCAGGGTTGGCATAGTGCAGTGAGGTGTAAAAAAAGCAATTTGAATTGTTCTAGGGAAACGCCAGAGCCGCTCTGACATGCTCGCTTGCCAGAACGCTGCCCTGTGCCCCTCCAGAGGGCTGAGCTCCGGGTCTGGCCGGAATGGCAACAAAGCTGCCCAGTGCTGCTGGCCTGGAGGGGAGCTCCCCCGAGCCGCGGAGAAGCTCCGCATCCACAGAGAGAAGGCAGAGGGCACACATGACCCGAGGAAACAGAGCTCCTTTTCATGCTGGAGGGGATGGCTTGACCCACTGATCTACTGAGACTCTCTTTGGAGGGAGGGAGGGAAAGAGAGTACGAAAGATCCAACTCTGTGTCTCCGGACATGGCCATACATGAGCAGGCGAGGTGATGCTGTACATAGATCTACTTGGGTAGATCTATCCTTAGTCTCCGTGGACTCCCCGAAGTCAGCTAGTCCATCTCCCTGCCTCCAGACAGAATTGTGCTTCCTCTCCCACACAACAAATGGGTTTCCGATTTGTTTCAACGACTCTCCAAGGGAAGGAGATGCAGCATCCTCTCTTAGTCACCTGTTCTGGTAGCTCACAACGCCCACCCTCCGGAAGTTATTCACAGCCAGCCTAAACTGAATCCTTCAGGCAGCCTTCAGCTTCCACGTTTCACGAGGGACTGGCCACACTTGACAATTGATGGCACGTGAGCTTGCATATGCCTAAGCACAGACCTGGACACGGTGCTGTGCCCTTGCTCTCCTGGCCACGGGTGGCCAGCTCCTCCCTTGGGTCAGCGCTCCCTCCTGCTGTCCTTTCCACCCTGGCTGAGCCCTGAGCTTTGTCCAGCTCCCCTTGCTCTCTGACTCTGCAAAGCCACAGACTACCTGATGACACTCTGCAAGTCGACCAGGCTGATCCCCGTCTTGTGCTGTCTCTGTCAGCCTCTGCCCTCACGGCCCCTCCTTCCACCATGTGGCTTCCATGAGGTTTGCTGTCCAGAGCAGGGGACAGGCTGTTTATCACCATGACACCTGCTGGGCAGCCTTACCTTGCAGAGCCACAGTTTCTGCAGTCCTCCCAACTCTTCCTTCCCCATCCCGCACCGTTGTCTCCCAGCTCTCCCGGGAACCATGGCTGTGCACACAGAAGATGGTCAATAAAATGGTTTGGATTTATTTTTCAATAACCACAAGCAGACACTGCCAACCTCGTCCATTAAGTCCCTTTGTCAAGTCAAGTTCCAAACCTGAAACTCAGCATCTGGGTGTTTTCCGAGACCTGGTCATAGGGAAAATGGCAGGAAATCTCTTGATTGTTTCAAATGAAAGCCGATTACAGGGAATGAGGGAGTTTTCTGGTGGCTCAGGAAGCTGAGAGGTTTCAGGATAATGGATGGCCAGGCTGCTGCCTGGCCACCTGCATTACTGACCTCGGAGTGGCCAGGCGGGGAGCCCAGCACAGATTAAGAACCCAAACAAAAAGAAAGACAGGACAGGCCTGGGAACAGGCAGCCTGCTGAGGGACTGGCTGAGGCCTCCAGATTTTTTTCCCAAGAAATCTGGGGACACATTTCCATGTTGTCTTTGCATAAATTTATGTGCTGATTTGCATGCATTTGCATTTTCCCTTCAAAACACCCAGACTTCCAGAATATAAAATAAAAAGCAATTAATTAATTAATTGGTGCGATGGTTGGCAAATGTAGCCATACTAAAAATACAAGACCAGTGGGGTCCCTGATCAAGGGACAGATTTTCTAGGTTGTCCCCCTAAGCCGGGACGGATCTGGGGATGTGATGCAACCTGTTCTGAAGTTGTCTGTCTCTGCCACTAGACAGTGGGCCCTCGAGAGCAGGAACAGACAGAACTCTTTGATCTCTACATCCCTCTGCTCTTGCACAGAATTTGTCACATATGCGACTATTAATAACTGTTTGGAGAATAAATGAACCAATAACTAAGTGAATGAGTGACTCTCCTGCAAATTTACGTCCAGGTGAGAGGTCAAAAAGAATTGACACTAAACCCTCCTAGGAACCAACTAGACAAGGTTCAGATGAGGCCTTAAAGGGAATTTGGGGGAAGATACCCTCACAGACCTGCAGATCAGGGACATTGTTCTGCTCAAATCCATTTGGGAAGGAGGTCTGAAACTAAGTCTGGATTGAGTCCAGAGACTGTGGGGCTGTCCCAGCCCTGCAGCAAGGGCTCTCGGACCTGAGAAGGCATAGACTGAGATCTGGACCACATCAGGGCAGAAACAAGAGGAAAAAGTAGAGGCCATTAAGTCTGCCCTACATCTGTCTAAACTATGAGGCTCTGTGGGTTCCTGAACCTGGAAAGGACCCAAGGAGGTGGCCCAGCCCATCTTCCTCGGTGCCTGGCATAGGTACTTGCACAGAAGAAAATCTCAGTAAATTCTCATTTAAGTATTATACCTTAAACATAATACTCCACAAATATTAATTGGTTGATTCTCTGATAACCTTCCAGAAGTCCTTAATCCTCTTCCCAGTCCCAACTCCTCACTTACAGACACCAACTCTCCTCCATACAGAGGGACACATGGTTTTTGCAAACCCCAAGAGAGCCACTATTTAGTATCTGAGCGTCCCATACATATGATCACGCTAGTCCTCCTGTTGATTCTTGGAAATAGGAAGTTCTACCTGATGTCACCTAATTCCACTTCCTACATCATAAGTCTGCTCTGTCTCATCCCATACTTGGAAACCATCAAGAATAATTACTCTTCATCCTGCACATAGCTCCTCTACGTTAATCCACTATGCGCATTGGTTAAGAGAATGGCTGTTGGAGCTGACTGCCCAGGCTACAGTCCTGTCTCCACCCTTCCCAGGTAGGAGACCTTAGACAAGTTATTTAACTTCTCAGTCTCATCTGTAAATGGGGATAATAATGATATCTTCTCCATAGGGTTGTCACGAGGATTAAATGAAATGATATACATAGGGTGTTTAGTAAATACTACTCTAGTATTAGCTATACAACCCTCGCCCTTGCTTCAGAGAAAAAAAAGAAAAAGAAAACGAAAACGGCTGACAGGAAATGGTAAGGGGAGTTTCACAGAAGTGGCTTCTTAGGGTGCAGAGTCAAGATTTAACAGTTTTCTCCTTGCCATAGATCTTGCAAAATATAACCTCTGAAGCTAATGCCCGGAGAGCCACCAGGTTGTCATGTGGATAAAGAGGCGACGGGTGCTCGGAAGTTGTCTGGGTATCTCCGACAGGCTGGGGCAGGTTGCCTACTCCGGGACGTTGGTGGAGCCAGGGATTTGGTGACGTGCCACGGGCTTTGGGGATTAGGCTGATGTGAAGCCTGGGAGGGCGGCTGCGGAGGAAGCAGGCCCGCCCAGGGATTAGGAACCGGGTGTCCTCAGGCGTCGGACACCATGAAAATGAATGAGAAGAGCCCTCAGAGGACACGGGCAGATATCGGAAAGGAACACTGGTGTAACCACCGCTCCTCCTCCACTTTCCCGGCTCTAAATGCAGCACAGACACGTGACCAAGAAAGACAACAATTTAAAGGATCAATGGGCTTATCCATCAGTTCCAAAGAAAGCACCAACTAGGGACTAGAGTCACAGACTCCCTGATTGACGGGGAAGCCATCGGGAGAGTGCCTGGACTGGAACCAGCATCTCTCATCAGGTTCCTGCTATAGGGCCAGGTGCATTATGCTGACTTCACTTCATTTATTCTTTGCAACAACTCTGAGATGTAGGTATTATTGTTCCCATTTTATAGATGAGCATATGAGAGACAACAGGTTTGTTGATGCTCAAAAGACAGGTAAGTGGAAGAGGCTGGTTAAGAGTACAGGTCTATCCAGGGCCAAACCTGTGCTCTTGGTACTTACTACCTTGGAAGGGGAAGAGCACACGGTGGAGAGAAAAAAAAATGCCACAGGGGTGGAGGGAGAGGTGTTAGCCAGGAAGGAGAGGAAAGGCGTGGTGGGGGCTGAAGAAGGGAAGAAGCAGGAGCTGGGAAGTTATGTGCATTGACATTAAGTGAATAGTATGCAGATGAGATGCAAAAACCCACATGCAAATGAGTAAGTGGGGGGTTGGTTTTGGGATTTTTTTTTTTTTTTTTGCACCAGCCACTCAACTCCATTTGGCATAATCGCAGCACAAGGTGTACCTGCCCAAAGCTAGCAGTCTCCATGCTACCACAGAAATCATCTAGGCTAAAGATGCCCCTTTCTCATGCTTTCTGGGGCCTCCTTCCTCCACCCTGTGCTCTCATCCTTTGACCCCTTCTCTGGCCTATCCTGAGACTGAGGCCAATCACAACAGCATCCCTCGCTCCTGACACTCCAGAAGACAGCTGGCCTTGTCAGCCTTCTAATGGAGTGACCCCTCACCTCTGATCTATCTCCACTTCTGTTTACCTTCACTGGGAGGCTTTCTAGCCACCTGGGAGCCACAATTGCCATTTTCCTGACTCCCCTTGTCAAATGAGTCTCCCAGCCCAGTGCCTCCCTTTACCAAATGTCAGCAGAAACAAAACATAACCTTAAAAGGGACTACCTCTGACCCTGACCATACTCAGCAGCTTCTTAAATTAAGCATGACAGCTGTTACCCAGCCTTGTCTCTGGTGAATCTTGGATGAGGAAGAAATCTTACAAGGTGATCTTATGAGGCGCATGCATTAGGGAGACAGTAGCTGGTAGCCTCTCCCATTCTTGAAGACATCTGAAAAAGATCTCAGGCTAGCCCTGGCTATCCATTCCAGTTTGAATCTCTTCTATCTCAAAGTTCTTGCCAATGTCTACTTTAAACCCTCACTGCTATCTTGCCATCCACTTCTCTATGATTTTGTCCTTGCTGTGGATGGAGAATCCCTGCCCTTTTAACTTTTGATGTAAGAAAGGAATAGGGAATTGGAAAGAACACACTTAGCAATACAGAGCTAAGACACTTATTGACGAAATACCAGGCTTTTATTTTCTCCCACTTGCTCAGAAACCATAGCTTATGTTCAGGTCTCAGTGCCAGTGGCTCAGGAGACCTCCTGGCTCCCCGTGTGGGCAAATCACGGAATCTGAGAAAGGCGGTGATCTCTTTGCACTTTGTGTTTTATGTTTCCAAAAGGGGCTCAGGATAATCATTTTGTTTTTAAAGGCAATATCAGAAGAGCCATTTGCAAGATGGACTGTCCATGAAGGGAGTCACTGAAAGGCAGCATCCTATTGGCCAAAATATTTAGGAGTTTATGTGGTCCAGCATAGAGGCTGCTTTCTTGGAGAAGTCCTGCTCTCCTCTCTAGGGGTCACATTCAGATTCCAGCAATAAGTATTAAGTGCTTAGTATGTGCCAATCACTGTGCTTGGTGCCCTCATTTACATTATCTCTTTAAATCCTATCATTACAGCCACCTTCAAGATAGGTATTCTTATCCCAGTTTAACAGATGAAGAAACCAAAGGTCGTGGCTAATTCAGGAACTCCTTAGTCTCTTTTAGGACCTTAGTAGTCAGGAAGTCTCACCAGATGTCTACCTAGACTTTTTCTGAATGCTACTTCCCTCTCATTGTTTTCTATCCAGTTATGGAAATCAACGATTGGCGAGCTCGAGCTACGTTTTGTGGCCCAGGGTTGGAGATGGCTGCAAACTCCATTCCGCCCACACCTCTGTCCCTGATGGGAGGAAGGAAGCTCCCCAGAAAAGGTGGATGGTGGCAGAAAGACCCTCTGGCAGGATCACAGGCAAAGTGACAGTCCCTTCCCAGCTCTCTGGCTTCACTCTAAAATGACTCACAATTCCAACTTCAGGCACTTTCTCTTTCTTTGATGTTGCTGTTCTGGCATCTTCAGTAAGGAGGCTGGGGAAGCAGGCTAGAATATTAAGGGGACACACATAGGCTGGTGACTGCATCAAATGCTGCAACTCTGGCATCTAAGTGGGCTGCTGTTTTGATAAATAGCATTTTCATCATCCAAATCCTTCAGTTATTGGGCTTATGCCGAGGTAGCTAGTGCAGGGCTGAGCTATACATGAAGTTGGTAAGACAGACATGGTCCTGCCCTCTGGGAGCTGAGGTCTGACCCCTACTAGAGGTGAAATAACCTTTATCAGTGGAGCCAACTTCCCCAAATGCCATGTGACTCGAAAGCTTCAAAGAAATCAGATAATAAATTTGGGCAAGGCAAAATTTCAAAGGTCTCCTCTAAGCCAGTAGAAGAATTTCCAATTTCCCCTGAAAATTGTCCTACATTAATTCTTCTCTGTACATGAGGGTCTTTCTTAGGACATAGAACAGTGTGGGGCACAGAATAGTCAATGAATATATGTAGGATGGGTGGCAAGATGAGCGGATGCTAGATGAATGGATAAATAAAACTGGATCCAGAGACAGCATGGAGAAAAACTTTTCTGATCCCCTAAAACTCACCATCCACGGTAGGGGCAAATGACCTTGTCTCATTGTCTAACCTTCATCCACACTCTGCCTACGCCAGCCCCTAGGGAGTTTATATGGTGCCTCCCTCATATTTCTGCAGAAAAGCAGTTCAGACACCTCACTCTGCCTTGGGAAGCTTCTCTCTAGACCCAGGGACAGCTGGGATTATGCCTGGCCCAGAGTCTTTTATAAAGAAGCCTTAGACAATGGGGGCCCAGCTCCTCGGGAGACAAGAAGCTTTGTTTAAAAGACAGCTAGTTAGAGAGTGGACAGTATTTTTAAATGCATGAATGTGCTGAATAATTAAGCAAAAACTTTTGTTTTCATGGAAAAATTTCCTCCAAATGCTGCATCAAGCAGGGTACTGAATTTGCCACAAGGAGTTGTTGGCAAGATAGTGAGACTGTGTTTCTTCCAGTCCAGGGAAAGCAAATTTGGATCAGACCTCCAGGCTATGGCCCTCAGTTCAAACATAGCCCATGCTTTCTGATGCAGAACAGTTACTCTAGGCATATTAGAAAAGGTCATTTGAAGGTCATTCAGTCTTTCTCCTGCCTCCATACTGAAATCACTCATGCTCTTCCTCGGTCTACATTTTCACAGGATCATAAAATTTTGGAGCAACCAGTCCATCTCCCATTTTACAAAAGAAAACATTGAGGATCAGAGAGGTTGAGAGACTTGCCAAAAGTCCCACAGCAATTGGATGGCAGCCCAACTCTCACACTTTACTATCTTCTCTGACAACCCAAATGCAATTCATCCTTTAATACCCTGCTCAAGCCCCTTCTTGTTCCATTTTTTTAAATCTACCACCCTACAAAGCCCTTTCTCTCTCTCCCTGAATTCTTCCAAGAGTTACTACTTAGCATGTTTACCTTCTGCATTATTCATGCTTATCATCCACTCCTGCTAGATGCTATTGTTAGTGAACTATCATATGTCAATGTCTTTTTGATAAAAAAAGATTATAAGGTCTTAGAGGGCAGGAACTCTCTTACACCTCTTTTGTATCTCCTTCAGCGTCTGGGCACATAAGTGCTACTTGATAAATATGTGTTGAAAATGTAGATCGATGGATGGATGGATGAATTGAAAGACTGATAGTGTTTAATAAGTACTTAATGAATGAGAATAAATAAAAGGACAAATTAATTAAATTACATCAAGTGTCAGTATTTGCTCAAAGATATAGCAGCAGCTTACAGCTTACATGCATACATATATACATATATGTATATATACACACACACACACTGTGCTCAAACATGACAGTCCTCTGGCCGTCGCTCACTTCATATTAATTTTATAGATGATGAAAGTAGGCACAGAAAAAAAAACAAAAGAAGAAACTAACCACTCTCTTATGACCAGAAAAAGATCCAGAAGGAATTAGAAGGTCCAGCTAGAGAGACACTGTGCTCATTGCTGCACCATGCGGTTTGTGTCTTTAGACTAAGGGGTGGATAGGAAGTGAGGTCTCTTGGAATAACCTAGGGCACCTTCCAGTGGGTGTTTACAAGCCCTGGGAAACCAAAGAAGTTCAAAAAAAAAGAAAAAACAAAGAAAGAACACATAGGTAATGTTTCTCCTTCTTCATACTCAAAATTACAGGTAGGACCAGTGGCTTATTAATTACTTACTAAGCTCTAATGAAGGCATCGTTGCTAAAATTCTCTAAGTACGTGTACCAAATTTTAGCATTAAAAATTACTCAAGTCAAAATTACTTACCAATATGGTAATTCTTTCGAAGACAACTCTAGAGTGGAAGTTATTTTCCTTACCGGCACCACCCGATAGAGTAATTGGCTGCAATTAGCGATGACTTTGTCATTCCTCTCAGAATCTGGCTTCAGCATCCGTGAAACATGCAGATCTTTTTCTCCTTCCCAGCAGGGACTCGGAGCTTCTGCAAACCTTGTCCTCCATTTAGAAAGGAAAAGGAAGGTATTCCCCCGTGTAACACATCACAGCATCGCAGAGATGGAGAGGGCCTCTGATCACCTGGCCCAGAGTTCCTCAAAGGGTCATACAAAAGGTAATTTTAAGTGGTACACAGATGAGCCTTAAAGAAAATTAATGGTTACGTTCAATTTAATATACATTAAAGAAAATATGACTCGTGCACCCAACCCACATTTTATGGATAGTATGTTCAGACTGAGGACAAGTTTTTAAAATAAGCCAATTGAAATAAAAATATTTGAAAATTTGACAAAACTCATGAAAATAATGTTTGAATAAACTGAGGCTTGGAAAATACCTATAACCACACACTGTCATTTTATGGGGCCAAAAACTGAAACTGAGAAACAGCCGTGGGACTAGAACCCAGCTCTGGTAATCCCAGACGATTTTTGCCTCCCTCTGTACTGTGCGACATCTCCCTTCGCCCTGGAGCAGCTGCCTGGAACACTGTGAGATTGGCAATGCGTCTTTTGTGCCTAGGAAGACACAATGCAGGATTGCCCTCTCTCTCCCATTCTCCTCCTCTTCCAAGGTCCTGATCTCCTGTGGAAGGAACTTATGCTCAGATCATTTCAAAGTCCACCATCAGCCCCATCACTAGCAACTCACACACCTACCAAACCATACTTGTCCAGAGCCCCGGTCCTTCATGGCTCCATAGCGAACCACTTATACCCATAGCTTAATATGCTTCTCTTTGCTAGTCACATATATACATATTTTTAGCGATATTTCCTAGGATCAAGAGAATAGTTCTAATGATAAATCACGGGACAATGGGAGACGGGAAGGCCTCTTACTGCCTTTCAAACATCAACTGGAAAATGTTATCTCAACCCACAAGCAAGGTGTTAGGTCCAAGTGTCCCATTCTACTAATATGAAAGGGTGTTTGATTAACACTGCTTTGCAAATAGTCTCCAGCCCTGAGGTCTTCCTTGCTGGCATTCTCCTTCCTGCCCTCTGGCCTGAACTATGCAAAGACTGCACTGATGATATTTTGTAAGGTTCCCATGCATGTCACTGAGCCCCAGTAATATGAGTGACCATATTGGTCAGCACAGACCAGCCTTATCCATTGACCAAAACTGGATACCTTTCTTGGGAGTTGGGGCCTCAGGGACACTTGCCTTTTCAGAGTTTGGGGGTCTGGAAGTGTTCACCTCATGACTGCTCATTTATCCTGAAGCCTCTGGCCACTGCTGGCCTTCCTAAGCCCCTTCTGTATCCCAAGCCTTGGTCTTACAGAGCGAGGTGCCAATTACCTGGCATCCCCGGACCAGGGACAGTTGTCTCGCACAGTTATCTTACGCGAGATAACTCAGTCTCCTCCTGGAAGATGAAATGAGCTCTCTGGGGGCTGTGGTTAGATCAGTGGGTCTTAGATGCTCAGCCAAGTGAGCGCAAGGGTGAGACCGGCCTCCTGCCCAGGCCTCAGCTTCCCAGACTATAAAATGAAGGGATTTGATGTAGACACATCCCAAGTTCCCCATCCATCAGTCCTTGACCTTCCCTAGCACCATGCTTTCAAGCACCTTTCTCTTGTGGTTTTTTCCTCTGTGCCTCATAACCTGCATTCTCTGCCAAAGATAAAAGAGCTTGGAGTTCATCTGTTAGATACCTTCACAGAAGAGCTCTTCACAGCTCCTTCTTGGCCTTGACAAAGACTTTAAAGCCAGAGGAGTGACAGAAATCCCTTCTCTGGATGTCAGAGAGTGAGGGGCATGAAGAAAGACCTGTAACCGGTACCTCTGCCGGCCAACGGCTGCGAGCGAATTACTCAGACCCTCTGAGCCTCAGTTTCCTCATCGACACAATGGGGAGACAATGGCACCTGTGTCACAGGGTTCTCCCGAGAAGTAAATGAGATCATTTAGGTGGCTGGCATATAGAAGTCACACTCAGCTAGGGCTAACAGTTGGATTTGAACAACTCTTTGCTGAGAACAGAACTGGTCCCCTTAAATTCAGCCTGCTTCCATGAATGACTTTCTCCCAAACCCTGGGTTTAAATCGTGCATTGAGTTTTACCCTAAAATAAAAGACAGGAGGGTGAAACACTGGATCAGGTACATCAGCCCAAAATAACAGTCAGTGTTGCCCCAACCCAGATAGGCAAGGAACAGAGAGGGTCCCTGGAAGTCTGGGTGGCTGGTTTCAATGATGCTGGTTAAACCTGGAATCCTTATTCCATCTTGTCTCTGTTCAATCAAACACTTCAAAGAGACACCCTGAGAAGGGAACTGCGAATTCTCTGCTCACTAGTTTTCATGAGAGGAAACCAAAGCATGTTTCTTTTCGAGACTGCGTCGGCTCATCCAGACCGATTTTACTAGCTGGGGGGACTTGAGCTCCAAGGCAGGCTCAGGGGCTGATGAAATTCAGATGTGGGCCGGGCGTGGTGGCTCACGCCTGTAATCCTAGCACTCTGGGAGGCCGAGGCGGGTGGATAGCTCAAGGTCAGGAGTTCGAAACCAGCCTGACCAAGAGCGAGACCCCATCTCTAAAAAAAAAAAAAAAAAAAAATTCAGATGTGAGGCTGCAGAGACTGCAGCACCAACAGGAAAACGAGAGGCGCCCGGCGTGGCTGGGCGGGGGGCCAGGGCAGCAGGAGAGAGACTGGCGAGGGAGGCAAGAGGCACCCAGGGAGAGCGGCACAGAGGAGTGGAGGAAGAGAGCTGGAAAAGTCTGAAAGAGAAAAGAGGAGAGAGGGGAGGAGGAGAGACAAAGGCTGAGAAGGCATTTTATTTTTCTTCTTTAAAGAGTGAAAAAAAAAATAAACACTCAGACTATTTCAACTGACGGGAAATGTTCATCTGCCAAAGGCATTATTAGGACGGGAGATAAGGAAACCACGGAGATAGGAAATAATTATTTTGTATCTGTCTTTATAAATGAAAATGAAGGGCATTAACTTAAATAGGATTTAGATTTTCCAGGACAGAAGGGAATGAATTAGGAAATAATTCTGATAACAAAGGAAATGTTTATCAAAAGGTCAGGGGGGCCCTTGAAACTGACGAGGCCTCATGGGCCAGATTAAGACCCGCTAAGCTGCGGAGGAGACCCAGGGGTGCCCGAGCTGCAGGGGCTGGCGGGGACCACTTGTGCGAGATCGCTCAGCTCAGGGCAGAGGATCAGTGGAAAAGGTGACTGACCTCCTGCCCCGACGTGGAAGTCAGTGACCTGCAGCTCAACAGGTGGGAGTCAGGCACCTGTGCTGAGAGCAAACCAGACAAGGGCTGCACTCGGACCCCGTACAGATCCATCCTCCTCACATCCATCCTCCTCCCAGCTCGTGGGAGGGGTGGAACATGGGGAAACTGGGTGGGAAGGGAGAAAAGGAAGGAAACACATGGGTGACAATGCCACATTCACAAATCCACAGAGCCCGAAGGCCCTCCGTGAGGTCCCCTTTGTCTCCCGGGTGTATGCCCAGCCTGGCCAGATGGAACCAGCCCCCGCGTTTCTTAACTCTTTGCAGGGAGGCAGCTGGAAAGTGGCAGTGAGGAGCCCAGGCTCTAGCATCAGACTCCCTGGGTCTAAATTCTGGCCCTACCACTTGCTAGTTGCTGACCTTCGGTAAGTTATTTCAATTAGCTGAACCTTGGCTTTCTCAGCTGTAAAATGGAAATCCAATGATCATACCCCTCTCTTGTAGTTGGAGAGGCTAAGTGAGATAATATAAGAAAGTTCTTAGAGCAGTAAATAATAAAATTTAGTTATTATACCACTGTTATTAGAGGTATCCTGGCTTACCTTCAAACCCAAGTTAGTTCTTCTTTCTGTCTAAGCTTAGTATCTCCTGCTGTCATTTGGGTCTCTCCTGATTGGAAAGAGTGGGCATTCAAGCCCACCCACATGTCTTCCTGCCTCGGCCTTGAGCTCTGCCACAGAAATGGCTCTTCCTCCACCCCCTCCTGCTCTGCCCTCCCACCCCGTCCCCTTCAACACTCCCAGCAAGGCTGGAGGTGGACAGCTTCCCAACAGCAGAAACGAGTATCTGTAGACTGACCGTGTGAAACGTTCCAACAGCAAAGGGAATCTGGGGCTCAGGTTCAGGAGGGAGGAAAGCCACAGATTCCCATCACCTAATCTCCCGGAACCCGGTGGCAAACGAAGCTCGGAAGGCGTTTGAGAGCTGCAGCGTCCGCCTCCGACACAGATACGGGAGTACCAGGGACACCTCCTAGAGGCAGAGCTCCGGGCGAGGACCCCTCTGCAGGTGTCTGAGATTAGTGTTTCCCTGAGGAAATCTGGGGGCGGCTCTTTGGACTCACTGAAAGCTCTCTGCTGACAGAATCAGATAATCAGCTAATACCAGACCCTGCCGTGTCCTGAGCCCTGGATGGATACATAACAATGTCACCGGGCCTGCCTTCTAAGAGCCTTAGCCAGCTTACCTCCTCTTTGAGTGAGTCTGCCCTGGGTAATTGTTCCAAACGTGTGCCTAGGAGGAGGGCTAAGTGTCGCGTGTCCCTGTAATCCTCCGGAAAGATCTCTCATTGGCTCCATCAAAGGGATTGCACATCCGCCCTCTTCTCCTCTTACATTTAGTGCTCCTGAAGTTCAGTGCTGGCTCTCAGAGACGGTAGTAGCTCACTCCTGCCAAGGGGAAGCTCCCTTAGATAGTCCGAGAGGAAAAGATTGGCCCTGGGATCCACAGACAGGCGGGATCCAGGGGCTGGGGGTGGGGGTGGGGGCTCCCTGGTGCTCCCATTCCAGGAATCCCAAGCTGAGAGCCAACCCTTCCCAGCCAGCCTTGCGAATGAATGGTCACCGGCCTACTCTTCACGTCAGGGGAGAACTGGTGCGAATGGAGTAGCTGAGGCCCACGACATCCAACTGCCTCCAGTCCAAGAGCATTCCGGGGAGGGAGAAATATTTGGTATGCTGGTAAATCAACATTTGTGTTTGTGTGCAAAGCTAGGAGAGCTAACTGCTCCCCAATCTGGGCTGGTACATGCAGAATGAGCAGAAAGAGAAAGACCCAGACTGGAATTCCAGCTCCAGACTTCCCTTAACCTCTCTGAGCCTCCTAAATTTCCTCGTCTGTGAGAAAGAGGAAAATAATAGTATTGACCTCACAGAAATTTTGTGAGGATTAAAAGAGCAAGTAAGTGCCCATATCATAATGGCTGGCACATTGCGAATACCCAACACTTTCAGCCTTTCTTAATTACCTTTATATTAATTCAGCATTTTACAGTTTACATGTGTGTATTAACTAATGCAGTCCTCACAGCATTCCTGTAAGGAAAGCATTATGAACTCCAAGTTTTAGGGAAGGAACTTTGAAGTTCAAAAAAATCTGATGACTTGCCCAAAGTCAATAATTCACATTTTAAAACAATCAAATAGAGGCCAGTTGCTTGCTTAAGATTTTGACCATTTGGTGACGTATCAAGAGCTAAACCCCCAATGAGGATGTTCCCCACTTCCTTGAAGTGTCTGCCAAAGAAGTCTGATTGAGGTTCCATGCTTACCTGGCCTGCAGCTGTACCTGGGCCAGACCAGAACCCAGCTCTGTCTGGACCATTTGCAGGGTTTAGGATGGGTCAGTGGCACAGTGCAAAGTATTTCAAAGCCACTTGGACACAGGGCTATGTTGTAGTTAGTGGAGAGTGTAGGGAAGAGGGTGACAATGTCACACATGAATAATGCATAGAGGATGCTAAGCTTCAGTTCAGCAAGATCCGAATGCTCATTTCATCTTTGATTTCTCCTTCCGGCTGAGACATTCCCTATAGCCACTGATCCCGGGGCCTTCTGCTGGAGCCGTATGGCCGCCCGCTAAATTGGCTGTTCTTGATAGTGAATAGAAAAAGGAGGGGGGCTGGGGGCAGAGAGAAAAAGAAAGATAAGTCGAGGGGAGGGGACTAGGGAAGATGAAAGAGGGAGATGAGAGAAGGAAGATCTTTCACCGTACTACTCTTGCACAGACTGCCACAGGCGCGAGAACTTGGTGAGGTTTTGTTCCAGGAGAACTTTCCTGGTCTTTTCACTGTGTGGTTGTCACAGACTGAACTCACTTCTCCCCAAGAAGTGGGAGCGACGCGGGGCCAGGCCGCTTTCGGAGTGGGAGACGGAGGAGGAGGCCTGCCATAGTTTGCAGAGGAGTGTGAGGAGAGACAGTCTCCTCCAGGCAGGGCAGAAGGTCGACTTCGCTCAGTATGACCCCAAGCCCACCCTGGGAGCCGAGCACAAATGTGGAAACCGCGGCTCGGATTCTAGGGATGTCACGCAGGCAGCTGCTACCCCAGCTGCAAATCTGGAAACAAACGAGAGCTGCAAAACCCGACTTGTTTGGTTTAGCTAAAGGGCAGGTGCCAAAACAGCAGGTTTTACCACGCCACTAAGCCTGGGCAGTTAAGGTTCCCATTAGGTCTGGGAATGTGATGTGGCCTCTTGGGGTCAGAAGGTCAGAAGCTGCAGCAGAATCCAGGCGGGGAAGGACACAAAGACTTGTGAGTGTCACCCCTGGGATGGGGATCTTTTAAGAGGGATGCTCTAAGTTCAAACCCAGGGAAGATAGGCTTTGACAATCACAAGTAAATAGATTTCCAGGTGCCCCTTTCTTAGAAGCCAGTAGGTACACTGACTACTCCAGGATAAACTACCAAAAGCTTTGTTTTCTTGGGGGCAGCCAGCCGGAGCCGCTGCAGCTGATTTTAATGAGACATAATAATATTCTATCAGCTCTGCGAGCTATAAACTGAGCCCACCGAGGGAACCTGCTCAACCCCCAAAATGATCAGACTTGTCAAAATATGATCATTTCGTTCCTTATTATAAATGAAAAGAAGATATGATTTAAGTGTCATCCTCTGGGTATGGGAGCTGGATTCCTATAAATCAATCATCCAGAATAAACTCTTTGGAGTGATTTCACTACAAATATGCTGCAAACAATTTCTTTAAACAAAGCATAAAGGTATTACTGTATCTCTCAAACATCAAAATGACTTTAGACATGCATTATTGGGTTGCTGGGGTTTTCTTTGCTTAAAATAGGTTATTTATGGTTTTGCGCCTGACAGGCAAAGTCAGTGCTGACTGCCTGCTGGAATCTTCCTCTTGCGTGCCCGTCAGGCCCTCGCAGTGAAACTGGTGAAAGGGGAGGGGTGCTGGGTGTAGGGAGAGGTCTACGAGCCAGGCTAGGGTCCCCAGCCTTTGCAGATGTGACATTTTTCATTTCCTTAGTGGCTTTCTTTGTACTGAAGGGTGGCAAGCACATGATCTCTGGCTACATCTCATTTGAACAGGATTCCCAGGTCTGTTACTTACTGGCCATCAGATTTGGGCAAATCACATGATGCTGCTTTCTTTCAGTTTTCTGTCTTCAAACGGGGACAGTGGTGACAACAACAGCATCTAGCTCATTTGGTTCTTTGGAGGAGCCAACAAGGGTTAATACAAGAAAGCACTTAGAGCAGTGTCAGCCACATGGTAGCACCAGGTAATGTTAGCGACTATTATTATTGGAAACCCAGGGAGTTTTCTGACCCAGGGAAGTTCTGTGGAGCAAAGCCGTGCTTGGGTTTTGCCACAGACTCTGTCATCTGTCTTATCATTGATGTTTTCCCTTTACGCTGTTCGGAGAGCCAGGCTAGCAGACGACGGTGAGCAACCCATGCCATGGAGTTTGAAGCCCGTCTTCCCCTGCAGTGCCTGCACCATCAGCCTCAGCGAGAAGACAGTGCAGGGCAGGGGGTGATGTACTCAGAGTGTTTCCCCACAGTGGATTTGTCTATTAACCACCACGTCACGATCCTCTCCATCTCTCTCCACTCACCCGGACAGGCATTTCTTCCACGCCACATCTTTGTAGTGCTCCAATCTGTCCGCATTTTAACAACCTTGTACCTCAGTCGAGATAGAGTCTGAAAAGTTTAATATCATGTCAAATGAGAGAGCCAATAAAACTTGACATTATTAATATGATGTCAAGGGTTTTTTTCCAACTGCTTAGGGAAAAAACACTGTGTCCCATTAAGTATAGCTCCTTGCACTGAGAAATATTAAGTGACTTTTCAATGACTACCAGCTGGAACTATTAGTTTTTCTTCATAAGCATTGAGGCCGTCGATTCCGAGAGGCCAGTTGAGAACCTTTTATGAAGACGCTGGAGGAGTCGTGCAATCAGAAAAGCTTTTAGGTTTCCCTGGGATCCCTCTTTAAGTGGGGCTGTGTATGGAAATGGGGATATGAATTATTGAAAGACTTAAATACATTTGGCCGGGTGCACGTGAGCTTTCGTACTCCTTCTGTCCATTTATCCTCAAAGGACCACAGTAGCCTCTTAGGACGCCTTGGTGTGGATTGTACAAACGAGACCAGAGTCCTAGAAAGAGGAAACAACAGGCTTCCTCTCCCTGCCCGCTGCCCCTTGGCCCTGGCCTCCAGCAGCATCATGACGGGCACGAGAGCCCCTGGTGCCACGCGGCCCACTGTTCTGCCCAGCGAGGGAGAGGGACGTGTGTACCCACAGCTGTTCCCCGCCTCTGCTCACACTGGGCTTCTGGGAAGGAGGCTGTCAGGGAGCTGTGGGGGGCCTCTGTTTCCCTTGGCCCGGGTCCATGGTTGCTTCGCAGCACGTGGCTTTCCTTGTCAGAGTCCCTTCCCGGGAAGAGGTCAGGATTTAAAATAAGCTGGCGTGACTCATGTCTGAGTTGGGAGATGCCTCGCACAAGCACCGGCTTTTCAGGAATGCGCAGCTGGGGCGGCTGAAAGGCCCAGACCTGGGCTTCCGAAGCGTCTCTCGGCTGCTCAAGTCCAACTGAGATTGTTTCATCTGTTTCTACCTCTAGACTGATCGGAAATCAGCATTTTTCCTCTGCTTCCTTACCCACAGGGAAGCCAATCCCGCAGCGTTCGCCCCCACTTCCCACCCCACCCCAACCCCGGGAGGCGGCTCACCCCAGCGTCTCAGCACCTGCATTGGATGACCTTTGTACTTCCGAGCTGGGACACCTTGTTAAGGAACATGCCTGTGTTCTCCAGCCCAGGAATCCAGAGAGCAGACTAAAGAGGCACTTGCAGGCTGGTGTTTATTTACACAAGGCTGCAGTATTATTGTAGGGTTGTGCTCCTTTCGGGAGATTAAAAAGAAAAAAAAGCCACGGACAACAAACAGAGCAGTCCTTATTTTGACTCTTCTGATGTTCCAACTGCCATGCTTCCTCCTGCTCTTGCCCCCGCCCGTCCTGCACCATCTGGGGGCAGCTGACCCCCGGGGCTGGCAGATGGAAGGCAGCTTGCTCTTCTTAAATTTCACCCAACACTTAGAGACCCCTCAGGGGAATGCCCCGGAGATGGTTCCTCCCAGCACCCAGAGCACTCACAACCCTGACTCTGCTGCTGTCCATGGACTCCTCTCTTCTCCAAGGAAGCTCAGGACGGGGAGACGCAGCCAAGAGCAAAGGAGGTTGGGTGGGAAATTTGTCTCAATCTGGCATAGCATAATTGACAGCAGCCACTCCTCTGTTCCCATTGATCTCAGGACATGAGGGAAGACAATTATTATTGTTGTGGAAGGGACTTAGCTCAGATGCCAGAAAGAATCTCCCAACCCGCGAGATGATGGCCTTGATGAAGCAGTGAAACCACTCATGCATTTGGTGCCCCGGCTCGTGTCTGACAGTACTAAACTAGCCCCTTTCCTTTTCTGGGACATGATCTAGAAGCTTCAAATAGCTGACTTGGGGTTCTGAGGCAATAACTCCAAGAAAATAGGAAAGCGCTAAGTGAACCTTGGCTAAGGAATGAAATATGAGCAGGTCTGCAAACCTGGGCGAGTGTGGGGAAGGATGGGAGACTGGGGAGCAGGAGGCCATGGCACAGTTGCTCAGAAGCAAACTCAACTCTGCCCTCTGGGCTTTGGTTTCACCCTCAGTAAAATGGGGAAAATAAGACCTGCCTGGCCCTACATTAGAATTGTTGTTAGGATCCAGTGAAATAATATATACAGATATCTCAGGAGAAAAATGCAAATCACTTTAAAAAAATATGGGGATTCCTACTCTTATCAGCCTACTTCTCACTCAGAGGTGGCCATGGGGCTGTCCCCCAATGCTGGGAGTAGAACCAGGTGACTTTAAGATGCCCTCCAGCTCTACGGGTCTGTGGCTATAGTCTCATCTTTCCCCACAGGGTTCACTTAACCCCCCTCTTTGTCTGAGGCTGGGCAGGGAAGCAGAGTGCACGAGCTGGCAACTCTCAGTGTACCCAGAACAAAAACCAGCACCAAGGACATGGGCTACGACACAGATGGACCTCGAAAGCACTCTGTTGAGTGAAAGAAGGCAGGCACAAAAAAGACAAATACCGCATGGTTCCGCTTACAGGGCATACCTAGAGCAGTCAAAGCCACAGAGAAAGAAAGTAGAACGGTGATTAGCAGGGACTGTGGGAGTGGGGGTGGGGAATTAGTGTTTAGAGTGTGGTGTTTCAGTTTAGGAAGATGAAAACGTCCTGGAGATGGATGGTCGGGATGGTTACACAGCAATGCGAATATACTCAACGCCACTGAACTGTACACTTGAAAACGGTTAAAATGAAAATTAGCCAGGCTTGTTGAAGCGTGCCTGTCGTCCCAGCTACCCAAGAGGCTGAGGCAGGAGGATCTCCTGAGCCCAGCAGTTCGAGGTTGCTGTGAGCTATGATCACATCACTGCACTCCAGACCGGGCAACAGAGCGAGACATTGTCCCTAAATAAATAAATAAATTGTTAAAATGGTAAATTTTTTGTGTTATGTGTATTTATTTAGCCATAATGAAAACAAAAACAAGAAACGCTGACATCAGGGTCACACAGCTATTAAGCAGTAAATTCTGACTCAAACCTAGGACTAAGGTTTAGCCACTAAAATATACTATCATATTAAATCGACTTGCCACAGTCACCCTCTGACTTGAGAAGGCTGTCATAGTATTTACTGTGCCGCCGGTGATGGGAGCAAGAAAGGGTTCCACGTCGGTGTGGGGTTGTCATCAGTAGCCCTCGGTAGTCAATGTTGTACGTTCCACAAAATCCGGGATTCTAAGAAAGCACTAGGTTTGCGCTTCGCAGCTGGGGTAGCCCAGGGCCATCCTTGGGCCCAGAGATTGGAGGAGAATTGTTTTGCATCCCTTCTTGCTGCAGCTCAACCTTCCTTCACCTTCCTGCTTTAATGTCTTAATCAAGTGGCGGATGAGAGGAACTGATCCATGCGAAGGACGGAAGGCTCCCCGAGATGTGCGGAGCCCACTGCTGCTCCCCTCCCCCGCCCGAGTCACTGCCCCACCGAAGAGAAAGACAGGGGAGACAGAAAAAGAAAGAGAAAAAGGCGAGAGAGATTTTGTCCCCTTAAGCCTCCACTGCCGCAGTTCAAAAGACCAATCTTTACTGAAAATAAATTTAAAGGAGAATTTTTGATGTGTATTATGGTCTCTGGTGGTAGACACGAGCGCTGCCGGCAGTGTATGGAGTTATGCAAAGCCAAAGTGGGATTACTTAAAAGTGTCTGTAGTGCTTTGATTAACTGGTGTGTATTTTATTTTTTATATGACACAATCACAGGCCTACATTGATAATATCTTGCTATTATTGTTTGACACTTGAATCTCCCCTTTTTTTTATCCCTTGGAAGTAGGCTTTGTTCAGTCTGGGGCAAGGGGCAAAAGATCAAGATGATCCTGGAAGAGATAAAGATGAAGACATGCTACCCCCCAGATTAAAAAAAGAACGCAATGTATAAAAGCCCTAGGACCTGTCATGGCAAGCTAAGTACTGGCAGCTCAGACGTGGAGACTCAAGGAACTGGCCAAGTACACGGGCTAGAAGAGAGTCCAAACTACCTTCTGGGGTTCCTGATGTCTGTCTGGAAAATATTCCTCTGGGAATAAAGCTCAGTGCTGGTTATTAAGCTCTAAATGCACCTTTCTGTGTTCTGCTTTGTGACACTGGAGCCGGAACACTAGAAATTGCATTTCTCTTTTATCAGCTGGCTTCTGTTCGGTTCTGCAAATAGGGGGACCTAGAGGGAGACTGGAAGGCTGGAGTTGGGGAGTTGGGGAGAAAAGATTTGCTCCCTCCTACTTGCTTGATGCTTCTGCCAGTGTCATGCCAGCACAGGAGCTCTGGGCGCCCACAGCAGTAGTTGTTTCCAATCTACAGCTTCACTGGCCTTCTCAATACCAGCCTCATTGCACCCCCTCACCAGAGGTCCCAGCACCAGCCAAGCAGTGCCCCTCCTTGGAAGTCTGACTTCCTGCTCTACAGAGCCCCTTCCCTGAGCTTCTGAGATACTAGCAGCAGCTGGGTCACACCCCTACCTCAGAGCTCTGAGCATCAGGGCCCCTCTTGCAAGCTCCAGATACAGCAGCAGCACCCAGGAAGCATCTCTACCTTTTGGGGTCTAGGTCCCAGCTCTGTAGGGTCCTCTTTGGAGCTTCTAGATTCTAGTAACTCCAAGTTCTCTTCTTTGTTCACCCAGATGTAGGTAGTAATAATTGCTTCCTCCCATTTAACCAATCCCCTGTATAAAATCATTTCTGTTGAAATGCCCAGAGTGGTTTCTGGTTTTTTGACTGTACTCTGAACAATACAAGCTCCTTGAGACAAAGTTGTCTAAGCACTTAGAGCCAAGGAGGAAAGCAATATTCTCCCTGAGGCCATGATGATACAGACCAGGATTTGGGCTTACAACGCCCCAGAGGAGTGGCCCATCAAGCCAGTTAATCATCTTACAGGGCAGGAATAATTCTGATAGAGATAAGGGCACCAACTTTGGTGGCTGAGAGACCTGCAGAATCTTCTCCACCCTACTGGGAAGGAAACGAAAGCTGAGGCAAGGAGGAAATCCACTCAGTCCTTTGCTTTCGGAGCCCTTTATAACAAGGAAATGGGCCATTAGAGTGCATCCTCTCTATGCATAGACTGGGGAGAGCAGCTGTTTTCCTGGCTGGCTTCCCCTCAGTTGAATCTCCTGCCACTCCCCTGTGGATCACTCTAGGACAAACTCAGAGATTTATTTTTCTTTTTAATTTCCTAAGATCTCTCAAGTACCACTCTGACTCTCCCACACCCTAGTTCCTTCTGTCTCCTGCTCGTAACTTCACATACTGCACCGTGGGGGTCTTTTCTGAAGCCTGGGCAGAGAATTCCACTGTTGAGCCCACGATCCTCATCCACTGGTGTCTAAAAATAGGGCTAAGTCTCCATTGTCCCTGTGCTGCGAAGTTGAGTGTTTGAAGGCAAAAACCCACACTTGGGTGTTCATGGTCGCCACATTTCTGCTATCGCAGCTGCCCCGGTATTGGGGCTTTCAGGAGTCATTTCGTTTGCCTACCTCCACCCCGCCCGCCAGATTCTCTGTCCAAACTTCCTCCAAACATATGGAGGTGTCCTCCATTCTTAGAAGATAACTATGAGATTTCTTTATCCTTTATGTGTCCTATTCATTCAGGTAGAGCTCGTTTTAGCATAATGAAGTCAGAAGACCTGGCCTCCTACTAACTGTGGGACTTTTGGTAAATTGATTAATCTCCCTGAGTTTAAACTCTCTCTCTCTTGAAAATCTGGGCAAAGATTGTCTGTTTCACAGGGCTGTTGTGAGGGTCAAATACGATAATATATGTGAGAGCATTTCGTGCACAGTAAAGCCCTATACAAATGGGAGGTAATATTATTGCAACAGTTGCTGCCCAAGCCACTCACTACATTATTATTATCTAAGTCCTCTTTCTGGTACTTTAAACTCATTTCTTTTTGCTCTGTCTGGTGGTGTAATGGCTGTAGATTTCTCCCTGGGGCTCCGGCTGCACAGACAGGGGAAGGCCGAGGCAGTCATGTGTCTCCAGTCCCGATTCTCAGAAGCTCCCCCAGGCCTCTGGCCCACAGGCTCCCCAGAGCGTGGCCTGAGCTGTCCCGGGGGGGCCGTATTTTCAGGCCTATCCAGTTCCAAGTGCGGAGGCTCCTCGAACAGGCTGGCAGGAGCCCAACCGGCATCTGCATGAATCATAACTGCCTGTGGCCCATTATGCAGGTCAGGGTGGCTGCCGGAGGAGGCCAGGGCCCTGACCTCGGAGGTCCCTGGATTATTTATTGCCTCTGGCTTCATGGGCTAATTTGGGCCTTTGCCCAGCCCTAGGGAAATGGCTTCATGCCCCTTCTTCCCCAAGAACGAGGTGCATTCAACTCTCTTCATTCTCAACCTCATAAAAATAAATGATGGGGGCTGAGGAAGAGGGGAGAAAAAGTGGAAGCGCTCCCATGTACAATGTCCTACACTAAATTCTGAAACTTAAAAAAAATTGAAGCGAGGCCCCAGCCTTCAAGGTGCTTATAAAGAGAATGAAAATTATCACCTGTGGGAGCAATGCGAGACCCTTCCAATCCGTCCAACAGCACACGTGCTAAAGCAGCGTCAGACAGTGGAACCCTCAGATCTAGGAAGGACTAAGAGAGGTAAGAGGTAATCAGAAAATATTTCTTAGAGAATGTCCATTTTTCTTTCTTTTTAAACAAGTGCTTTGCAGAAAATTAGAAAATGAATAAGTAAAAAGAGGAAAATAAAAATCACCTGTAATCCCTACCTGAAGATAACCACTGTCTACAGGTTGATATATGTCCTTCCAGACATTTTTCGATGCATATATTTATATTCATACAATTTTAATAAAAATCAAATTATTCTGGGTGTACTATTTTATAACCTACTTATTTCACTTAATTTGTTGTGTCAATAGACATATATCTTCATTATTTTTAATGACTACCAAGAATTCTATTGTACGAATGTAAAAGAAAATGTGTATCTATTTTACCAGTCCTCTATTACTGGACATTTCAGGAGTTTCCAGTTTGTGCCACCCTAAACAATACTTCAGTGAACATCCTGGTACTCATCCCTCTTTGTGCACATGTATGATATGTCTTTAGGATGAATTCCTAGAAATAAAAGTACTGAGTCAAAGAATAAACACACACATCTAAGTCATTTATTATAGTCTGTTAAATCCTCTCTTAAAATTTGCACCAAGTTTGACTCATAACCAACAGAAGAATGTAAAGATTTAAATTAGGCTTTGAAAGCAGGCTTTGAAAGAGATGTGGATTGGAAAACAGGCACGAAGACAAATTCGGGATAAGGAAGGCAAGTACACGGCATTGAGATGGGGTCTAAACAAGTCATTTCCATTTTCAACAAACATTTATTCAACCCTGACTGTGAGCCAGGCCCTGTGCTCAGCTCTAAGCTACAAAGGCAAAAAGACCTTTGAGAAACCCACAAGAATGGGAATTGGAAGGGGTAGGGTTTGGGCTTGGCTGAGCGTCTGTGTTGGGAGTAATGTAAAGCAGTAGGCAGGCTTGGGAGACCCGGATGAGCAATGGTCAGTGACCTTCCATGGAGTAAAGGTTGGGGGTCAAGAATGAGGCCTCGAGTCATAGCCACCTGGACTGCAAGCCTGGTTCGGCCACTGTCACTGCTTAGCCATTGACCCGAACATGTAATTTCACCTTTACAGGCTCATTGCTTCGGCAACAATATGGGAGTATAACCACTGCCTCATTCGGCTGTTGGGAAGGCCCAATAAGCTAGGGCATTATGGGCTGGACACGAAGTAAATTCTCAGTAACCATTTGTCATCGTCACCGTGTTAACGGGAGCAGACGGGTTGGTGCAGGTCTAGAAGACGTAACAGACCCCCCCATCCCTGGCCCAGTGGCAAGCTGGGCTCTGGCCAACCCACTCTCTATACAGCCTTTGGGTCCCTTTCACGGAAACCTCAAGGGTTAATGTGGGGTGGGCCAGCTGGCTCTCTGAGAAGGTCAAAAGGTAAAAAGAAATAAAGCCGAAGAAATAACAAATTCAACATCGCCCACCCTCAGTGGCATGAGGTCCTACAGCTAGGTCACTTTCGTTTCACCCCAACACTCCTCAGGCCTGCCTGCCACCACGCACTTGCTGGCCGGGCTCACAGGGGCCGCCCCACAGGCTCACCTCAGGTCTCACACAACAGGTGCCACCAGGCGTCTCTGTGAGCCTGTGATCTGCCAATTTGTCCAGTGACTGCCTGTCAATCTCCCTCGGTGTCACTCCCGATAAACAACTCAGAGAGAGCAACACCTTGATACATCAATTCCATCTGAGATTTCCCTGACAGGCCTCCGGCGTCTGAATCACTGGGGTGATTCATGGTCCGGCATAAGCACTGACGGACCCTTCCTACCACGCTGGGCTCTGTGTCAGCCTCACACTTGTCACACAGACTCCAGGATCCTCCACAAACCAGCCTGGGTTTACCGTCTCCTACCCACTTCCCAAGGAGGAGGGGGATGCGTGTGTCCGTCCATCCATCCATCCTCTAGTCCATCCATCCATTTAGCAAGCATATCTGAGTCAAATCCAATGCTAGCGTAGGCTCAAAGTGGAATGAAAAGAACTGAAGTCATTGTCACAAGATCCAGGTTCCAGAACAGTCTCTGCTACGAGTGTTCCTGCAGCTCTTCAAAAGTCATTTCACCTGTCAGACGGGATAACTGCAAACATCTCTGCTCCATATGATGTAAGAAGATACGTTGTTAAACAATCACGGGATGTTAAGCACAAAGGAGAGATCTTCAAGATCCTCAGTTTTAACTATCTTTATATTCACCCACTGAACAAATACTTACTGAGTGTCTATTATGTTCCAAGAACTATTCGAGTGTTGGGAATATATTAGTGAAAAAACAGACCAAAAAAAAAAAAAATCCTACACTCATGGGACTTGAAAGCTAATGAGAAGAGACAGATAGTAAACTAAATAAATAAGTAAAATGTAGAGTATATTAGATGAGAAAACTACATCAGAATAAAAAGGATGGAGAGTATTTGGGTTTGGTTGTTAACAGGGTAGTCAGGGAAGGCCTCCCTGAGAGGTAATATTGGAACAGACCTGAAGGAGGAGGCAAGCTGTGCCGCTCTCCGGGGACATGTGTTCCAGGCAGAGGAAATGACAAGTGAAAAGACCCTGAAGCAGGAGTTGCCCCGTGTGCACCAGGAAAGGCAGGGGAGGCCAGTGATGCTGGAACAGAATAGGAAAGCCAGAAGTACTGGAAGTCAGCTCCCCTGGGGCCTCGTGGGAAAGTGCTTTGCAGTTTATCCTGAAGAAGGTACTGGAAGGTTTTGAACAGAGGACTGACGTGGTCTTACTTATATTTTAACAGGTTCACCCTGGCGCTGTGTTGGGAATAACATCAACAATAATAACAGCTAATGCTTACACGGCATTTACTATGTGCCGAATACCATTTTAAGTTCTTTATGCATATTAACTTGTTTCATCCTCCCAACAACTCCAAGAGTTAGCCATATTATTGCTCCCATTTTACAGAGGAGGAAAGGAAAGCACAGATGAGGTTGAGAGTAACCCGTCTAGATCACAGGGTAAGCCACAGAGACAGGTTTTTCTTTTTCTTTTTCTTTAAAAATGTTTGCATTGTTCCTATTTCTTCTTTCTCAGGCTATGTTTCGTAGACCAGGTTTCGAACAGAGGCAGTTTGGCTCCAGGTTCTGTGTTTTCCCCACCCTGCTCTGCCGTTGAATCAGGGCGAGGGCGGCCGCTAGGAGCAATGACAGTGACCTAGGGATAGGTGAGTGTGGTTGTCGTCGTGCAGAGTGGACCAGATTCTGGCCATATTTGAAGGTAGAACCGACAGGTCTTGTTGTCACATCAGATGTGGGTGGAAAAGAAAGAGAGGAGTCAGGTTGTTTGTTTGTTTGAACTCGAACAAGTGGACGGATGGCGTTGCTTCTCACTGGGGTGGAGGGATCAAGAGTAAAGGAGCAGGAGCTTCATTTGAGACACGCTGCTCGAAACTCCCATGGAACATCAGACTTACAGGAGATATAAGCTCGGAAGAAACTGAGGATCAAGAGTCTCAAGTCTCGGCTCAGTGACACAGAGCCGGTTAGGGAAAGGGGGTTAAAGCTTTCAAGGAGGAGCATCTCTGGGATCCTAAGCACTTTTCCATTCTCCAAGGGCACCCAAGTCTACTGTCACGTAGCCTTTGTCTACCAGAGTGGAAACCGGGCACAGGCTTCAGAGGGAGGAGGCCTCTCTCTGGCTCCTCTTCGTGCGGAGCCGGGGTATGCCTACCATGGTCTGGAGCGAGAAGGGCTGACTGCAGGGGCTGGTAACCTAGGCGACTCTCTCCCCAAGTGCTGAGGGAGACACAGCTTTAAATGTTTACAAAATTCTATGATTTCTCCCACCCCAAAGGGAGAGACCTCAAGACCTGCTGGAGTCGGGGTGTCTGGCCATGGCAAAAAGGCCATCCCACGTTGATGGGGAGAGGGGCAACTGCATGGGGTACCCGGGCGGCCTCTGCCGTGCGGAGCTGGATAGAGCTGCCGGTGTTTATTTGGGTGGTGAGCTGCTATTTAAAATCGAGCTTTGTTTCTGAAAATGAGACAGCTGGGGCTACATTTGGTGGATAAAGACATTTTGTTGAACTTTCAAAATGGGGTATTATTTTCCATTTACACTTATTTCACGGAGAATTGTAAGAAGATGAGATTGTAGACGTGTCTGTGATATGCAGTAATGAGTGATGGATCTTTGAAGGTAAAAATATCTCTAGGATATTTCTTTTTCTTTCTTTCTTTTTTTTTTTTTCTCTCTTCTCTGTCTCTCTCTCTCCTCGGGGCCTCAGGTTGGGTGGGTTTAGGTTTTGTTTTGTTTTGTTTTTTAATATCGAAATGGAGAGTATCTCTAGTGGGAGTATAGACTGTTCTTTGCTCAATGTTTGTCTTAATAAAGGTTAAAAGAAATGAAATAATATTAAAAAGGCTCTCAGGAGACAGGAGCACCAGATGCTTCCAACTCCCTGGATTGCTGGGGAGGAGGCAGGATCGAAGGATCGGGGAACACACAGGGCAGACTGAGTAGCTGATCTCACCTGGCCACCCACCCCAAGGCTGAAAATCTCAAGAAACAAAGGCACAAGGGGAGGTGGAGAGGATTGCAAAAGAAGAAGAAGACAAAGGAAAAGGGAGGGGTTCAGACTCCAAGAAGATGCATCCATCTCTCTCTACCCACACTGAAGGCCGCCTCCTTCCCTGGGGACTGGCATTTGAAAGGGTTTGCATCCCAGAGGAGTCAGTCTCAGTCTTTCTCTCTCTCTACCTTCTCTTAATTGGTTTGGAAGAAAACCAAGAAAAGAGATACTCCAAGGAAGAAAAACATTCAGCTTGATTTTCTTGGGTAAGAACTTGTATTAATATAAGGAAATCCAGCAGTGTTTATTGAATAAATAAATGAATTAATCATTAATCTATCAGACACTGTATCAAAGAATCAATACATGAATCAGGAAATGAATTAGGGAATCAGTGAATCTGGCATAAACTCTCAGATTTCTTAACCTCCTGCTCCAGAACACAGACCTCTACATCTTCGTGTATTGACAAGGTCAGTATTCTCAAACAACAAAAACAACTAAAACCCAGAATTCACCACCACCATCATCACCGGCTAAACCCTGCATCCGGCTATGTCCTCATAAAAATTGTGAAAAGACTCCAACCCTATTGAACACTTTGTGAATAAGTACTAGGTAGCAGAAACAAAATTTTTAAAAGGAAGAAATATTCTCCAAGATACTGAGTTCAAAGCAGGCACTGCATACTTGTAGCCTAATCCACACACAGGGCACGGTTAAATTTTTGAGTGTTGCAGCTTTTGAAGGCTCTTTTGACCATGCTTTCCTCCTCAGCATGTTTCAAATACAACTACCCTCCAACGTGTCACTGCTACCTGATGTGGTGGGGTGTGCTCTTCTTCCAGGTGAGCTCCCCTGGAGCAGGGTCTATGTCTTCTTCCCCTTGGTGTCCCCCTGCACCTCCAATGCCCAGCATCAAGGTGCAAACGTGGTGGCCATCCGTAGGTGCCTCTTTAATTGAATTCAAAACAGTCATGTCAGGAGTTCCAGCTTTTCTCCCAAAGACCATATTGTATGACGTTACAGCAGATGTCAACTGATGGTCAATTGTAAATAGCAGCTCTATTGTTTAAGGCCAAATATCCCAGAGTCATCCTTGACATCTGCCTGGGATGTAACTCATAAATTCTTCTGGCGCCGGAGAACCAGGCGAAAAAACACAACAGCGACTTGCCAATTAACCCTTCCTAATAACTGGACGTAGCTGAGAGCTTTGATACATAAGGTTCCATTGGGAAAGAGTGTCCTGCACTTTGAGCTGGGGGAAATAAGATCACAAGGGCAACGAGGAAAGAAACATTTGCCTCTGAGAGCATAATTTATATTTAGTAAGTTGAGGAGGGCCACCTAGGGATCAGACACTCAAGTATGGAGTAGGAAGCCAAAAGTTTCCCCATTTGGGGAAGAAAGGATTGCATGAAAGCAGGGAATGGGCCAGCAGTGCTGAACTGCACAGAGAAGATCGTTTTTTTGTGGGCTCTGTTGGGACAGGGGGCAGAGTGATCTGCTTCAATGCCCTATCTCTGTCTAATGGGGATGGAGTGGGAGAAGGAGACGGGGAGAGACCAAAGAGACGCCCGTTATGCTGCGGGGACAGCAGGCTCCCGTGGGAGTGGTCGCTAGGCTGCTCCCACTGCTTTTCCATATCTGCAAGCAGAAATGTTCTCCTTCCCTGACATCAGGCCATGTGAGAACAAAAAGGTTGGCCCGGAGACTGGAGAATCCTAGATTGTCAGAGAAGGAAGGGATGTTAGAGATCACCTTGCCAATGCCCCAACTCACAGAGGAGCGGACTCAGGCTCCGAGGGGGAGAGTGAAGGTCTGCACCTGAGATCACTTCCTTTTCCGTAGTGTTCTGTACGTTCCCAGCTCCCACACCCGCCCTCGCCCAGGCGAGTAGGCTGATGATAGAGAAAAGCCTGCCACTTTTCAGGTCATTTTCTTTTCTTTTTTTCCCATTGCCATGCAAGCGAGACCTGGATTTTGAACTTACCATCTCCAGCCCTGACAAGTTTGAAAACCTGGAGAAAGAGGAGGAGGGCACAGGCGTGAGGAGGCTTCCGGGAGGTAAGGAGTTGTTCTTCTCGCACCTAGAACACAAGAAGGACAAGCCCGGTGCAGCAGTTTCCAAATGCCAGCCTCCTAAGCGGCACTTGGAAAGCCCGTTTTTAACATACAGAATACCTTGTCCACCCCTGACAGTTTTTATTCCATGCATGCAGTGTGGGAATCTGTGCTTTTAACAAGCACCTTAGGTGACCCCCATCCGTGGGTTTGGGTACCCTGCTCTGGAGGACTGCACTCAGATAAAAGCAGGGCAGTGTGGCCTCTAATTTGGTGTGTGGATGTATTGAGTGGAATTCCTTTGTCATCCATGAAATGGGAAGGACAGTCCCCACTCACTCCTTCTGACCTCCTTCCTTCCTGGTGCATCAGTGAAGACAAACAAAATCAATGGGTCAGAAAAGACACTGGGCTCCTCTGAAGATGTTCTATCTGGGGTAGTATTTTTTTTTAAGCTGAGATAAGGTCTTGTTCTGTCACCCAGGCTAGAGCGCAGTGGCACAATCATAGTTCACTGTAACCTTGAACTCCTAAGCTCCAGTCATCCTCCTGCCTCAGCCTCTCAAGTAGCTGGGACTACAGGCATGTACCACCATGCCCAGCTAATATTTAAATTTTTTGTAGAGATGGGGTCTTGCTATGTTGCCCAGACTGGTCTCAAACTCCTGGCCTCAAGTGATCCTCCCACCTTGGCCTCCCAAAGTACTGAGATTACAGGCATGAGCCACCATGCTGGCCAGGGATAGGATTCATTCAGGTTTTGGTTATTATCAGTTTTATCACTGAGTCCTGGATGGAAGGGCTGATTTAAACAGCACCATCCACGCGTGCCCAAAAGTGACTCTCCACCCCACCGTCCACCTTTTGCCAGCCCATCTGAGACATGGACCTCAGCAGCTGATCCCTATTCTGGACTAGCCCTTGATTTAAGGCCACAGAGGAAGTAATTAAAGATAATTGAAGCTGCAACTTCTAAATGAAGACATACTGCCACCCAGGCAGTAATTAATCACCTCCTCCACCCTCCCTGGCCCCCTCAAGCCCCCACCCCTACCCAAACCAACATTCAGTTCAGACCAAACTGGGCCCTTCTGTCCACATGCACAGGCGGACTTGCAACTCCGCCCTAAACCTTGTCACGACCTGCAGTCTTTCATCACCACCGCAGCCCAACCACGATGCTCAGCATTCCACGCTGCTCCCTACTTAACATTTTTTGATTTGCTCTAAAGGCAACAGAAGCCCCCGCCAATGGCTTCGGACCATCTCACTTCCCTAAGTCTACTATGGAACATTCCAAAAAAGATAAAAAAGTAATGCTCCCCAGTTGGTAAATGTCAACCATCTAGGTTTCCTGCACACGCACAGGGTTTTCCGTGCCCCACGCTATTCTAAGCTGATAACATAGATAACCCATCTGGCCGTGGCCTGCCTTCCCTCCCAGGGTGGGCAAGGGATTATAGCTGTTTTAACGCTGGGAGACTCAGAGCTTGTAAAGAGCCTGTGCTCTGAACAGGGGGACAGTTACATAAGTCCACCGGGCTCTGGCACTGCAGGACAGCAGGCTCCAAGTGACATCTAATTACAGGGGAGGCGGATGGCCGCTGCTGAAGATACTGTTGCAGGACCCAGGTCTCAGCCCACTGATGTCCCGCCAGCAGTTGCACTAAAACGGAAATTAAGCGCAGTGTCATGGCCATTTAGGACATTAGGAACGGAAGGCGCCGGGAGCTGCTTCCTGGCCCCTTGCCCGCCTTATTAACAAGGTGCAAACGAGGACCTGGGCTGGGAGAGGGAAACAGCTGGAGAAAAGAGACCTTCTCTGCAGGTAGAGATATGAGGAGAGGAAGGGGACGCAGGGAGGCTGTCCCAAATCACCTTGGCTGAGAAGAAAATTGGCCTGATAAATGAGAAAAAATCATCGACCTCTTGATGAAACCCTTTCAGGAACATTTTCTAGGTTGCAAAGTTTCTCCGGTTCCTGAATTTGCACTCTGCCTTACTTCACACACACACACATATACACACACACAATTGTGGGATGGCAGCGATGGGGCTGGGGAAAGGGACAGGACCAAATGACACCCACATTCTTTGACCCCCACCTCTCATCATCTGTAATTTGCTTGGAACCTTCAGGCTAGTGGCTCTCTGCAAGCCTTCAGCAGCCTGCCAAGTTCTCTAGCTCAGAAACTGGGGAAATCCTGGCTTTGGCCAGGCTCCAACCCCAGGTACCCAGGCTGTCTACTAAATAAAGTCCACAAGCCCCGGTGCTGGATGGTGGCCCGGGAGCTTGCTGCTTTGCCCTGCACCCCCCACCCTGCCTCCACCTTCTCCCACACGCTCCCTTATTTCATCCCTCCTCAGTGACCATGACCTTTATTTCTGGCAGTTGTCCTGGTTTGATGACTGACAAGGCTCCTCTTAGAAACCGTTAATTCAGGCAGATTTGGGGAGCTGAGCAAAGAGGATGAACATCACGGTTGCCCTGTGTCTCTTCCTCACCCCATTTCCTCTGACGCACCCACACACTTCAAGGGTGCTTTCCCCTCTTCCAGCCCAAGGCGGGGAGTCTCTCGACAGCCAGCCCGGACCTTCCGTGCAGCGCCTGCTTTCTTGTTTCTGTGCCAACAGCTGTAGCAGAGGTGAACTGGGACATGGGAAACACCAGCTCCCTTTGGATAGGGGAAAAAAAAAAAAATTAAAAAGCCCGTTTTTCTGTCCTGTCAGGTCTATTTAAGTATTTAATGAGGTGAGATAGTACCAATAAATTTAACATGGCACAATAACTCTGATGATGTGGGCCACAGACTAATAAGCTTCCATCCCGGGGACAGAAGAGTGATCTTGCCTTTGCTAGATCTTATCGGGTTTGATTGCTTTGTTCAGATATTAAAAAGGTTGAGCAAGGACTTTCAGGCACTGCCACAAATCTGTGCGTATCCTCCCGGCCAAGACAGATTGGAGCCAGGCGGCGGAATACAAGGCTGTTTATTTTAATTGACGGTTGAGAGGAGTGGAATAGGTGGAGGGTGGAGGGTGGGTGAGGAGCCACAGGGGACCCTGTGACTGGGTGGCTTGTGTGTGTGTGTTTTCGCCTCCTCATCAGAGTCTACGGAAAGCTCAAAGCCGAGGGGCTATCCAACTGAGTGTCTGCTCCTGACGCTTTCTCTCTTCCCCACTTGTCTTGAGCAGGGAGACAGGCCATTGACCCGTGTGTCACCAGTGATTTTTGTCCCGGCCTTCCAGGGAACAAGACCTGCTGCAGACATTTCCCAGCCATTGCATCCAGCACCCACTGCTCCCACGTGTGCAGTCTGTCCTCTCCCTCTGCCGGTGCCTGGGAAGCTCGGTAAAGTTCTTTGAGGTCAGGGCCGTGGGATCCTCTTCTAATCCCCCACGGCACGAAGCACAGGTCAGAACTTCTACAGCGTGATACGCGTATTTTGGAGGCTACGTGAAATAATGGTGCGTGGCACGCGAGTGAACATTCTAAAGTTCATGTTTAGATATTTATTTTACCAAGTATTGTGTATATTATAAAAATATGATTTAGACCACACACATAATTTCACAGATATTATTACTCAGGATGAGGCTCAAGTTTCAAAAGCAAGTCAAGGTCAGGTAAATTATTAAATAAACAATGGTACAAGGAGTATTCAAATGAGTAAAGTTTGGGGAACACGGTATCAGCTGATTTATTAATTGGTTGGTTGGTCAGGTTATTGGCTTTAGAGTGACAGATTTTTTTTTCCCCAACATTTTATCACGAAAATGTTCAAGCACAGCAGAAAAGCTGAAAAAATTGCATAGTGAACACCTATATACCCACTACCTAGCTTCTACAATTAACATTTTTCTGTATTTATCACATACCTGTCCATTGTCTATGTAGCCATCTCTCTGGTCCTCCATCAATCTATCTCACATTTTTGGATCCATTTCAGAGTAAATTGCATGCATCAGTGCACTTCATCCTTAAGCACTTCAGCATGCAAATCATTAGAGTTCAATATTTGTTTATGGGTCTTTTATTTTTTTGAGAAAAATTTACATACCATGAAATGCACAAATCGTAAGTGTACCATTCAATGAGTTTTCATAAATGCATACACCTGTGTAACCCAAAATCCTATCAAGTTACCAAGCATAACCAAAAGTTTTCTCATGTTCCTTCCAATCAAGCCCCACCCCTGTCTCCAGAAACCACCACTGTTGGGATTTTTTCACTTTATATTAGTTTTGCCTGTTATAGAAGTTCATGCAAATGGAATAATACAGTGTGTACTCTTTGCGTAAGGCTTTTTTCACAATGTAGGGCATAATGTTTTTGAGTTTCGTCTATGTTGATGCATGTATCAATAGTTTATTCATTTTTATTGCTGACTAATTCCTTTGTTTGTATGCACTCTCCCATTGATGAATACCTGGGCTATTTCCAGGTTGGAGCTATAATTAATAAAGTTGCTATGAATCTTCTACAAGTCTCTATGTAGATATATGTCTTTATTTTTCTTGTATAAGTAAGTAGGAGTTGTATTGCTGGGTCCTAGGATAGGTCTATGTTTAGTTTTAGAAAAAACTACCAGACCTTTTTCAAAAGTGGTTGTGCACTGCCACCAACAACATATGAGATTTATAGTTCCTCCTCATCTTTGTCAATATTTGATGTTGTCAGTCTTTTTATTTTAGCCATTCTAATGGATGTGTAGTGCTATCTCATTGTCGAGTATTTTTTCATATGCTTCTTGGCCATTTGTAAACTTCCTCTAGTGAAGTATCTGTTTGAATCTTTTGCCCATTTTTTGATTATGTTGTTGGTCTTTTCATTATTGAGTTGTATCAGTTCTTTATACATCCTGGATGCCAGTTTTTTGTCAGATATGTTTTGTAAATATTTTCTCCCAGTCTGTGACTTGCTTGTTTATTTTCTTAATAGTGTCTTTTGATGAGCAAATTTTCAATTTTGATAAAATCTAATTTATAACTTTTTAATTTTAGGTTATTGTTTTCACCGTCCGAAGATATCTGCACCTACTTCAAGTCCTGAAGATTTCCTAGGTTTTCCTTTAGAAGCTTTATAATTTAAGCTTTTACATTCAGGTCTGTGGTGCATCGCAAATTAATTTTTGTATGTGGTGTGAGGCAGAGACCAAGGTAAATTTCATTTCCGTATAAATATCCAGTTGTTTTACTGAAAATTGTTGAAAGACTTTTCTTTCCCTCTTGATGGCTTTTGCACTTTTGTCAAAAATTGAAATGACAGTATAAGTGTAGATCTATTTCTGGGCTCTCTGTTCTGCTGCATTGATTGATGGATTTTTAAAAACAGATTCTTAGAATGTTAGAGCTTAAAGGAAAAAGAAGATCTTTAATCTATTAGTTTGTAAACATTCTTGGATGTTAGACCCCTTTAAGATTCTGATAAATATTTCGGACCATCTCTAAAGAAAGCACACATAGACATAAGTAATTTTAGGGGGATCATAGACCTCTTAAGCCTTTATCCCAACTCTCATATTTTACAGAAGAGAAAACTGAGGCCCAGAGAAGTGATGGGATTTGTCAGAGGCTACAGACATTAGCTAATGACAGAGCTCAGGCTAGAACCCAGGGCCTTCTACTACTACACTGTCACCCTCAAAAATGTGTATGTTACAGTCCCTTTTATCCAGGAGCTTACATTTTAGTGAGGAAGTCAGACATGTTCCCAGCTAGTTGTAGTAGAAGACATTACGCGATATGAACCAAACCAGAAGTAGATTCTGGGTTATCAGGAAAGGCTCCATGGAGGAGGCTCCATGGAGATAGGATGCTCCAGCCTGGAGTATTCCAGAAAGTCTGGAGTAGAAAACACTAAGTTAGCCAGGCATGATGGCATGCATCGATAGTCCCAGCTATTCAAGAGACTGAGGCAGGAGGATCACTGAGTCCAGGGGTTTGAGACCAGCCTGGGAAACATAGCAAGGCCCCATCTTAAAAAAAAAAAGACCAAGCTCCTCAAAGCTAAAATCTGGGTCTGTGTAGATATGACCCAAAAGATATTACATATTTATAAAAGTATTTTGATGATCATAACAATACTCCTCACATTTCCTCTGATGGGAAAAGAGTGAATAGCTGGAAAGAAACTTCCTACAAGTTGGTATTTTTTTTTACCCTTCATCCCTGAAGCTATCACTATATGAATTGAAAACCCTGTGTTTCTGAGTGTATTTAGAAAGGCAGGCTGAACCATCCTCAGGGGAAAAAAAAAAAAAAAAAGGAGGAGGAGGAAGCTATTAAGCAGAATCATAGGTTGGTAGCAGTAGTCCCCAAATTGAAACCTGTCTCTAAAATGTACTAATTTTGTAATCTTCCACAAGTCGTATAACCTTTCGAAACTCTTGTTTCCTCATTTGTAAAACAGGACTAATCATAACACCACCCTCACTGGTGATTGTGACGTGTCAAAGAAATAACACATGCGAGAGCACATCACCCTGGGCAGAGAACTGTGGGACTCCATACTCTCCGTGCTGGTCGTAGCTCAGCGCTATAGTCACTGCCTGCGGAAACCAAGGCGGCCATACTTATAGCCAGCCCCTGACCAACACCTTCCCTCCCCTAAGGCAAAGAGTCGGGTGGAAACTCTAACTTTACACACATTTACAGGCTTCATTCAAGGCTGCCTTTGAAATGTATTTAACCCTATCTGTACTGTATCTTAGGTTTGGCCAAGGGGAAGGGGCCTTGGGAGAGAAGAAAAGAAAACCACACGACACTATTCAGTCAGGATAGAGTAGGTGATGTTGCAGTGAGAAACAACCTCAAAGTCTTACTGACTCGTAACAATAAAAGGTATTATTTCGTAAACAATACAATATGGTGTAGAACAGAACTAGGGACCCTGTTCTGTCTCCTCAAGCTAGGCGTATGCTAACAGAGCTGCCACCATTTTGAACATTGCCAGTCACTGTAATAAAAGTAAGGGGAGTTCAGGAAGATCTCGTGCCAATAATAAAATGCTCTGGCACATGTGGCTTCTGTTCACAACTCATTGTCACATGGCCATACAGTCAAATGCAGCCCTAAGGAGGCCAAGAAGTACAAGCCCACCATACCTTTAGAATAAATAACTCCTATGACATTCCCCTGGGCCCATTGTGCTATTTCACATGTGGTGGCTTTGTATGTTGTTTCTTCTGTTTGGAACGCCATTACCTATTTACTCCTAGAGAGGACCTATCCATCTTCTAAGACATCTCCTCCTCTTGAGGCCACTCGAGAACTCCTTATCACAGGGCATCACAAGGGTGAGTTTATCTGCTTGTTTCCGTACTGCACTGAGGAACAAGATAAATGTTCATGAGATGAGCTACTCCTTGCTCAAGATGCTCTGACCTGAATCCCCCACCTCACCCCCACCCCGCTCTGTGAGTGGCCCCGACTGTCGTGGAAGGACAAAAACATCCCTTGCCACACCTGTTCCCAATATTGTCACCATAATAGTTAACATTTAGCAAGCTCAGGGCCAGGCACAATTGAGAGTGCTACTTATGGCATCTAATTTAATCTTCACAACATTAGGAGGCTCTTGCAATTATGGGATTGACGCCTAGAGAGTTCCAGTGACCTGCCCAAGGTCACACCCATCGTAAGTGAGAGAACCGTGCTTAGAACCAGGTTTATCAGAGGCTGAAATCCATACTCTTTAACCACTCAACATGTTACCTCCACAGGTTACAGGAACAGGCCACTGGCACACTGTTGACTTAGATTATTCCACCTTCTCCGGGACAGCCCCTTTGTCCATAGTCCCTTAGCACATGTGTCAAGGTTAGAGAACTAGAACATGATAGAAGCCCCCCCACATGCCCCACCACCCACCCCATTGTGGTTCCTTTCCGTCACAGAGCCCAGAGCACAGCCCACCATGGAAACTGGCCTGCTCTGACCATGACAGAGAAGAGACTAGTATGAATAGTTCATTGAATGGAGATTATTTAGCCTGAAAAAAGAAATCTATGAGTGACTTAATAGATGTTGGTTGATGACCAGATGTTCACTAAATCCACTGAGGATAAAAGAGACAGTACTTAAAATTCAGCTTGGGGGATTTCAATTAGGCAGCAAGAAGACTTTCTTAACAGTTAGGAGTATTAAGTCTCTTTGACTAATGAGCAGTGATGGAGTCTTTCTTTAAATCGAGGGCCCTTATTCAGGTATTTATTCCTTTATGTTTTTAACCACTTATTAACCAGGCACTGTGGTAAGTACAGCCATCGCTTGTTATCCTCAGGGAATTGGTTCCAGGACATACCCACTTCTCACTTCCAGGGTACCAAAATCCACTGATGCTCAAGTCTTTTATATTAATATAAAATAGTATAGTGTTTGCATTTAACCTATGCACATCCTCCTGTACACTTTAAATCATTTCTAGATTACTTATAATACCTAATACAATGTAAATGCTATGTATTTGATTATTATGTTGTATTCTTTAATTTGTATTATTTTTTATTATTGCATTGCTATTTTTTTTATATATTTCTACATTTTTTGCTTTTTTTATTTTCTTCATTTACATTGTGGTTTTAACATTGTTATTTTTGTTGGCTTTTTTCCCCAATATTTTTGATCCACAGTTGGTTGAATCCGGGAATGCAGAACCTGCAAATATGGAGGGCTGCTGACTGTACCAGAAAGATAAATATGAGCAAAATTAATTCTCTGTCCTTGAGATTCTCTTCCTGGAACCTTTTTCACGATGTAAAATTTCTTTGAAAGATCTACTACAACTCATAACACTTTAATGAACACAAATGTTTCCATTTCCTGGGGAGGCCCTGGGCAGCAGGTTCCAAGTATGTTAGTTGGATGGTAGAAGCTGAACAGAAAGAGAGGGAAAACTTGGGGGCTTAGGACTCTGTTGATTTCCTATTGCTTCCGTAACAAACTGCCACAAACTTCGTGGCTTAAGACAACACATATTTATTCTCTTATAGTTCTGGAGGTCAGAAGTCTGGAGTCAGTTTCACTGGGCTAATGTCAAGGTGTTAGCAGTACTGATTCTTTCTGTTGGCTCCAAAGGGGAAATCTGGTTCCTTGACATTTTCAGGTTCCAGTGCCACCCGTATTCCTTGGCTTGCGGCCTCTTCCTCCAACTTCAAAGCTAATCATTCCAGTCCCTTCCTTCTGTCGTCACATCTCCTACTGTCTCTGATTCTGACAACTTCTGCTTCCCTCTCATAAGGACTGTTGTGATTATACTGGAACCATCAAGATAATCCAAGAAGGCCAGGCACAGTGGCGCATGTCTGTAATCCTAGCACTCTTGGGGGCTGAGGCGGGAGGATCGTTTGAGCTCAGGAGTTCAAGACCAGACTGAGCAAGAAGAGCAAGATCCCATCTCTACTAAAAATAGAAAACTAGCCAGGCGTGGTGGTGCACACCTGTAATCCCAGCTACTAAGGAGGCTGAGGCAGGAGGATCGGTTGAGCCCAGAAGCTTGAGGTTGCTGTAAGCTACAATGGCACCACTGTACTGTAGACCAGGTGACAGAGTGAGACTCTGTCTCAAAAAACAAACAAACATAAGATAACCCAGGAAAATAATCTCCCTAACTCAATACCCTTAATTTAATCACATCTACAAATTCCCTTTGGCCACATAAAATGACATTCCCGGGTTCTGGGGATTAAGACATGGACATATTTAGAGGGCCATTACTCAGCCTTCTACAAGGATAGAAAGACTATTACAGCAACTTTCCCTATTTCGCAACTGTACTCAGGAATGGCCCTGACATTCTACTTCACTGAGGTGATTACAGACTACGAGACAGTGTCTTGCCAATGTGACACAGCTAGTAGATGCTGGCTGAGTCGCTGGATTTATCCTATGATATGGCCAGCCATGGGGAGTTTAGGTGTTGGCCTGGCTAAAGGCAAGAGAATGGACAAAATAATATTTTCATATCCATTACAGTTCTACAATGATGGTCAACATTTATTAAGACCTTGATATGTGCCAAGCAACATGATAAGCACTTTATATGTACTGTCTGTTTAAATTAATTTTTGTTTTAAGGAGAGTAATCTGTGGCCATAGTTTTAAAAATTAAGTCATACCAAAAGATTCAGATCAAACAATGACACTACCCCTCATCACTTCCTCAGTCCCTCAACTCTTAGCAATTTCTACTGGCATTTCCCTTCAGTATTTTAAATAACATAATTATATTGCTATTTCTTGAGTTTTCGACAGTTTCTACTAAATTCTTTTTATTGCTGTTGAGAATTTTGCTCTTCCTACTATCTCTATCCTTCTAGTGTAATTATATCACGATTTGGATTTAAATCAATACTCTGTGTTTATACTACTACAACCGTGTAAGTATTGTTCACTGCTGAGCCAGGTAGTTTACCATAATTCTGTTTCATTTTTTGTACATTGTTTTTTCCCAGAGTTAATAATCCTCTGACTCTTTTCGTTTGCTTGCTGTATACCAATTACAGCTATCCCTGAGTATACTTGGGGGATTGGTTCCAGGACCCCTGCATATACCCAGTCCGTGCATGCTCAAGTGCCTGCAGCGAGCCCTGCTCCTGCACATACAAAAAGTCAGCCCTCCCTATACACATCTGGTGAATACTGTATTTTCAATCCACATTTGGTTGGGAAAAAATGCACGTATAAGTGGACCCATGCAGTTCAAACCCATGTTGGTCAAGGGTCAACTGTACTCTCCTCTACCAAATACTCCAATTGATCCATCGCCTAGCAATAATTTTTAAAACATTAACATCCATGAGATAATCTCTTAGTTCCTTTTTCCTTCATGGTCCTCCACCCTCCTGCCTTCCTATTACAATCTGAATTCTACTTTTCCTACTCTTGAGTAGAATCCTACATTGCACTCTTGGAGCTAGGTACAGGCTATAGCCCCAAGACTTCATTTCTGCCCTCTTCCCACACTGGATAGATACCACAAGGCCCTGTGGCAGATAAGTGTCAGAGCTAGGATTTGAACCCAAGTTTGTCTACATCAAAACCCCACATGCTCAACCACCATGTTCTGGGACTTCTGTAAGTTGAGAATTCTGAAAAGTGATGATAAAGTTGGAGTAGGAATTAGCTGCTACATGAAGGTAGTCACTGCTGGTGGTTGCGTTGCTTTTGAAGTTTACACCTACACACACTTTCGAAACACACAACAGTGCTCGAAGTATTGGGACTTGCCCCTCACACCTGAGATAAACAGCATTCAAACAGGGGATTTTTTTTTCAACCTTGCAGGCGTGTCTATGTGAATTTGTTGCCACTTTGGGAATCCTTCTTTCCTACTGTAAGGCTTTGTTCAGAAGCAGCATCTGGTGGCTATGGGGTTTTGTTTTGCTTTATTTTGTTTTTGTTTTTGTCTTTCTTCTGGATTTATTTTCTCTTGTTTTCCCTGAGGTCTGGGAAGACTCCCAGTGGACATATAGCCTGCTCAACCACAGAGACAATGTAGCTTCTCTCTGAATCAAGTAGCCCTCTACCCATCCACCTCAGCTCCTTGCACACGTGTGCATATACAGACACACACACACACACACAC
>VBSM01001265.1:71231996-71250800 GCA_008086735.1 Cheirogaleus medius | reverse complement strand
TTGTTTTTCTCTGGTGCTCCTTCCTTAAGGAAAAAAAAAAAAACAAAAACAGCCACCCTCTTGTTTATCTGTTTGTGCTCTGTGTGTGGAGCCCGGGGACCTCCCAGAATAGTTTATTATGGCTTTTCTGTTTAGCTCGACTGCAGTATAGCAGAGGTAATACAATCATGTCTCAGCTCCATATGGTCTTGGAGGCTGACAAGCAGAACAACCTCTGCTTTGTTTGTGTTTTACTTATGGTATTATGTGAGCCACGTGGGGCTGCTGTGCTCGGTTCCTCCCGCAGGACAGATCAGGGAAGGAGCCGGGCTCCATGTCGTCTCACACACACACGCATGCACACACATGCACACACACACACGCATGCACACACACACACACACATGCACACGTATGCTCTGCACAACTCTGGGCACGGGGGAGATGAGGGGGCAGTGACCACCCCCAGAGAACACGGGGACACACAGGGAAGGTAGTATTGTGTGGAAGAGGAAAGTGGAGGAATCCTTATTGAGGGGTGCCACACGTCTTGCCATAGACACGTGGGGTATCCTCATACAACTCTTTGGAATATACATTGTTGCCCTGTTTTCCCTTAGAAAAGACTGAGGTCAGTAAGCTACTAGGCCTTTTTCCTAGAACTGAATCCTTGTCCGTGTGATTCCCTAAATTCATTCACAGTCTATGGCAATGCTTTTGGGAGGGGGATTTTTAACTCTTCTCAGCAAAGAGCCTGAGTCCTATAGGTAATGACTAAGGATAGACCACTTTCCCCTCAAACTTGAAACGGAGCATGGTTACATCAGGTCACAGGAGCTTACTATCATCTCTAGCCACACTCCAAGCAGCAGGTGTAGGTCTCCCTGGGCATCGGAGCAAATGCCGTACTATATCATGAAAGCATCTTGAAAATGGTGAGATTTCAGTACAGCACATTTATTAGGTGGTGTCCTCATTGCCCTAGTTATAATAATGAGGTTTTACCTACGAATGCAGACAGAATGACTCAGTAGAGGAGGAGTTAGGAGTACATTAGACATGCAGCAATGGAAGACCCAAGCTACAAGTAATTCTTGAGCAGCTTCAAGGTGCTTAGGTGCAAAATACGAGGTGGGGGGGGGAGTATATGGTGGACAGACACACTGACCATAGAGCTTAGGTTTTGACAACTAGGACAATTCCAATTCCACACATTCTCTTTCACAAAGGAGAACCAACACCAAGTCCTAGACATTCCAAAATGTTGGCATCTAAACCATATGAAATCAAACAACAGATAACATGTGCTCCGTGCTCTCCAGCTAAGTGCAATTCATTCACCGTCTCATCTATTCTGTGCAATGACCCATGATGTCGATGGTTTTGTGAAACTGTGACTGGCACACAGAGGTGATCAACAAATATTTGTGGAGTGGGTCATCGCTCCTGCTTTCTAGACTGGGAAACTAACCCGCAGAGAGGTTTCATAACATGTCCGGCGTCACGCAGCTGGTGAGGGTTTGAGCAGAAATGTGAGCCCAGGCAACCTACCCCTGCCACTTGCATACTGTCCAGTGCCCAGCCGCCACCTCGTCCTCCTGCCTCTCTACAAGGCTCTGGCACTGACTTTCCCACCCCCAAACAGCCTCAAATCCTTCATTAGATGATGAGACCCAATGTCTAATTTGAAATATATGACCACGTTATATGCAAAAGGTGGCAAAGGAACACTGTGTGGTTCCAGCTGCAAAGGGGACCCTGCAAGAGTTGAAGAAGCGCTAAAGTTGTGAGACCCCGCTCCCAAGGAGCAGTAAATGGTCTCACTGAACGCTGAAAACAGTGCAGGCTGTGGGCACTACCATTTGGGGAAGCTCAAGGGTGGCTCTTGTTCAGTCTCAGCCTTGAGAAAAGATTGGTAGGGAATCTCTCTGTTATCAGAGGAAGGACACCAGCCCAGCTCAGGAAATGTGATGGTCTCAGCCACCAGCAATGACTATCTGCCCCTTCCGTCTTCCTTTTCAGGGCTCAGGCCTCAACCACAAAGGGCAACCCTAGATTCACACTTGTGTCGGGGAGCAATAATCTGTTTTACCTGCAGTAGCTGTAGCAGTAGCGGTAATGGTAATAGTTAGCATGCACGGAGTAGCTCTCATGTGCTAGGGACTTGGAAATACATTGATTCATTTATTTTCTCAACCCCTTGATGAGATCGATTTTATGAACCCCGTTTTACAAATGAGGAAACTGATGTATTAGAGGTTAAAATCAAGGTTACATAAATAGTCAGCATCCAAGTAGGAATAAATAAATGTTATGGATAGCCTTGAAGAAGAAAAGACGTTTTTAAAGAAATCATATCATGCTTGGGGGTTTCATGGAGGGAGAAAGCAAAAAGAGAGTTTTCTGTTCTTTCCCTTGGTAACAGTAGAAGGTTATGGGGCGGGTCACGTGTATACGAGCGTCTGCATTTTTTGCACAAGCTAATTGAACCCCCTGATTCTCCTCCACCATCTGTCTCCCACACTCACTATCCTCCTCCCCACCCACCCCCAGCAGCCAGTCACTATAGCAGCCTAGAGCCCAGAACAGTTCCTAAATTCACTCAACCAAGAAGAGATGATCTTGTACTGTATGCACCCATGTTGGGATGACCCTAAACAAAGAGGATGCCTAGCATTCATCAATTCCACAAATGCTTATTGAATGCCTTCTGTGTACCAGGCACTTTTCTAGACATCAGAACAGACCAGTGAACAAAGCAGACAAAAACTCCCTGCCTTCATGGAGACTGTGTTCTACCAAAGAGGCTTCCAGCACTCAGAATCATCAGTCCATTCACTTTCCTCAAAGAAAAGTCAATCCACCAAGGAGCCCAGAGACAAGGACGGAAGTCCTAAAGTGAGCTTTGCAGTCCTGAGCTCCTCAAATGAGACCTGTGGCCACATCCTCCCAGCACCTGCCCTTCCCTCATCAGCCTTTTGTTCCAACAGTGAAAGGCAAACAGGGGCGAGCTGCTCCCCTAGGTCAGACCTCACCCCAGTGGCGCCTCTGACTCGGCCCCCTCTCCAGCCCCTGCACGCTGAGCCCTTGCTTCTTCATTGGTTCGCATCATAAATGTGTAATGTCAGTCTCAAAAAAGCACCCAGCCCAGCCCGCTCTGCCTTGCATCCATAACAACCTTATCAAAGGGTTTTTTTCTGAGCACGGAGAACAGAGAGCCCTCCAGGTTTTGATTCATAGCAGGTGAAGGCTGGATGTGCTGAAAGCTGATTGAAATCAGCGAGGTCAACAAAATACAGCTGAGAGTGCACAATAATTGGGAGAGAAGCATCGCTTCCTTGTTTTTTTGTGATCCCCTGCACTTTCTAGCTCCGCTTCTAAAGGGAAGTCTTTGTCTTACACACTTTATTGCATTGGTGTGTGCTTTATTTTTATAAACTTGGGATTTTGCTGACCCGCAATTTCCTCTCCCTTTGTCCTGTAACCGTCTGGATATTTCGGAGCTGGGTGGAGAGGATGGAGATTGAAGGGAAGAGGCTTTAGGGCCCTCTGGGACACACACACACACGCACACACGCATGCACGTGCACCCACACGCCCTTCCATTTTGTTTCAGGAGAGGAAAGTCTGCCCTCCAGCCCACAGCCCTTTGATGCTGACGGGAGTGCTGTTTTGCCAAACAGTCCTGACTAATTCAAGGGCAAGGGATTGCATTCTGACCAAAGTCTGAATCCTCACATACACACACTCTCTCTCTCTCTGTCTTGCGTGTGTGTGTCTCTCTCTCTTTCTCTGCCTTTATGGAGCTTCTACCTGGACTCAACGTTCTCAGAAGGCAGGGGGTTTGTTTGTCTGTTCAGTGCACCTGGAGGACTTAGCACAGAGCGCAGCACAGCACTGGGAGTCGATAAATACTTGTCGAATAAAAGAATGCTCAGCTGAGACGGAGTGGGGGGTGCTCAGTGTCTCCGGGGCCTCTGCTGTGCAGGGAGAGAGGAATCTGTAGGTGAGCCCTGGCCTTCCTGGGAAGATGGAGGAGGGACTGACACTAACCCAGGGTCTTGGAGAATGCTGGCGAGGAAGCAAGGGTGGCAAGTGGTGTTCTGCAAACTCTCACAACAGAGGGTACTTGTTAACTGAGCTTTGTATGCTTGAGGGTAGTCTGGTTTGCAGCCTCTACATGGCTGCCCAGGGAATTTTATCCACCGGATTCGATCCATAAGAAGGAATTCAGTGTCCTGCTTTCTGGGGTTAATGATTGCCATCCATCTCATTCTCTGCCCAAAGAAGTTTGCTGTCTAGTTTGAGTCCCTCCCTGTGAAAACAAGGCATGGTTCCTTAATCCCTGTCATGCAACCGAGCTAGGAAAGTCCTCACAACTACCATCCAACCCTGGAGAATAGTACCAGTGAACACCAGAAATATGTTGGATTGAAATCCTTTCCCACTGCCTTCAAAGGGAACTTGAAGACACCTTCTGTCACCAATGGAAGAGAAGAGGAGACCTCTTCATTACAGTAGAATGCTCACCTCCCCATTTGTAGATCCAGAAGAGATTGGATCAAGAAGTTCATACAAGCAGGGCACAGCAGCACGCACCTGTAGTCCTGGCTCCTCGAGAGGCTAAGGCTTGGAGGATCACTTGAGCCTAGGAGTTCAAGGCCAGCCTGGACAGCATAGCAAGACCCCGTTTCTAAAAAAATAAATAAATAAAAAGTTCATACAGTTGTACAGTCAGTAACAATATTAGCCAGATTGGCAGCCAGTTCTGCCATCATCTCTCATGTGGGCCATTCCAGCCTCCTGATGAGTCTCTCTCTCAGCCTACCCACCCTTCAGACTGCTGCCCAGCCACCCTCTTGAGAAATAAATATGATAACAAGAGTCGGCAAGGATGGGATGAAATTGGAACCCTTATGCATTGTTGGTAAGAGTATAACATGGGGCAGATGTTTTGAAAAACAGTCCAGCATTTTCTCAAAAGGTTAAACATAGAGTCATCATAGGATCCAGCAATTCTATCCTTAGATATATACCCAGGAGAAATGAAAACATATGTCCCACACTAAAACTTGTATATGAATGTTTATAGCCACCTTACTCATAATAGCCAAAAGGTGGAAAAAAAATAAATGTTCATCAACGGATGTATAGATAAACAAAATGTGGCATATCTACACAATGGAATATTATTTGGCAGTAAAAAGGAATGAAACACTGTTGCATGTTACAACATGAAGAAACCTTGAAAGCATTGTGTTAAGTGAAAGAAGGCAGTCACAAAAGGACACATATTATATGCTTCCATTTATATGAAATGTCCCAAATAGGCAAAGCTGTAGAGACAGAAAGTAAATCAGTGGTTAACTAGGGCTAGGGAGAGGTTGGGGGAAGTGAGGATGTTCTTACTGCTCCATGGTATGAGGTTTCTTTTGGGAGTGATGAAAATGTTCTGAAATGGTGCTGATGGTTGAATGATTCAGGGATTACACTAAAAACCACTGGATTAGATATTTTAAATAGGTGCATTGTGAATAGGTGAATCATATCTCAATGAAACTGGTACCAAGAAAGAAAGAAAGAAAGAAAAATATTAAATCTGCTTATTCCCCTACCAAAAGACTTCTGCTGGTTTCCCATCACCCAAAAATAAAGCCCAGGCTCCTTGGCTTGCCACAGAAATGTCCCTTGACAATTCGGCCCCACCCTATTTTTCAGCCTCCTCTTCCTCTCTTCTTGACAAGGACTCTAAACACCAAGCTTCTGAGCTTCTCGTATTCCGGACCACGCCACGCTGCTGCCGCCACAGACTCTGGGCCTTTGCCTTGTGTTCTTGCCACCTGGCATGCCTTGTCTTTGATCTCCACCTGACAAATGCTGATTTATTCTTCCAGATCCAGATGAACAGCACCTCTTCTAGGCAGCCTTTCCCAGCTTTCCCAGGAATAGTTTCTCTCACTGCTGGGCTGCCACGATATTCTGTTTATAGTCTATTCTGGTGCTTATCACATTTTATTTTAATTACCTGTCTGCATAGTACCTTCCCCACTAGCTTGGACCGTGGGCACTTCAAGGACAGAATCTATGCTTTATTTATCTTTCTACCCTTCTCTCCACCCCACTCCCACCACATGCCACTATACAGAGAGAGAGAGAGCCCTCACGCACAGCTTAGCATCCAACCCATAAAAAGTAGTTAGCAAACACACGAAGAAGAGGAGGGAGAAGAGAAAGCAAGTAAAAAAGCATAGCCTCTGGCATTGCAAGAATTAGGTTTAATCTCATCCCACTTCATACTGGCTGAGACACCTTGGTTAAAACTTAACTTCAGCTTTTCCCTTACATAAGATAATGCAAGGCTGGACAATTTGTGTTAGATTATTCTGCATGCATTATCTCATTAACCCCTGGACAACCCTTAGAAAGAGGTATTACTATGCACAACTCACGAATGAGGGAGCTGGAGGCTCCCTAGCACCCTAAGTGAAGCTGAGCAGAGTTTGTCCCCCAAACCCCAAAGCCTGAGCTTTCAACCATCTCCACAATTTGCATGTTATAAACTAATAGTTTCTGTCTATTGTTTAACTTTCTTCCAACTGTGGGAGGACCCTGGAGGCAAATAGCACTAGGTTCCCCCCAAAGAACATCTTCCTTGACTTGAACTGTTTTCAAGTTCAAAGTGCTCTGCTTTCAATTTCCATCTACTAACCCCAGGGATTTCCAGATTTTACCACTAGGCAAATGCACACCTGAAACTTCCATCCACTCTCCTCCACCCAGCCAGGTCTCATTCATTTTTTAGGACCAAACACAAATTCAGTCTGCTTTAAGACATCTTCTTAAACAACTCTTTCCTGTGTTCTTCAAGGCCTTGCATTCTGAACCACTTATTTTAACCACACACCTCTAAATTTCGCCTTCCATTCACAGATGAAATTGTCAATTGACGGCCCTACTTCCATGTCCTTCCTGCCCACTCATTTGGTGACATCCTGCGATACAGACTGTGTCCTTACCACTCCATTAGAGCTACACTCCCTGCCTTTACCTGCAACCCTACCTGTGTGCCAGGTCAAATGCATTTTCCTCCCTGATCTTCTGCAGCATTTGACAGCCTCTCTCCTCTCTCACTCCTTTCCCCAGCTGGGCCTGCCTGAGGCTCAGGTGTGGCCCTTGATTCTCCAGCCTTCACACCCTCTTCCTTGAAGTGTACTGTCTCATATGTCTCAAGTTCTAGCCCTGACTTCTTTCCTTAGCTCCCATTAAGTGTCTCCAACTGCCTTCTGGACTTTTCTACGGGGCTGTCTCATTGTCATTCAGCATTCAGTATGTCTAGCCACTGGGAGTGCTACTTATATACAAAATGAGCTGTAGATATGAATATCTTGTTGTGCACTTTTGCACATTGTTCTGCACTTCTACCCCAACCTCGTCTCTATCAGGATGTCAGATGAACTTGTTTATCCCACCAAATGAATCATCTAGAGTCCTGAGAGGGGAATGTACACACTGTGCATACACACACATAGACACACACACACACATTGCCTGAGATATCAGGACCTGTAATTTGTACCAGGACCCTTGCACCTATAAGTCAACAAATCATCACTTAGTGTTTATTCTGTGCCAGGCACTGTGCTATATGCTTCTTGAGGTACAATGATGATTGCTGCATAAACCCTGTCATCAAACAGATTACATACAGCATGTCCCATCTCAAAAATAGCACAGCATAAAACCAGACATCTTCCCCCATGGTTGACCTTCGTTTTAGTCATCCGTGTTTATAACACTGGGTTGGTTTTTTTTCCTATTGCTTCTTCTTCTTCTCCACCTTTGCTCCTAAATCTGATCAGTCCCCAAATTCTGCTGGTTCTTTTCACTCAGCATCCCTTGCACCTATTCTTCCAAACTCTTTACTTGAGCATATAAATCTGGGCCCTTGTTATTTTTATGACGAGGTCTCAGCGATGAGAACTTTCCTTTGTAAGCCTTTCTACAACCTCTTCCTTTTCTGATGGACCTTTCAGACCTTCCGGATTAACCTCCCTAAAACACCAGTTCCAAGAGCTCACTTCCTTGTTCAAAACTAGCATTGCCTACAGCAGCTTTAACAAAATTATAGAATCTTAAAGTGAGAAAAAAACGTAAGTCTTTTAAAACTCCTACCCATTGCCATCTGCAACACTGTCTCCTCATGAATTCATCCGGCAATGAGAAGCATTCTACCCAAGCTGTCCCATCCATTGTTGCCCTAACTGTTAGAAAATCCTTCTCAAGTTGACTTAACTCTCCTCTTTTCCATTCCATCCATTGGTTCAAGTCATCCGTTTCTACTTCCTCCTATCTCTACCACTTCAAGGTTTCTAATAACCCAGAGACTCTCTTGGTCCTCAAATTCCATTCAGCCTCCCCACCTCCAACCACCTCTTGTCCTCTCTGTCCCCATCTACTGGGCAAAGAAAGGAAAAGGGCAAGAGGCTGATTGTAAAAAGGACGTGGTCCTTTTTATGCCCGAAAGGAAAGTGCACTGGCTTGCACCCTCTCTCTCTCTTTCTGAAGACGCTTGGTGTGTGTGCATGCGTGTTGTGTATTCCTTTGCGGATCAGTTCAGCTGGTTCCATTTTCTGTGTTCACCTAGTGTTTCTGGAGGATAAATTCGCACATAAGCAAATGCAAAATTTGCTTTATGCTCAAATTGTTCACCATTACATCAATCACGCTGGAGCATATCCGTATTTAATCTGGGAAAGCTCCTCTAGTCATTTACTATTGCACACACATGCACACGCATGCACACGCATGCACACGCATGCACACGCAGGGCCCATTAAAAGCAATGTTTAAAAATAGACCAGTAGATTAACACTAAAATAATGAAAAGGTGGTATGGATGTTTCCGTCACTACCGGTCACAGTTACATCTGCAACACCCCAGGCCAGTGATTCTTCACTGGGGCCCATTGCCCCCATCCCCCAGGGGACATTTGGCAATGTCTCAAGACATTTTTGGTGGCCACCATATTGCTCCACATCCTACTATGCTCAGACATTGCAGGACAAAGAATTGTCTGGCCCAAATTAGAGTAGATTGAGAAACCCTGCTGTAAACCTGCTCCTCTATTTTTATTCCCTCCTCCTGGCCTGCTCAGAGTTGGAATCGGGTGCGTGTGCCGAGTGGGGCCAACCAGTGAGCTGGGAGGCTGCCAGAGGAAACGCCTACTTCCCCCAGGGACCTGGAGGTTTGTGGTGTGACCTCCCATCCGTGCCCTGACCTCCAGTGCCCCAGGCAAGCCCATTGAGATAATTAGGTCAAAAAAGCAAGCACTTTGCTGACTATCAGCTGCTGTGTCTGGGCTGAGTTTCCCCTGGGGGTGGAGGCGGGGTGAGGGAGAGAATGGGGGGGGGGAAATAGAGGCAGGAAAGGGAGGGGGGAGCGGGGAGAGACCAGGCAAGTGAGTGCAGACAAGGTTGCATCATTATGCAAGTAGGGGCTGCTCACCCAACCTGAAGAGTTCTTACCTTCTATTAGCTAATAATAAAAACATTTCTCCTTACAGCTTAGTAAAACCTTGCAGTTTACAAAGTGTTCTGCATTTGTTACCTCATTTAATTCTCACAACCACCCAGCGACATAGGGAGGGCAATTATGATTGGCCTGTGTATGGAAGGGGAGTCTGAGTGTCAGGGACAGTCAAGATCACACTCAAGCACAGCACTTAGTGGGTTAAAAGAGGGAGGAAAGGAAGAAAAGAGGGAGACAGAGAGGAAAGAGAAAAAGAAAATAAACAAGGTAGCGAAAGTGGAGCCGGAACAAATAGAAAGTCTCTAATCATAATAGATGCTCCATGAGTGTTTATTTATTCATTCATTGTTTGCCTTCAAGAAGATGAAATCTATTTAGGAAAACAAAGACATTACCTTACCATCGTGCAATGGGATGAACTCTCAACTAGAACTGCAAAGTCCTGGGTGTACCCCACTTCTTCCACTGCCCCCCCAGGCTGCCTGGCCTTGCTGAACTGGGCTTCTCTACACCTGGGGAGGTGGGATTCTGTCATTTCTGGGCTCCTTCGCATTCCTGAGTCTCTGATCTCCTCCCCCTTTTTCAACTTCCCTGGCTGCTTAGCCCTGAGTTTAGCCTCTGGCCATAGCCTGTAGCAAGCGGGACAAGGGCCCGAGGGTTACAACTTAGATTGGTGTTTGTTAACTGCACTTGTGACTTTCCAAAGCACTGTCACAGGCTCTACCTTTTAATCTTCAGCACAACTGTTTGAGGAAGATAGGGCAGCGATAGCAAATCCTTCCCTTTCTGGGAAGAGAGGAACATGATAGTAGGAAGAACATCGGGCTAGGAGTCAGGATATGTGAGTATCCTGCCCGATGGCTCTTTCCCTAGCTCTGTGTTCTTCCCCACTTAGAACACTCCAGGGGCTGAAGTTTGCAATAGAATAGGTCCCACAAAGAGCTCTCCAGGGTCCCAGCCCTGCTATCCTTCCCACTTTATCCTCCATGGTTCCCTGCTTTGTCATTCACACTGAGATTTCCCTCTTGGTAGAGACTTCACCCTCACTGCCCCTTCTTGAGAGCTCTTTCCCAAATATTCGTATGGTGGCCCTATCCCATCATCTGGGTCTCTGATCAAATGTCACCTCCTTAGAGCACCTTTCCTAACCCCTTAGGCTACAGTAATTATTAATACCACATCCGTGTTCTCCATCCCTCACTTTCTAGCCTGTCATTCCACCTTGTTTATTCCACAGAGTTAAGAGGGACACACCCAAAGTTTTCTTCCTTGTGTAGGACCCTCCATTAGACAGAGTGACACCACTGGTCTCTCCCCAGCCCCCACTCATTCCTCCACAGGTCAGGTGTGTCTTAGCTGGTTGGCAGGTTTAGAGAAGTTGCTGGGACTACAGGCTTAGCCCCTCCCTTTTTTTTTTGGAATCTGTTTCAGGGGTGCTGGTCTGCTATGGACCAAGAAGTAGGCATAGTGGTAAAGGTTCTCTCCCTGCAGAAGGAGGCCTATGGTTGCCCATCACTGCCTGAGACTGGGCGTGCAAACCTGCCTAATGCCAGGGTCCAGCACTAAGAAGCCCAATGTTGCTGCCCTCCCAAGCCATATCCTCCACCCCAGCTTTGATAAGCCGTGGCATTTGGGTCTCCACTGTCGCTCATAGGTCTGTATCTATAGTGGTTCCAAACATAGGCTGGGAACAGGTATGTCATTTATTGGGCTCTGCAAAACCACATTTACCTCTTTCTGAAATCCTCTCATTTATTGGTTGATTCATTTGTTTACACATCTACTGCCGGTCTTCCCCCTACACACACACACCTCCCCTTCCCTGCATCCCCTACAGCAGCGGTCCCCAACCTTTTTGGCACCAGGGACCCGTTTCATGGAAGACAATTATTCCACAGAGTGGGGGTCAGGGGTGGGATGCCATGGGGGGGTGGTGATGGTGTGGAGCTCAGGTGGTGATACACATGTAGCCCATTTCCTAAAAGGCCAGGGACCCAGGGGAAGAGGACCACAGCCCTACAGAATGTAGACTCTTTGAGAGCAGAAACGCTATCTCTTTTGTTCATATATTCTGTGTCTGGAACAGTGTTTGGTTCAAGAAGATTTCAAAAAGTATTCACTGGATGAGTAAAAGGCTTCTAGATGCCTTTGCACTGCACAAGACTCCAGGACCTTTGCACAGCCCTGGGGTGGGAAGTCTCATTAATGACTAAGACTAAATTTCCAACTCGCTCAGAAGCATGGCAACCCATAACTGGATTCAAGCTGATCTAAAGAAATGTTTAGAGTGTTTCTTATAAACTAAGTTGTACATGAGATTCCTATCTATAAAATATGATGTCCCTAAGATAAGGAAACTGGGGCATACCAAGGTTAAACTGTTTCCTGAGCATCCCGCAGGCAGCAGGCAGAGAGTCCTGGCTTGCTGCTGCTTTGCTCCGTATTCTTCTTCTCCACCTGCAGAGGCAACTTGAGAGGCTGCCATTTCTTCATGGGGAGAGCCACTGCACGCTGCTCTCCCCAGTACCTCTGTCTTCCTGGGTCTATCAGTCCCTGCTACTTTTCAGTCCCACTCGGTTGTAGGCCCCAAGGACCTTTCACCTGCAGCCTCACATTTCCCTGGACCCTGAGTAGACGCTGACCCCAGTGTAGGCATGTGACAGCTCCGTCTGCATGAGGAGGCAGGATCTGCATTTTGCTGTCCTCGACTCAGAACCCAGTGGGCTTGGGCCCCCTCTGTGCTCACCAAGGCCCAGCAGGCCCCAGTTGTGATGGCCCCAGCAGCACAATGGGGTCCTGCTTCGGTTTCCTGCTGGAGTCTGGGGCTGGAGAATGGCCCTGAACTTTTGCCCACTTGGCCAAGGTTCCATCATCTTACACGGCTCTTGCCAGCTTCCTGGGCCCCTCCCTCAAGGACTGTACTGGTCCCTGCATCTGAGTCACTGCAGGAGGTTCTGTGGCAACGCAGAGGAACCCTCCTGAAGCAAAGTCCTGCCTCCTAACTGAAGTCAAGAACCCCTACTGTCTCTAAGGTCCAGCTTTGGCTGTCAGGCCTGGTCTGGCACCACTCTGACTTCATCCCTCCAGCTGCAAGCTTAGGATTACTGTCCCCATCATTTCTCCAAAAGAAATCCTTCAGGCCCACCCAGTGCGCCTACTTACCAGCCCCACCCTGAGCTTCCCGTCCTGCTCACGGGCCCTGGCACCACCTCAGCATGGCCCCCGTGGAGCTGCTCCCAGCCAGGCCAGAGAGCGGCCCTCCCTCCAGGGCTGGCTGGCTGGCTGTGCCCCAGAAGGCCCCCTCTTCCCTGAGCATTCCAGTCATCTGCCTCAACTTCTCTCTCCTCCCCCAGGCCCTTCCTGTAAATTTCACATTTGAAACAAATATTGATTTTCTTACTAATGCCCCTTGCCAGGATTGTAAGACACACACACACACACACACACACAGCCATAGAAAACAAAAAGTGTGGACCTGCTACCACTTCTGGAAATGAATGAGGCGAGAACAGGGAAAGCACAAAGCAAAAAAAATAGATGTGGCTTCTGGGCAGAAGGCGGCAGCTGCTATTATTTTCAGAGTCTCCCCCTGACCCGGGATCTGAGTTAAGAGCTCAGGTAGTGTGGCGAGTGTTAACTGGGAGTGAGAGACCCAAGAGGGCTGTTTTCTTTGTTTAAAAAAAAAAAAAAAATTCTAACTTTTCCATCTTGTTGCCTGAAATGAGAGGAAGGGCCGGGTGGGCTTGGATTCTGCGGCCGGTGGGCTTGGATTCTGCGGCTGCCGGACTTCCGGCCTCATCTCCTTCCCCGATCACCCCCTTCCAACTCCCTTTTCCCTTGGCTAATAAGTAATCCTGAGAAGGTCTGTGCACTTTGCTTATTGTATTTGGCTCAGAAATACATTCTCTTTTTCACCCCCAACCTCAGGCAAATGCTTTCTGATATCCATTTGTATGCCTGAACACACGGAGCGAATGGGTTTAATGTCATTTTCTGGGGAGCTGTGCGAAGGTCACTGGGCACAGCAAGAACTTGGCACCTGGCGGCGGGGTGGGGGGGGATCAGATGCCTGAGGCCTGGTCAGCTCCCGTCTCAACGCAGCCACCTTGTCCCAGCCACCACGACAGGCCTCTGGGACGCCTCCTGGTTCCACGGTCTCCATTATGCGCCCCTCCCAGGGTGACTCGGGAATCCACCAAAGACCATGCTCACATTCCAGAGAATTTGCATATAGCAAGGCAATTTATTGAGACTTTAATGGAGCAGAATAACCGACTCAGAAATTACCTATGTCTTGTTTTTTCCTGCAGTAGGCTCAACGCAAAGGCACAAAAGGCATTTCCTTCCTTCCTCCCAGGCCTCCTTCCGTCCCTTCCCCAGGCTTTTGTGTCCTTGAGGTCTAAGTTTCTTCACTTGGTTAATAACACTTACCTCTGTTTCATAGCACAAAGGAGAAGTTGCCAGGTGCCATTATTTTTGTTAAAACTCAGGGACGACCAAGCGATTCAATAGGATGTGACATCTAGGGGAGGAATCTGGTGGCCTGGTAGTATGGGGTTTGAAAAGGAAAGGGCTGGCTGAGGAGGAGGGCCTGCCTCTGACCTGGAGAGATGACTAGATCCTCAGGACGGGAGGGAGGAGAAGGACAAGGCCCACCATTGCCACAGAGGCAGTCACCTGAGCCCCGGAGAACGCAGAGCCCCTGAGGAGGGAGGACCAGTTGGCTCTGGAGAGCTCCACGGGTGCCCGTGAGGACTGAGCATCCCGGCCACACCCTGGGGAACTTCCCTGAAGCCCTCCCAGGCTGAGCATACACAGAGACAGCCTCAGCTCACTCACCCCTCTGGGCCCGGGCCAGGAGCACAGGCACGTGGCCGCCACAGACTGAGGACCAGACTGAGGGCCCTCACCTCCACAGTGGCAGACATTGGCAACCTTGGGGGCCTCAAACCCATCATCATTTAATTTAGACAAAGAAATGTGCTGGACATGTTTTTGTCACGTGCCCGCCACGTCACTGTGGGGCGGTGGGCTGCTTGCCTGCAGAGAACTTGGCAGCAGAGATGTCCTCTTGGGGTGAGCAGAAGTAAAATGGGCTTTCGGCAGCTCCAACAGGTTCCCAGGGGCCGCTTAAGGATGTCTGCAGCAGGAGCCACCAGGCGTTTAACCGGATCCCTTATTAGTCTGATGGCCTCATCCAATTATTGGACCCCTTCGTGCTCCCTGACTCTGTGTGTTCTGTTGCTTCCTCCACTTTAGTGTGCTTTGATCTCTGGCTCGAATTTGTGTCTGTGATCCTATTACCTCCCAATTAGGGTTTGGTGTTTTCCCCGTTAGTCTCTGGCTTCATCCTCCTTGCCTTTAGGGTTGAATAGATGTTTTTGGTCCTTCCTATGTTCAATTTTAGCTGCTCTTATTTCCAGGCTTTTGGAACCAAGCTTCATGCTGAAACCAATAGCTGTATTCAATCGCTCCTCCTCTTTGGAGGCTTTCGAGCGCCAACATCCAGCCGCACTGCCCTCTTCCCAGCTCCACCGCAGCCACTTGCCGACTGCAGCCTCTCTTAACGGATTCCTACAGATCTTGGACCTCTGGTTCGTAAGTCTTCTTTCCACCTAAATCTCTGCCGTCGTCCCAAATGGCCTCAGTCTCTGTGGGGATGATTCACCTAATAACTTAAACTCGCAGTCTCTTGATTTCCTTTGCTTCAACACATTTATCCTCCAGTCCATTTAAGTGACCCGCTTTCGTGGCAACACCCTGGATCTTGTCATCACCTAGAACTGTTCCACTGCCAAATCTTCAGGGTCACAAAGCCCACTCTCCAAACCTAACTTCTTATTTTTCTGCCTGTGGCTCCTTTAGAACTAGACATCTCCCTTCTCCCCACCCCCAGTCTCTCAAATTCTTCTCATCTTCTCTCCATCAGTCCTTCTGATCTGCCTTGATATCCAGATTCAGCCCCATAGATACATCTCTGATAGCAGCACCAAACACATCACACTCTTAGTGCTGGGAGCTATGGAAAGCCCTTCGTGTATGTTAACTTTTTCCATCTTTTAAATCAGTTTACAGATGAAGAAACTATAGTTGAGTAACTTGCCCAAGGCCCCCAGCCAGGGCCAGCTACATGGTTTGCGGGCCCAGTGCAAAGTGAGCATTCAGGGCCCCTTGTGCAAAAAGCAGAAATAAAGGACCCTTAAAAGTACTGACATATAAAGCTATTTTAAAAGAAAATTTTATTACTTATAAAACATAAGAGGGGTAAGTAAAGGTTTTCATAGCTTGGACGTGCATTTGTATTTTGTTCTTACCAGAACAGTGGAAATGACCCACAAAACTGTTTTTATTTCACTTCTTGATACAAAAACATTTTATCAACACTCTTACCTTCAGCTCACCAGTGAGTGAGGAGAGGCTGAAAGGAAGAGGAGCTACGCGTTGCTCTGTTTTTCCCTTTCCTTTTATGTCGTCGTTTTCAGCGTAAGTGGCTGGCTAATACAGGAATGTAACATAAGAAGGGATATGAGAGGGTTCCTTGATTGTTTGTGTTTCTTAGAATGCCATTGCCTTCTTGCCAAGTTTGCAGTAAATTCTGGATGTAGGGAAAGCATGGCCTGGTGGGGTTGTCAGTGTCCTGCTCCCTCAGTTAGAGACTTGTTGATATGAGGCATAAGCACGGAATTTCTGGACCCATGATGCATGGAGAGTTTAGCAAGACCGAAAGTGAGTACAAATGAAGCAAGTTACGGATCAGCATCAGGATCCTGAACGCTGTATCCAAATGAGGCAGCGGGGAATGAGGGACACGCACCTATGCCTATTTCCTCTGCTCCCACCCATGCTCGGATGACCCATCGAAATGAACAAAACACAAGTTCAAAGATAAAGCCATTAACAATCTCGAGCCAGTGTCAGCAGAGCTTTCAACCAAGCATAGGACTCTCCTAGAGCAAGATGTGAGATGCCCAAGGAAGGGCCGTGGGCTTGCTTGAAGCAACTCTCTTCAACTGAAGACATTCTCAAAGAAGAGGGGGACGCCCAGCAGATGGGATGATAAATCCTGCAGTTTCGAAGGGCGGATGTGGGCAGTTCAGCCCAGCATCCAGATGCCTTCCCTCCTCCCCACTGCAAGAGATGCTCCTCCCTCTTCCAGGACAAACCTCTCCATCAGCCTGGGGCCAGTCCTTCCACATGTGCTCTTCATTCCTTTCTCTCCCACTTCCCTCAAATCGTGTCCAGTTATCCCCACTTTTCCTCATCCTTTCAATTTCTTCTCCAATAACAGCTCCTTCAACTCAACCTAAAAACATACTAAAGTCTCCTTTTGTCGAAAACATCCCATTATTCAGCTCTGCTTCCCCCCAGAGCTACTGTCCTCTTGTCTTCCTACCCACCAAGGCCCCTCAAAGAGCGATCTCCACCTGCCATGTCCGGTCCCTCACTACACCCCAGCATGCAGCCCGGCGCCATCTAGCTTCTGCGTCCTGAACTCTCCTAGAACTCCACCTGCTGAGAGCTCTTCCACCTGTTCATTTCTATGCCCCGTGACTGCCCTTCACCTTCGACTACCAGACCTCTTCATTGCCCACAGCACAGTGATCACTTCGTTCTTTAAGGGATCTTCTCCTTTGATCTTTGTCACAGAACACTATTGGCTTTTGTTCTCCCACCATTCCTCCTCAGGTCCCTCCACTGATTCCCCTGCACTAACTCCATAAATGCTGTTATTCTCAGTTTTTGCTTGCTGGCTCTACCTGCCCTCCCCAGTTGATTTCATCTGCTCTCACCTATACACCGAGGACTCCCAGTTCTTCATCTTCAACGCTCATCACCTCCTAACCTGCAGATCCATTCATTTGGTAAAAGTAATCTTGATTACCTAATACTTCAGAATTTTAAATTACTTTTTAAAATTACAGAAGTAATACATGATTTCTATAGAAAATTGGGAAGTGCAGATAAACAAAAAGAATCCAAAGGGCAAAAATCAGAGATAATCACTACTGATAACTTGATTATATCTAACCTTATGAACTTTTATTGTACAAATATATTGGCTACTTGGTTACAAACATTTGTCTTTTTTTTTTTCACTAAAATTTTGGTCACACTTTACATATTGCTTGGTAATTCTTTTTTGTTGTAGTCTTCCCAAATCACTAAGTATAATTCTACAGCATCATTTTAATGGCTGCTTAGCATTTCATGGTATGACTGTATCGAAATTCTTTTAAACTTTTCTTCTAATTTTTTTGCACATTAGCATTGTTTCAATATTTCATACTATCATAAACAACATGATAATGAGCATCCTTGTGGCTAAATTGCTGGGTTCATGCATATAAATTTTTTTTTAACAGGTCTCACTCTGTCACCTGGGCTAGAGTACAGTGATGCCATCATAGCTCATTGCAGCCTCCAACTCCTGGGCTCAAGCAATCCTCCTGCCTCAGCCTCCCAAAGTGTTAGGATGACAGGCGTGAGCCACCATGCCCAGCTGCATACAAACCTTTTTTAAATTGCTTATAAATATTGTCAAATTATCCTCAAAAAAGATTGTGCCTACTTATGTTCCCATCAGCAATGGATAAGAATACTAGCTTTCCCAAACCTTTACCAAAAATAGAAAATAGCATTGTTTTTCATTTTTCCTATTTATTTTTCTCATAATTTTAATAACATTTCATAATTTTTTATTCATTGTTTATTTGTTTATTGTCCTTTGTATTTCTTCTTTTGAAAATTACATTTTTTGTTTTCTTTGTCCATTTTGTTCTATAAAGATGTTCTTTTGTTTATTGATTTGTAAGAAACACCTACTATTTCTAAGTACCTATAACTGGATTTCCCCAGAGCACTTCAACATCAAAATTTCCGAAACCAAACTGATTATCTCCCCCATAAAAACCTATTACACTCCCATTCCCTTAGTTAATAGTATCACCATCTCCCACGTTAGCCAAGACAAAAACTTGAGAAATAAGCACATCTTCTCCCTCTCCTCTTCTAATCCAGTTCCAAAGTCTTGCCCCTCTGCACATCTGTCCCATCTTCTCCATTCTCCCTGTCACTGCCTTAGCTTGGTGGCAGTTGCAACCTCACATCTTGTCTCAACTCACTGTCTCTTGTTTGATCCACAGCAAAAGACTCCTAAGGTAGCCAGCCCCCTCCCCCTCTATTCTATTCTCTATATTGTCACAAAAGTAATTGTTCCCCTGCAGTCCCAACCCCCTGGTCTGCAGCCTGTTAGGGACTTGCTGCAGAGCTCTGCACCCCACAACACCCCTACCTGT
>VBSM01001265.1:71194833-71223674 GCA_008086735.1 Cheirogaleus medius | reverse complement strand
AAGGGCTGTTAATACTTAAGAGCTGTTTAACACTACCAAGAGCTGTTAACACTTACCGGAACAATTTGGAGAACAAGTAAGTACGTATACCCCAACACAAAGATACACACCACACACAGCCACACACGTACACACACTCACTTGTGCATGCACACAGTTGTGTACACATTCTCACGCATTCTTACAAACATATACACTCACTCTCACACACACTCTTACACACCACAGTCAGACCCATGCACGTGTACACACACGTGCACACACTCACAAGATACGCACACGTACTATACCTGTTCTATGAGACATCTGCCTGGGGGGACCCATCCATTCCCAGTTAATCCTCTCTCCTTTCCAGTCTTCAACTCCAGTGGCCCAGTGATAGCAATAGCTCCCCTTCATTGAGCGCCTCTATGCTTCAGGAACTATGCCTTGATATACTGTCCCTAATGCTCACAAGAAACCAATGAGGCAGGTGCTGTGATTCCATTTCACAGATGTATTTACAGGGCTTCCGACAGGCTCGGGATCTCCCCGGAGGCCACATAGCTCACCAGTGCCTTTAAACCTAAGGCTGTCTGTTTCTAGATGGAGTCTGAGCTCTTTAAGGCACCAAGATGCCTCTCAAAAAATAAATGCCCCCAGAGCAGACTTTGTGCTAGAAGGGAGTGGTAAAGGCTGTGTGTCCTGGAAGGCAAAGGGCTATAGCTGGGACCTCGTGATGGACCCACCAACACAGCCCTTTCTCCCTTCCAGCCGCAGTGCCTGCAAATGATTGCCAAGACGTTGAAGAGTCACATATGCTCATATCACTGTGGTGACAACTGCCATGGTCACAGAAATTTGCAGTTCACACTGATCTAAAAGGATGAGGGAATTGAAATGTTGGACAAAAGTTAATGGACTGGTACCCACAGACTCAGAGAGAATCCGTACCCGGCCTGCTTCCCGGCCCGTATCCTTCCCTCTGACCACGTTGCCTCCAAGCTCCTACAGTGATGCTTAGAACTCTTCACCATGAGTAATTTTTATTAATTAATTGGCATGAGCAAATATGTAGGGTTCGATAATGTGCACGTACGAATTTGTTTTGTTTCTCCACATACGCTCTAGTTTCCAGGAATGCACCAAGCTGAGTGAGGGCATGGTGGGATCCTACCTTAACAGATGGCCTAGTCGTAGCCCAGAGAGATTAGCTGAAGCAAGAAGCTTAGAATAACATCTTGAAGACCAGATTCAAGATCCCTTTAGTCCCAGATCTGGCCCTGCCAGGTTGGTGTAATTCTTTGTCAGTGTTATTTCCTCAAAAGGTGGCTCTTCCTTCTTCCCCCACTTTCTGGGTCTCACACCTCAGATCTGTATGCTTCCGGAGTGGCTATTTTCCTCCTTACTGTATCCGTTTCTTGATTTTCCCACTCTGTACTGAGCTGATTTATAGGCCAGAGTCGTCCCCTGGGCTGGGCAGAAAAATAGCAAGGAGACAGATTAATGATCCCCTCAGCATTGCTCAGGAAAATGCCAGCACAGGCGCGAGACCGTGGCGCCGCGGAAGCTGGGGAAGCCCGCGTCCGTCTCCTGCGTGCGACCATGTTGAGCACGAGTGTACTCATCCCGTGCCAACCTTTGGGGGGACAGAGAAAAGATCTGGGAAGGTCTCAACTATCTACTTCAACCACTGCTTTCCTTTTATTAAGGTAGAATGGAGAGCCTGGGAGAGCAGAAAGGTGAGGGCAGAAAGAGGGGGTTAGTACAAAGGGATTCCCTAGAGTATTGGTACCCCAAAGATGGCATGGATTACAGTTTACAGATAAAAAATCTCTTTCTACATTGCTCCTCCATCGGAAGCACACACACTGTTAATCTGTACCCACAGCCATATACATCTTCATACACACACACACACACACACATACACACACACATTTTCACATTTTGCTACACACAAAGCCATGTGTTCCTGGCCTTGGACCCTCCCCAACTTTAGCACGGGGCCTGCCTGTGTTAGCAGGTACTGTGGTTTGGAAAAGAAGAAAGACATTGAAACCTTTGAGGCTCTGGGTCCCCAGCACGTGGTCCCCACTCCCTCTAAAGCCCTGGTGAGCTAGGATGGCTCCCCTCCTTCCTCCTTTTCTAATTATGACAGGCCCCAGGGGGCCGGAGCAAAGAGAGGGGAAGGCTGAGTGAGGACTGCAAGTGGGAAAGGAGGGCAGAGGAGGGAGGGAGGGAGAGAAGAAGACAGGGAGCTGAAACAGACATTTTGTTCCAGGGAGAAACAAGTACGTGGCCAGACACATGGCCAGGCCACATAAAGAGTGTTCACACCTCACCTTCCCTGCTTCCTTGGGAAGGTGAGTCCATGAGAATTCCATGGCCAGTGCTCGCTATAGGACCAGTGCAATGGAAAAGGAAAGACCCTTTAGGTCTGAGAGTCAATAGTAGGCTGATGTGTCTCTGCATTATAATCAGGCTTAATGTCACTTATTCTGCTGGTCCCTCTGTGAAGCCAGGATTTACTAAGAGCTTTTGCCATTACTTTACGTGAAGGGGAGGCTGAGTTGTTAGAACCACCTGACTGTGGCCACAGCATACAAGTCTCCTTGCCCCTAGCCCAGTGCACATTGCACTGCTGTGCCATCTTGAAGAAGGACAATGTCCCTCCTTTTATTCTTGGGGTCAGGGCACATTAATAACAACCTCTTACAAGTGAACAGAGTTGGACAAAATAGCTCCTCACTAGTTACAAAACTAATTCACAGGCACTTGATCTAATTCAGCACATCCTTGTTGAGGGCCCCAACACGTGCCAGGTGCCATGCTGAGTGCTGGGGAGGAAGGGATGGATAAACCCAATCCTGGCCTTGTGGAGCTCATGCTCAAGTAGAGGAGGCTAAACAGAAGGTGGCAAAGACTTGCTATTTCATGCATGATCCTAAGAACACTGTCAGGAACATAACGATGGGAAGAAGGACACCCTCTGCTCACTTGTCAGCTAAAAAGAGAAGGATAATCCCAGTGCAAGGATGTCTCCATGACATCTACTTCTGCCTTTCTCAGCAGCTCTTGGTTAATCCAGTTCCCCAGGCCTCTTCTCCTCCCCGAGACTCAGAATTAAGTTAAAATGTCAGGTTCTCTCCAGACGATAGAATTTCTTCTCTTCCTAGATCTGTTTTGTTGTGGTCATGAAGATTGCTCGGCCAAAGATTCAGAAATAGCAACTATTCCAATTATGTAAAATGTGATTAAAGGAAGTGTCATGGCCCTTCACATGCGCCTTTCACTTAATTCTTGCCTTGCAACCCTGGCTTGGGCTGACAAGCATAATAGATCTACTTGATACATCTTGTGCTAAAATAAAATGTCTAGTCAAAAGTGCTTAGAATCCCTCTAGGCTGGATTTGGCTAATGATGTCATTACTCCACAGGGCCTGGCTTTATTTTTAGGATGGCCATTTCCTCCCACATTAAGGCTCATTAAGGGTTTTTTTCCTGTAGTACTCTACCCATACAATAGAGGTCACACACAGAGAGATGAGGTCTGGTCTGGGCCTGGGGCAGCTCACTTACCCTTTCTGGACAGCTGAGTTCCAAGTAAGGCCATTTGAAGCTGAAGGAAGCTTTTCTTGAATGGTGGGAGATCAGACCAAGGTCAAAGTCTGTCTGGGCTGGGCTTGTGTCAATACAGCTGGCTTACCAATATTGCAATGACCAGGTTTAGGTCATCCACTGCTCACTGACCTCTTGTCCCTTCATTCCTCTCAACCATTAGCCAGTTTAGGACGCTTCCAGCCCAGCTCAAACCACAGGGCTAAAATAGCCTTGCAAATATTCTTTCATCCACAAGACAAATGCTCTGGACTCCAGGGTGAGGCAACCTCAACTATGCAGGGAGAAACATTCATCTATTTTTATCAGCATAGGTTTTGTAATCAGATGGATACAGGTTCAAATTCTAAGGTTGCCATTCACTGGCCATATGACCTGGAGCAAGTTTCTTAATATCTCTGAGCTTTACTTTGCTCATCACTAAAAGGAAAACAATAATACCAACCTCACAAGACTGTTATAGAACAAGTAAGAAAATATATACAAAGCACTTAGACACCCTGACACAAGGAAAACACTTATTAAATGCAACTGTTGTTACTATTTATTATCATCTCTATTATTACTATTAGTATAAATCAGCAAGGTGCAATTTTGAGATCCAAAAGGCTCTGAACATTGAAAGATTTTTTTTTCTAACTCATTTGGCAGCAAAACCTGACCTGACCTGAATTTCTTTGTAGACTTCATTTATCCCACTTAATATGAATATTTGCTGCATAAATCTGAATGTTTTTTGCTTACAAATTGCTGCCCCAGACTCTGCTGGGGGTATTACATAATGTACAGTAACTATACCATATTGCTTTTCTTAAACCTGAAAAATTCTGAATTCTGAAACTCATCTGGCCCCAAGGGATTGTGGTCAGTATTCCCCTTCAAGCCAGAGGAATCTTATTCTTCAGGGCCCAAACCACTATTCCATCCTATCTAGGAAAATACAGGAAGTGTTCATTTCCTGCTTGCTGTGATGCAGTTGCCCATCTCCATGACAAATCACATAACACCCCCCCAGGCAGGAAAAGTAGTTTATGTTGCCATTCAGAGGCCAGATCTGTTACTAAACTTTGATCATTGATTCTTGGCAAATCTGAACAGAAAGAGCAATAAAAGCAACCTAGAGTCATATTCTCTCTGAAGATATTATATTATACTCCCAAGTAAGGAACACTTCTATTTGCTGAGCATCTATTATGTGCCATGTTCTTTCCATACATCGTAAACCTCTCATCAGTAATGAAGAAGGTATTATTATCTCCACTTCATAGATTTGTAAACGGGGACACAGAGATGACGGGAACGCAGAAGAATTTCGATCTGATTTCGAAACCACTGTTTTTTCCTCTATAGCATTGCTTTCTGACTCTCATAAAACCATAGAAAAGGAACAAAAAGACAGAGTTTATTTTAAATTTATTTCAGTCCTATTGCACATTATGTATTTTAAGTGCGTAGTATTATTTAAGACCCAAGCCCTACGTAGGGATCAATTTGCAAGTCTGGGAAACAGTAACCTTACTGGGTGCCAAGTATTCTCTCAGTGCTAGTGTTCTCAGAACTACTGACCTGTGTTATCCAGACCCACCTTCCTTGAATCCTTCCTCAACCTCGTGCAACTTGACTTGTGGGAGGCATTTTAGGCCTGTCGTGGTGGTGGTGGTGGTGGAGGTGGTGGAGGTGGTTGTGTTTTGGGGGATATGTTTTGTAGCTGTGTGCCTGGCTGGATCTGATGAGACCATTTGAGCATGAAGGCCAAGAAAGGAGATCTGGTAACCTTGGCCCTGGACCCACTGGTGAGCATTCGGAGTTACACTCTTCCAGCACACAGCGTGCTAAGCCAGGCACAGGGCTCTAGCCATGACAACTCACCTTCCCTGGAGCCAAAAGTAAAAATCAAAGGCAGCAAAAAAGATTAAAAAGCAAGCGTCCAAAAGCAGATAAAGCAACTCACCCTCCCTAGCGACATCCGATGAGATAAAGACCATGAAGTAAAGGTGTCGTGCAGTCCTCAGATTAATCTACCCTATGCAGAAGTGGTCAGAGTCCTCCTTTCCCCCATAATAGGATACCTTGGAAGCCTCACGATGAATGCTTCAGTCAACACGATAGCAAGAACTCAGCCTGGCTGGCAGTGCATTGTTTATTGGCTACCTAGGGCTTTGGATTATGAAAAGATGTCTGAAAGAGACTTTGTCATCTCATTGTACTTCCGCAAGTCTACCACTCGGTTCCGTGAGCAGTACTGCTCCTCTTAGAATTCCTGACTTTTGATTTGAGGATGTGATTGTTCCTTAGACTAACAATAGGAGGCTTGAAATCCAAGGGTAGACTCCAGGCCTACGGTTGCCTGCAAAATGGAGGTACAGCTGGGGCTTCTGACAGGCCCCGGTGAATTCCAGGCAGCCTGCCAGGTGGCATGGCTGTCAGTGATCCATGAGGTCGCCAAGGTATGAATCAACGTTGGCGGCACCCATGGTTGCATCCATAATATAGATGGTTCATGTAGCATGTCACAGGCCAATGAGAAAGTGACTTGTCTTGGAGGTTTTTTCTTTTTTTTTTTTTTAATCCCAGTAGCAGAGAAAGCAATCATCCAAGAAATGGAGAGTGTGAAACAGAGAGCCCTATCCAGGTGGGATGCTCCTGCAGTCTGAAATGTGGCCATGGAAGCGGCTTAAATTCTGGACACTGTGCCCTAAATTATAGAGAAACTCTGAACTCCGTCTTCTTGGCCATACATACCTAAAGCCATTCGTCTGTTCTACTTTCTCTCTAACTACTCACAGACAAACTGAAGATCAGAGCTAGAAGAGAGCTTAGAGATTATCTTGTCTAATGCCTACTTCTATGGATGGGGAAACTGAGGACCGAAGCAAGGGTGTGAATTTTCCTGAGAAAACAAAATGTAAATCACCTCTCCTGATTCCCGGGCAAGCATTTCCTCGCCACGCCTCACTCAGAAACAAAGGTCCCCCAATTTTGTAATCCTGCAAAAGAAACATGTATGCAAGAGAATGTTGTAATTTAAAACGAAAATCTGCTATAGAATGTTGGTGACAATAGCTGATGACTATGGACTTGGACATACAGAGAGCCTGACACTAACTAAATCAAGTGCTGTGGGGTGAATGAGTATGATGATAATAGACAAGTCTACATAATATATTTTTCATGAGCGAATGAGAGGATATGAAATATATATTATGGATGATGGTGTTAACATCGCATTTATTTACTCTGCAGCAATCTGATTCTCTTAGCATTATAGTTTCCCTATGAAGTTGTTATGATTTACTGAACCTTGAAGTTGGCTCCAAACTTTCACAAATGCAACTGAGGGTCTGTCCCCACTTGTGTTGTCACAGCGCACCCTGCCCCCAACCCACCCACCCGCATTGAAAGGTGGCTTCAAAAGACAAGTTTCTATTTTTAACAAACTGGTGAAACAGTACAGAATTGCCCTCATCGTGCGCTGTCATCTGGTTCTTAGCTGACTGCCATTGTGCTGTGAACTTTCCCTCCCTTCCCGCCAGAACTGCACTCACACTTGCACGTCACTCAACGATTTTAGAGCCCTACTTGCAACACAGCTCAGTGCCGAACAGCAGAGAAGAATTGCTCGGGGGTCCCAAGCACCCCTCGACTCAGGCAGTCGGGGCCAGCCCCCATTCTTACAGCGAGGCCCTGCCTGTCTCCCAGAGGTCTCCGGCGGTGGCAATGGCAGCTGCCCCCCAAGACATCCCTCTCCCCGTCTGGCACTGAGGAAGGCAAAGTTAGACTGACAAAAACACTAACAAAGATTAATTCCTGTGTCTGATGAGAGTTAATTTCTCTGATTAGAGGACTCTCAAAAATGTGCAGTGACTAAATCTTGACTGGAAATATTCAAATGGCAGAATGGCGGGGCAAAGAGCCCCCGTCACACACCAGTGGCTTACAGAGGACCTCCACGGGACCAGGCACAGTATGAGTCAGGCAGACACGTGGGACAAACACACAAAGACAAGGGCGGGTGGCTGTGGCCAGCTAGGTATTTATGCATTTATCTATTGCATTCCATTTATTTTTTTATTATTATTTATTTTCCTTTACAGAGCTTCTCGGAAGGTCTTGTCTAAAACAGCATGCATTCAGAAAGATGAGATGAGAGGCGGGAGGGCCCACCTGCCTGGGGATCTGATGGAAGCTGTTGGCTGCCAAGGCTGGTCTGTCCACCCATCCCTCAGAAACTTGATTTGGGGTCATGGACGAGAAAGAAACCAATGGAAAATTGGGGTGATCCACCTTGATACTGCTGCCCTACAAAGGGCAAGTGCAAACCTGTAGGGCAAGTAGGAAAGACCGTCTGTCTAGAAACGATGGACATTCAGAATGACAGCCTCGCTCAGCTCCGTGGGCAGAGGGAGCACAGGAGGTGGTTGCAGAGGAAGAGCGTGAGCCGGGAAGGCAGGCTGGCTTGGATGTGAATTCTGCCTCCACCAGCTACATCTTCGCGAATCTGGACAAGGCACATAACTTATGAGAGGCTCTGTTACTTCACCTAGAAAGTGATGATCGTTCCTGTCTACGTTGGCTTCTCAGCATAGAGAACTTGGAAAACAGCGTGACAACAAGAGACCCTCCCTGCCCCATGCCATTCCCCACCTTTGGGACACAGCAAGAGAAAGTCCCTCTGCCTTCTTTCTGGGGAGACATCGGAGGCCATGGAGTCTCCTACTGGCAGAAAATTCAGCAGGTAGGGGGGAGGAGGGAGGGGCTACTTTCCCTTTTCTTTTACACCCTCCCCACCCCACCCTTTCTCTTCCCAGCCCACGCTTTGCCCTACCTGTCATTCAGCCATCCCAAAAACGTACATTAAGCGCTCACCAAGGGCCGGGAGCTGTCCACAATGTGGTGCTCCGGCTCCTTTTAGCAGACGACCCCCTTTCAAACATGTTTATCGATTCCATAAACATTTACTGGGACTCCATTTTGTGCCAGGCACCCTGCTAGGCCCCAAGGGAACAGAGACAAGCTCTCTCCCCTAAGGCACTCACAGTCTATCTATGGGGCAAAAGCTGGCTCTGGTCAGAGGCAGTTTGCTCCTCAGGGCTCAGGATACAGTGCCCAGCGCTCCCCTCCTGAACTGGGCTAGTCCAGATGTAAAGCTGCAGTCAGCACAGTGCTAATGGGGCTTTGAAAGTCTCTGCTTTATTAGGGCAGCCGGGAAAGCCGATTTCAGCTGCAAATGCCTTCATTGCCTCCCCAGCAGAAATGGCTAATACCTGCTTTCTGGGACGTGCTCATCAAAAGGAGACTCTCAAAGCCCCATTAGCAGTGTGCTGACGCTGGCTGTACATCCGAAAGGGCAAAGTCCAGCCGAGTTAAAGGAGCCCAGCCTATTTGTCAACACTAGAATGAGTCAGAACTGCCCCCACCTTTCCAGCCACTCTCCCACCACTTCCTCCCTCTTCCCTGGCCCTCCACGGGACAGGCGAGGAATTACAATTTCTCAGCAGGTGGCTCTGCAGTCCTACAGCCCACACACTGCCCCTCCTTCCTCTGGCTGCCATCTCCTCTCCCTGCCATTCTCAGTCTCTCCTACAACCCTGCAGAAGCCTAAACACCAAGCACGGAGCTGTGCGCCAGGGCATCCCTGCTCGGCTACTGCCTGGACCCCACCTGGAGAAGCCTGGGTTCTGTGTCACAAGTACCTTCAGTGGCCACCCAGGCTCCTAGACTCTTGAAGTTGGAAGAAGCCTTATGGGTCAACTACCACCTACCACCCAATAGAGGAATTGTCCCTCAGCACCACCAACATATGGTCACTTGGTTTCCTGGGAGTCAAGGTAGCTGTTAGCAGACTGCTATGGGAGGCAGATCAACCTGAGGGTCCACTCAGCACACAAGCTGTGGGACCCTGTTCGTGCACATCAGGCTAAAAGAAGGAGCTGCCATCACTGCGTGGTGATGCTGTGAACACCAGAATTACCTCTCCTGAGATTTCCACCAGCCAGCTTCCCCTCTTCCCAGACCTAATGCGACCTCATTTCAACTCCTGCAATGACCCAGTCTCACGTTAAAAAGATGCCCAGTACCAAGAAATACCGGCCTCACCCTCTCCTTGGGGTCCCCCAAGAAGAAAGGACAGGACAGGAAATGAGATTCTCTCAACTTTGTTTACTGTCTCATTATTCAATCAACCAGCAGCAGAGTAAAGTGAACCACCAAGGAACAGGAGTCATTGGAGAGTCTAGCAACAAAAATAATAGTTCCACCACACTGAGAAAGTCCTGCTATGCTGCAGGCATGTGCTAGACCCTGGATATACATGGCTGAATAATAAACTTGGCCCCTTAGCCAGGTGTGGTGGCTCACAGCTGAAGTCCCAGCTACTCATGAGGCTGAAGCAGGAGGATCACTTACTTCTGCCATTCCCAACCCCTGGGCCATGGCCTGTTAGAGACTGGGCAGCAGAGCTCCCCATCCTGACCTCTCCCACACCCCCTTCCCCCACCCGTGGAAAAATTGTCTTCTATGAAACTGGTCCCTGGAGCCAAAAAGTTTAGGGGCCGCTGACCTACTTGAGTCCAGGAGTTCAAGGCTGCAGTGAGCTATGATTGTGTCACTGCATTCCAGCCTGGGCAACAATATAACAAAATATTATTACTTTTTCAGAGCATGTCTCTGAAAATAAATGATAAAAAATTTAAAAAATAAACTTGGCCCCTTACATGGAGGACTCATGGCTTACTGGGTGAAGACAGACATAAATAGGAATTATATGTAGCTTGAAACATGTTTTCTTAGTCATCAGAACAAACGGCTTTGTTTTATTCCTGATTGCATTTGATGTTGCTATAGCACTGGCCATTGTTGACCACTACCCTTTTCTTGAAATTCTTTACGTATTTGGCTTCTGATTTCACTTTCTCCTGGGCTGTCTTTACTTCTGAGACTACTCCTCAGTCTCCTTCATAGCATCCTCTTCCTCTGCCTACACTCTAAATATTGGCATGCCCTAAAGAATCCATCACTTCCCTCTTTGCCTCTCCATCTGCAGCTTACATTCTCCCTGGAGAATATCTTTTGCTCCTAGGCTCTGAACACACCTAAATACTGACAGTTCCCAAATCCATATTCTCCAACTCAGGCATTTTTGAGCAGACATCTCTAGGACATATATTTGTTGAGCAAATATTTCTTTGAAATACCATGTATCAGTAATATTCTAAGTGCTTTACAAATACTAACTTGTTTAAGCTCTTTACAACATAGCAACATAACAACTCTGTAAGGTGGAGGCCATTATTATCCCCATCTTAAACAGGAGGAAACCGAGGCATGGAGTGATTAAGTAGCTTCTCCAATGTAAGCTGCTTCACACAGCTCCTAAACATTGGGGTCACATCTAAACAAATGTGGTCTGGCTCCCAAGAGTACCGTGCCATGCTACAAATTACAAGCACATGACAGATTACGCAAATAGGCATTCAGTTATCTTCTCCGGAAGTCTACTTTTTCATCTGCATAACTCAACCTTCCACCTTCGTTAATGGCATCCTCACCTACTCAGTCTCAAGGAAAGAAACTTACTACCTGTTACATTAAAGATGTTCAGTGAAGGCTTCTGAACCGAATGGAACTGTTCTAAATGGAATCGAAGCATGGAGGAAGCTCAGGACGAGAATTTCCATGGGAGAACTGGGGAAGATTTTAGAGAAGAGGTGACATGTGTGCTGAGCAGGAGGTAGCACTTTACATAGAGCATTACATTTCAGCATTGTCAGGGGCTAAGAGATCTGGCAGTTCCATACTCTCGTGTCACAAATGGTGAATCTCAGGTAGAGAAGAGGAACCTGGGATGTGAACAAATCTAGAGCCCAGTGAGGAGGAACCCTAGCTCCTTACTACTCAATACTTTATCAGTATTTCTTGGCCATGGACTGGTAGAACCAGTGTTGTGGGCAAGTGTATGGAGGCTTGCTTGCAGACCCTCCCACAGACCTGCTAAATCAGAATCTGCATGCTACCAAGACCTCCACATGATTTTTCTTCACACTCAAGTTTGAGAGGTATTGGTCTAGGACTGTTTCTACACTGGCCAAGGGGACCAGATTATTTAGCCAAACCTCATAGAATCCTAATGATTTCATTCCCCCTGGAACCCCCTTTAAGTTTTTGGCAGTACTTCTCTCCCCTGACCTGCACCCTGCCTTGACACCCCCACAGAGATCAAAATCAATAAATATGATCGAACACACGCATATCTCTGCTGGGTAGAGAAGGCTTTTTCCTCAGCGGCTCAAAGCAGACACAGCTGTAAACTATTGGTGAATGTTCAGCAGCTGGTTTTGATGAAAAGGATGAGAGAAGGAAGGAGGGTGATTTTGTCTGTGGTGTTAACCCAACCCCAAGCATTTATGGTTAATGGGGATGCTGGACCTGCTACAAGTTGGTCATAGGTACTAGGAAAAGAGTAAAAGAAATATTGTTAGACCAAACTTTCTTGATTAGCGTGGTCCAGGTAGATGTTGGTTAGAATCCTGGAACTTGAAAGTACTGGGATGATCTAAGCCTCAGAGCTGCGGTCCCCAATCCCTGGGCTATGACCCATAACCAGTCTGTGACCTGTTAGGAAACCGGCTGCATAGGCACAGCACCACCTGAGCTCCACATCCCCCCACCACGAGACCCCACCTCCCCATCCCCAGTCCATGGAAAAATTATGAAACCGATCCCCAATGCCAAAATGGTCAAGGACTGCTGCCTCAGAGTATTAATGAGACCTGGATGGAAATTTGAGGCTATAGCAAATTTGGCCAGAGCTTAAGTGCAAAGGAAGCCAAGGTCTTGGGGCCTGGGCTAGCACTGAAGGGGGATGCTACAGGGATGGAAGGCATGACAGGCCTGGTAGAACCAACAGTGGGGAGGGTGGAAAACAAAATCAGGAATCAAGGGAAAGCATGAAAGCCTAGGCTGTATGTAAGTAGGGAGGAAATAGTTAATTAGAATGAAACAAACTTTAGCCACAGCTGCTGTGGCTGAGGGCCATTTGAAGGTTGGACACAGGATGCAACCGTAGAAGGAAGAGCTGCTAACAGAGTGGGGAAGTCTTCCAGGCAGCTCTTCACCCACAAGTTACTCTTTTCCTGTCGAAACCCATGGAAGACGATTAAACTCCTTCCCCAACAGCTGGGAAAGACATTCCAGGCATTTTGCAGAGGCATTTTATTACACAAGGCATTCATAGAACAGGTTTACATTGGAAGAGAACTGCACCTCCTGAAATTCCTGCATTTGCATGAATATGTGTGCTAGCCAACAGGAGCAGAAATAGCCCAAGTAGACGAAATACAGAGAGACATCTGCATACTCTAGAGTGAACAGTTGGAGGCAGACTACAATTCTGCAGTTGGTCTATCAGCTCTGCTGCAAGGAGGTGATGGGTCCAAATCACACTGGCAGGAGATGCAGAAGGGGACTTGTGGCCAGTGCTGATCCAACAGGAGAAGAGAAGAGGGTTTAGAGAATATCAGGACAAACTGTCCAGGGCATCTAGCACAGGACTGAACGAGAATTCTGCTGGTCTACCAGGTGTAGCAGTTAGCTATAAATAAACTGTATTGTTCACTCCAGAAAGCCAGGTAAGTCTTGAACTGATTGTCGTTGTTGCTAGAGTCAAGAACCCCTTCAAGTATGAACAAGCTGATGGATATGATCTCACCGAGAGAAGATCAAGCAGCCAGCACCCTTAGAGATGGTGCTTATCTGGTCCGTCCCTTTCCTTCTCCTCCTCTCCTGCTCTTGTTTCCAGCCTCCTTTCTTTTTTGTTTTGGTTTTTTAATTTTTTTAAAAATTTTTTTTCAGCCATCTTTTCCCCTTTTCTTGGCCGCCTTCTGATTCTCCTGGCTATAAAATGAAACTAAAGTTTGTATTTTATTATTTATTGCAGAGAATTTTGTGTTTCCTGGTTTTGGTTTAGAAAATGCACTGGTGAAATATCATTCTTTATTTATACTTTTAAATAGACTACATTAACTTGACTTTTATGTTTTACGTGCCTACCCACACTGCCTTTGCCCTAAAAGATGGTACTTTCAATGCCAAAATGACATCTACCCAGGTCTATAACGAACACAACATCTGCAAAGGCTGTTTACAGAGAAGTGGTGTTGTAGATGCCTTCTGAGCTTGCCTAGTAATCCCAGCCCTTCAGAGGGTGACACGAAACCTCTTATCTCACACAATGGGCTGGGGACAGAGCCAGGACACAAAGACAGGCAAGTCAGGTAGTGATTCGACTGTGTCCACTGATTCTGGGGATATCTCTGATTGAAGGTCACAGAATTCCTACCTGTTCACTTCTTAAATCATCTGCTTCTGTCTGCAGATGGTGACAGAGACTCCAAAAAAACCAAAATCGTCATCTTTCAAGGTTAACAAGGAGCTGCTTGGAAGCCCCGGGATGACTGCCTATAGCCAATCCCAGGGAGCTGTCACTGCTCACTGAGGAAGTTTCGGCTAATGAAGAGAGTGGGGCTGGGGGAGCCACATCTGGAGAAGAACCAGCTGTTTGGCTTCCTATGTTGGAGCCCAATGCTGAAGGCACAGGGAGTGGGCTGTTCCCATTCCCCCAAGCAGAACAGACCAGAATGGTCCCAGTAGGATGTCTGCATCCAAGGAAAGCGTGCTCCAATCTGGGGTTCATTCCATGAAATCCATTGTCCTCTCCCCATGAGAGGGGTTCTCAATTAACTTTCTCCTGAGGCCCTTTTTCTCCCCTAGTGATCTATTTCTTGCAATTTTTTTTTTTCTCTCAGATACTGCAAGGTTGACTTGAATGAATACTAAAATTCTAGTGTAGGGTCAAATTTATATAATGCCCTTTATGGAACATAATACTCAGTTTTCTTATTTGTAAACTGAGGGACTAGGCAAACACGAAAGGGTAAGACAATGACTTAGCCCCACAAGAATACTGTCAGGAATTCTTTTTTAAAGAAAAGGTTACCAGACTAATGAGCATTAAAAGGGTTTTCCTCCACATTCTCCCTACAGGCTTCCCCCTTCAAGATCAGTGCAAAAAGAAGAGAAGGAGGGGCTACCACATGGGCAGATGATGTGAGCCAACGGACAGCAGAGAGAGAGCAGAACTTCCCAACCCCTTTTACTCCCATCTTGTCTACCAAGAAGACTAATCTGCAGTCTCAGAATAGTAGAACAAACTCAGATAGGAAGGTGATGGGTGGAGAGATAGTGAAAGAATACCAGAACATGAGCTCAAGTCTTCAAGCCTAGACAAATTTCCTCCCAGAAAGGTGGGACTGGGGAACTACAATCTGTAATCTTGGAGAAATAGTGAAAAAGAAGAGGTGCCAAGTGACTGGAGATCAGCACGTTTGTCTTAATTTTCAAAGAGAAATAAAAGCTGCATTCTGGAAAATGTTAGCTGGTAAGCTTTATATCAATTCCCCTCCCCAAAATAAATTCTGGATTGCACCGTTAGCCAGGCATGGTGGCACATGCCTGTAGTCCCAGTTACTCAAGAGGTTGAGGTGGGAGGCTAATTTTTTCTATTTTTGGTAGGGACAGGATGTCCCTTTTGCTCAGGCTGGTCTTGAACTCCTGACCTCAAGTGATCCTCCTGCCTTGGCCTTCCAGAATGCTAGGATGATAGGCATGGGCCAGTGTACCCGGACAATAAATATTTTTTAATAAATCAATATGTGTGTGTAATAAAAGACTGGAAGGATACATAGCAAAAGCTAACTGTGACTATCTCTGAGTGGGGTGATTTTAATGTTCTTAATACTTAATATAGAAAATTTCTATGTTTTCCACATTTTCTATAATAAGCATGTTACTTTTAGAAACACAAAAATAATACAATCACCTCTTTGAAAGACTTACTCATGACAAATTAGCCTAATTTTCTTCTTCTTGGAAGTATTGCCAGACTGGTAGACCAAGGGAATATGGATTTCCATGAAGTGTTTCTCAAAACCTCTCATGGTATCCTTGGCTCAGATGAAGGGTTGTGGGCCCAGTTAGGGGTTATGGCCCAGCAAGGTGAATTTGTTGAATGACTACACCCAAACACAGTCACACATCACTGAACAACAGGGATATATTCTGAAAAATGGGTTGTTAGATGATTTTGTCATTGTGCAAACATGACAGAGTGCACTTACACAAACCTGGATGGTTCAGCCTACTACACACCTAGGCTAGGTGGTATAGCCCATTGCTCCTAGGCTACAGACTTATACAGCATGTTACTGTACTGAACACTGTAAGCAATTATAACACAATGATAAGTGTTTGTGTATCTAAACATACCTAAATATAGAAAAAGTTCAATAAAAAATACAGCATTATAATCTTGCGGGACTACTGTCATATATGTGGTCCACGGTTGACCTGGTTGTCATTACGTGGTGCACGATTACGGTGTTGGTGAAAGGATCAATGCCAATTCCAAGGGAAGTCTCTAGTGTTCTGATACAGGGATCTGTCTCATTCAGTGTGTTCTTTAAAGGCTTGGATAAAGACAAAGAAGGCCTACTCACTTAAGTGGTAGACAACATATAGCCGGGGACCTTAGCTGACATGGTAGAGGATAGGATTCAGATCAAAAAGGTCTCAACAGTCCTTAACGATGTTCCAAAACCAATAAGGTTAAACTTGATAGGTCTTATATTCAGGTTCCAAAAGTGTCTATAGCTCAAGTAGCAAAAGGGAAAGGGCTGCTTAAGGATGGTTGTGTGAAAAAAGACCCAAGCAATTTAGCCGGCTTAAAGACTGCGATGAGTCAACAGAGCGATGTGGCTGCTCAAATAGCTAAAGCAACCTTGGGTCACATTAATAGAGCTCTCACATCTAGAATTAAGGTTGATTCCAGATTTAGCATTCTATGATCTATGACAGCATTTCCCAAAGTGTCTTCTGGAATATTTCATGTTAAATGGGAGTTTGGTGGTCAACAATAGTTGGGAATTGCTTTATACTAGGCTGGTATTGTGGAGACGCACCATACATATTAGCATATAAAAGATTCTGGGAAGTCCCTCGGTAAAGATTCCTATTTATTTTAACTCAAGTCTTTCTAAATTATTTTTCCAAGCATTTTTTTTGTTTTGTTTTGCTTTTGCATAACATCTGTTAGCAATCAGCACACGTGGGGAAATGCTGATGTACCATAAGCTAGTCTAGGCATGAGATATATCATATCTATCTTTGTACTCCTCTGCCAATAGCACAGGGCAGGGCACAAAACAGGTACCCAGTACATGTTTGTTGAATAAAGAAATACGAATGTACCAAACACTTCAACATTATAAACTCTTCAAATCACACTGTGGCACAGGCAACTGGCACATGCTCAAAGGAGAGCTAACAGAATGGTGGATTTGGAACCTTGGTTATCTAAGAGAAACTTTTCCTGGAAAAAGAGAAAGAGTTGGTCAGAACAAAGCCCTAGTTAGAAAAGAGATGGGCTAGACTGAGCCTTGCTGAAATCTGGAAATGAGACCGACCCACTAGGGCAGAGTAGGGCACCACAAGGGATTAGCCAAGTCCCAAGGCCAAGCATGGATAGAAGAGTACAGCTAAGAGTTTCAGGGTTTTGCAGCGGCCTTCTGGGAGAGAGACCCCCTGAGAGACTGTCTCATCCAGTGATTCCCAGCCCTGGTTACGCACATTAATGCCCTGCATAGTTCTTAAAAGTACCAATATTGGGACCTCTTCTCAGAGCAAATAGATCAGAATCTCTGGGACTGTGGCCTTGGTACTGGCAGGTCTGGGTCTGGGATGAAGCAAGCCAGGCTTCTAAGGCACAAAATGTAAGGAGGCAGTTACCTGGGGCCCCATACGTGCAGGGTTGGCACCTGACAGGGTTGCCACCTTACATTCTGCATGTTTTCATGCCTCATCCTAGTCCTGGCCCCAGGTACTGGCACTCCCTAACATTTCCCCCAGGTCATTCCAAGATGGGGCCAATTTTTATACCCACCAATATACTCAAACTCATTCAATTTGCAGGCCAGGAAACAGGGAATCTGAGGCCACGCAGGAAGTCAATGTCAAAGTGGGGCCAGAACGGACCAGTGGAGTCTGGCACCAGGCAAGGGGCCAAGGAAAAGGCAGGCAGAAGTACTTGGCATCAGACACTGGGGACTCATCCACAGGGACAGAGGTTTGGCTCCGCTCCTAGGGAGGCCTTGTGAGGTAAGACAGGGCCCTGATCTGAGGTACTGGATCCCAAGCAGGGGACAGAAGCAGAAATCTAGGAGTTGGAGAATAAATACAGTCCCAGTCACAGGAGCTGGACTACGGGGCTGACTGTCACCAAGAGCAGACGGGGCCTAGTGATGGGGGTAGGGGGACAGCTCAGGGCGAGGCTGCCTGCGAGATTCGAGATTCGGGGGCCCTCGGCATTCCTCCCCATTGTTCCAGAGCCTGTGCAGAGCTGAGCCAGCAGGACAGAGCTCCACAACACAGTGGGAAATGCAGACAGCTGTAATCTCGGGGAGGCCCCAGGGCCATCTGCAAACATTCGGATGGAAGTCACATGGAAAAGAAATCAGATTTATTTGAAGGGGTTTCAAAAGGCAGGACTCCTAAACTGGAACTAACTGATGGGCACACCTGTGCACAGAGGAAAGTAAAACTCAATGGAAATCAAGCAGGGGGAAGGGAGAGGAGGGGATGGGTAAAAACCTACATAACAGGTACAATGAACACAGTCTGGGTGATGGGCACGCTTATAACCGTGACTCAAGTATTACAGAAGGAATCCTTGTAACCAAAAACATTTGTACCCCTGTAATACTTTGAAATAAAGTAAATAAATAAATAAGCCTCAGTTAATACCAATAAATAAATAAATAAATAAATAAACTTAGCAAAGCAATTGAGCTGTGCATAATTTCCTTTTGTTGTTTTTGTTGTTATCTAGACGGTATTGTCTTAAGTAAAAGCTAGCAGTAAAAGTTCTGAAATGTCAACATGTCGAAATATTTAAAAAAAAAAATGGCAGGACTCAGACCAACAAGGGATATTACAACTTTGCTCCAACATTAGGCATTTCTACCAACCAGCGATTTCCAATAATGAGTTAAGGCAGTGCTTGTAACCTGACTAAAAGCGTAAGGAGGGTGGAAGAGGTGGTTTCCACTGGAGGAGGGACCACATCAACTTAAACGACTGCTGTTGCCTTTCATCTCAAAGAGTCTAAATCTTTTGCCTTTTTATTTTTTTTAGCTCTAGGAGCTCCACTTGGATTCTCCAAAATGCTCTATCCAGGTACACAAGATGGTAAGGAAGACCACAGCAGCATTTGCCTGTAATTAGATTATGAAAGACTGAGGTTTGAATAAACTGTGCAGTCTATTTACAGATAATTTTCAGGTTAAAATTACATCACCGTTCCCCTTATAGTCATCATCCTTTGATTTCTCTCTTCTGTTTCTCCTCCTGTACCTATTTACATTGACCCAGATCAAATCTAATCAAATCAGCTAGCGTGTGGAGTTCTCACTATGGGCCAGGCACTGCGCTCGATGCAGAACCCACCTCGGAAGCCTGTGGCAGGCAGAAGGCTGGGCCCAGAGAGCCAGGGTTGGGGAGATAAGGAGCTGCTTGGATAAACTTCCAATGGCCACAAGCACTCCCTCCCCATTTACTTAGGCCCCGTGTGGAGGATAAAGACATGGAAGCCCCTGGATGCATTTCCCTACAACTGTCACTCCAACTCCCCCAACCCAAAGTTAAGATGGGGACAGATCCTGGGAATTCCAGGATGTGGAATGTGCCTGGTCTGTGCCTGACCCCAGGCTTTCCCCTTCTGGTTTCCTATTTGTTCCAGCAAAGCCTCCAACTTTGGTGCCTCAGTTTACCTGCTTCTCCTGCTTCCTTCTATCTTTTTCTTCATTCTCTGACTCATGGCATTCATTCATGTATTGAATCAAGATGCCTACTCCCAAGGAGACACACAAACTGTTATTGCATACAGTTGTGACAAATGTTACACAGGAGAGCTTGCAGATACTCAGACCAAAAACTTTTCTGTCCCCTGGCTATCTGATGCCCTGGGTCATCTTGATTGTCCAACTGAGACCTTGGGGAGAACTTAAAAGATGGACGAAGGATGGTGTGTGTCCCAAGGCAAAGGCAGAGTCCTGTCTTAGAACACAGCTGGGCATGGACTGATTAACTGCATTGTGACAGGAAAGACAGCAGGGGTTCTGAGACCAAGAATCGCACTCATCTACTCAGTGGGGCGAGCACCAAGGGGACAGCAGAGCCATCAATCCAGGGAGAGGAACACAGAAGGGGACAGATAGAGTAACAAGCCACATAAGAGTGGGGGCAAGAGTAAGCTTTGGGGTTTCAGTGGGCAATATTAGGGGTCACCTTGCAGGTAGATGGGCAGAGATGCACATGAGAAATAAGTCCAATACAGGCAATGCTCAGACGTCCCAGCAGGCAGGAATCCCCCCTTGGGGATGTCTGCTTATGGGTAGGCAGGTAAAAGGACAGGATGTAATCCCTGAGAGGCCTGGAGGTTAGGGCAGGACACTTGTCTGAAGAAGGAATGGCCTCTGATTCTGAGGGCCTGAGTCACAGGAAAATAACTAAGAAAACACTTAGGGACAGAGGCATATGTCAGACTATCCACTTGTCAGAATGAGTCACAAGATTAGGGACAACGAGCAAGCAGCCAGGGTGACAAGACCAAATCAACACTGTTGGGCTGCAACAGCTTGAATTCTTCCTGCCTGCAGTCAGAATTGTTCCCAGAGCCCGGGGCAGTGCTGAGCCCGCAGGTCTGGCAGCCAGGTAGATTCAGCTCAGGAAGGAGAGGGGCGGAAAGCCTGGGAACCAGGTAAAGCCTGACAGATGGAGCACAAACGATGCCTGGTTCTGCTCCAGCTGTTTTGATAGCCTGACTTCTTGCTCATAGGTTCAAGAAGGATGAAGAATGGGCTGACATGGCCTTGGAGAGCAGCTGCTTCTTGCTAGGCATAGGAGAGAGGAGCGCGTGAGTACGGATCTGCAGAACACTCCGGGTATCCTGAGGGGGTGAGGAAACCTTATTAACTGAGAGGAGAACCTTGCTTCAGATGAAGAAGAGAGCCTCAAGTCCCCCATCTGCAGTAAGAATATGGCCTCTCCATGAAGACTGAGAAAGCACTTCTCACTACATGAGATCACTTTATATATAGTCTCTCTTTTATTTTTCTGTGTATTTGCTTAGCTTCTCTCTTCCTCATTAGGAAAAGGACAAGGGCTTTTTCTGTTTTGCTCCCCTTTGTATCCTCAGTGTCTATGACAGTTGGGAGTTAAGAAGTATTTGTTGAATAATGCTGAATGTTTGTGTGAAGGGATCACCGAAGTGACCCAAGATTCTTCAGTAATCGTGCAGACTGCTTCTCAGAATTTATGAAAGAAAACCATGTCTCATGTTTCCCAGAAGGTGTCTGAACCCCAACCAGCCTAACAGGTCTAGGACTGCTGGTTTCTCCAATTCATTCATTTCCCTACTTTTTAAGTAAGGGCAGCAAATCCCAGATCAAGGTCTGACTCCCACACCCACATGTCCTCAGACGGCCTTGCCACTCTCAGGTTTCCGTGTGGACCATCGAAGTGTGTTTGTGAGAATCTAAGCAGCTGAGGATAGAAGCCCTGACCAACTGAGAAGGACCTGCTTTCCATGGATCTGCTTGGCCAGTCACTGTGTGGCGTGTGCTAACGTTCAGAACGCCGGGCAACGGACCCAGGAACAATTTGTCACATCAGGCAGCTCTGGGCTGGGGAAGTCACCGCTTTAAGTGAAATGTTCCAAGAAAAACAAAAAGTAACAACACGACAAAACAGAAAATCTGAGTTAATGATGGAAATGCATTGATTTCCCTTGTGGGTATGAATTACAAATGGGCGGAAAGAACAGTAGGTAACAGTCACATCTGCTGTAAGAGCAGGACCCCTGGCTGTGTTTTACCTGTCCATGGAGTACCCACTGTGGTCCCCGCACTGGACCAGTGCTAAAGATATAATCATGAGCAAGGTAGACCCAGTGCTTGGAGAGTATAGACACTAAAGAGGCAAACACTAAGCTAAGGAACTGTCGTAGTCCCACGCAAACACAAAGCAAGAGCACCTGTCTTAAACTTAGGCACTGGAGCAAGGGCAAGGCAGGCTTCCTAGAAGAAATGACATCCAGTTAGACACCTTAGTAAGACACGAATGTGCCAAGCAAAGACGGAAGGGAGAGAATTCCAAGGGGGCGGAGGAGGAAGAGCATGCACCACAAATTGGAGCTAAAAGGAAGCATGGTATATGCAGGAAGCTGCCGGGACTTCAGCCTGGTTGAGGTGTGAAGGAGAGAGTGGTGAGAAATGAGAGGAAAACAGAGGCCTGATCTTGAAGAACATTATAAATATGCTTAAGAAATTTAGATTTATCATTTTGTCAGTGGTGGGATGGGAATGGGGAAAGATGAGGGTGGCACCAATTGAAGGGTCTTAGGAAGGGGAGTGTGTTCCGGAATAATCTCTTTCCCTATTAATTCTTCTTAGCAAAACTTCTGGATAATGTCTCAGGAGGAGATGTCTTTCCATTTCACCAAGATGTTCCTAAATCCTTCTCTTCAGGGACGCTGTTTCCCACTGTCTACATTCCCTGGCACAGCGCCTGGCACGTAATAGATCCTCAGCACACAGATGCTGTCCCTTTCGTGAGGAACATGGAGTGACTTAACGGACAGAAGGGACATGCTCACTACTGTGCTGTCCTCACCTCCGAAGAATTAGGGAAGGAGGAGAGGCATGTGGGGCAACCTGAGGGAAGCACTGGAAGCCAGAAGGCTGTCCCAGCCTGCGGCACAGAGTGCTGTGTGCTCATCAACGCTGCCATTTCCTCCCAGGCAGACAGGCAGGTGACATTTCCCAGCCGCCCTTAGAATAAGGTGTCACCACCTGACTGAGTTCTGAACAACAAAATGGGGGCAGAAGAGAAGTAGTCCACTTATAAGTCTGGCCGGTAAAGTCTTCTCTCCTATCATCCCAAATCTTTCCCTCCTTGCAGTGGAACATAGAGAAGTCTGAAGATCTGGAGAGGGGTGGACCACAAGATAGAAGGAGCTTTAGTGGCTGAGTGGCCACGTAGAAAGCCACAAGACTAAGAGCAGCTTCACTGAAGTGTGATACAAGTGAGTAATAAACTTCAGTTTCTAAGCCACTGACTGGGATTTGGGAGTTTATCTGTTAAGAGTAGGTAGCCCTAATTACTCTAACTAATATCAGTCATCCGTCAGTAGACCTGGAAGACTGGTTCCAGGACCACCCCCCCACACACACACGCTTACCGAAACCAAGTCCGGCAGTCGGCCCTGCAGAACCTGCATAGAGGAAAAATCATTCCTCCGTATATGTGGGTTTCACATCTTGCAAACGCATATTTGCAATTGGCATTTGGTTGGAAAAAATCCACGCAGAAGTGGACCCGCACAGCTCAAACCGTGTTGTTCAAGAGTCAACTGTATGCAGCTTACTTAGACCCATGGTCACCAGATTCATTCAAAAGGCCTAGAGGAGAAGCTTCATCTACACCGAGCTGAGTCTCAAATGGGAAGCAGCACACCATGCAGAAAATGCCAGTGTCTGTCCGTGAGCAAAGCTCTCCTCCTGGAAGAACACAGATCCTCCCGCTTAAGAGAATCTCAAGACCTCTTTCGGAATGTTCTGTATTGCTTGTTTTGATGCCCAGTTTGTGGAATTCAGAATAAAACCTCTAACCGAAATAAACAACTGACTTAGACATTTAATTCTGTGTTTTCACTGCACATAAATGTTCACGTCTTCACATGGACGTGTGAAATTGTTCAGTAAAAAGCACTGAGAAATGAAGTAACACAAGACATAATATGTAGTCAGTGAATTCTATATGGTGGGGAAAACTTTTCCAGTTGTTACTAAAATGAGGAGTTTTTCTCTTCTTACAAAAAAACAAACAAACAAAAAATTCAGAAACTATAAAACTCCTCCCATTGCCTCACAATGGTCCAGAGAACACATGAAGCAGAAAGACAGTAAAGCTATGGTCTATAAAAAGATGATGTTCTTAGGGTTATGGATAATTTCACAGAAAATTCATCGAATGAATACACAAGTGGTTTAGTATTGCATGGACCTGCATAGTAGCTATTATAAACAGCAGTAGCTAGAGCTACAGAAATACAGCTAATGGAGATTCTGTACTTAGAAGGAAAACTTTAAGAAATTGCTGCCAGGAAGACTGCGAATTTTTTTTTTACAATTAGTATAAAAGGAAGCAACCATTCAAAAGTAGGTAATCTGTCTACAGCAGCAGGGGATATAGTGAAAGATACAAAACCAGGAAGATGAAAAAAGAATTCAAATAGAAACAGGACTTGCTTGGCTAAAATGTTTTAATTCCTAGTGAGAAGGGAAGTGGCGTTAGAACCACATTAAATATGATACCCTGCTTGGAGAATGTCCACTGTTAACTCTATCGGGGATCATTCAAGATAGCTAAAAATTGTAGTCCGGTTTCTTGTGTCCCAGGGTGGCAAGATCAAACCCACCGCACTCTAAAGGAATGAAAACCCAACGAAAGTTTATTCTGTAAGTACGCACGTGTATTATATCATTTCTTAGAGACCATCTTCAGATTGTCAAAGATCTTCCTCACAAATTACCCTGTAGAATTCCAGTTATATGCCTGATCAACAAATGGGAGCTGGGCAGTGGGATTAGTGGGTGTTGTCTAGAGTCAGGCAAAGCCACCTCTCAGCCCTTGCCTGCCTCGTAAGTCTCACTCTTCTTTTTCTCCCCTACAGGCCTCATCTCTCAGACTTCCTTTCTCCTCTTCCCTTCTATCCTCTTCTCCAGCACAAGTCCTTGCTTCTCTTTGTCTAGAGACCGCAGAAAAAACGAACCTGGGCTACCAGTCTATCCCATATTGACTATGACCACCACCCACGTGGCCTGATTGAGTAGGCACACCTTTCTGCCACAAAGAACCCTGACCTTCTGCTGCAAATGACAACTGACACGAAGGTCCCTCCTCTCTGTTTAGGCTTCAACAACTGCTGCAAGAACACTTTCTTACCAAAGGCCCCAATGTGAATACCGGCAGCTCAGCTGGGCCCCCAGCAGTACTAAGAGACTTTGGCTGCTGTCCTCAGACACAGAGAGAGCCAAGGGGACAGGAGAAAACAGCAGGAAGGAGTCCTTGTAATAGAACTTTTGAAAAGGAGCAGGCTGAGATGAGCTGACTATCCACGCTGAGAATAACCTTCTTTCTAGGCTGAGAATGCAGAGGGAGCTCCTCCAGCTATTCCTTCGGAAACAGAATGATTTCAATACTCTATCCCAGGACTTCAAAGCACGCCTTCAACTAATTATTATGAAGATGTGTATTAATTGGGAGGCTGCAACAGCTTCTTAATACTTTATTACCAGCTTGAAAAGCAACTCTGAAGAGAAAATCCAATTGTGTCTAAGGGGATAGGCGAGGTGGAAAGGGGCTGATGCCAACCCTCAGAGCATTAGCAAGCCCAAACGAGACAAAAATCACAGGAAAATCTGTCTTTCCTGTCAACAGAAGCAGCAAGAAGGTCATTACTATCACTAATATAAAAACATGTAGGTCACAACTTTTCTCCTCCAACCGCCAGCCTTCCAAAACTTCAAGAGTAGCTCCACTAAGTGGAATAAACCAGACGCAAAAGGGCAAACATTGCATCATTCCATTTATATAAAATATCTAGGATAGGCAAGTTCATAGAGACAGACAGTAGATGAGAGGTTACCAGGAGCTGCCGGGAAAGGTGGGGAGGGAAGTTGTTGCTTAATTGTTACAGGGTTTCTGTCTCGGGTGACGAAAAAGTTTTGGAAATGGACAGTGGCGATGGTGGGACAACATTGTGAATGTAATGAATACCGTTGAAATGTGCACATAGACATGGTCAAAATGGCAAATTTTATGTTATCCATGTCTTACTATAATTTTAAAAATTAATAATGATGTAATATACTGAAAACCATTGGATTGTACACTTTAAATGGGTGAATTATATGATATGTGAATTATACATCAATAACGCTGTTTGAAATAAAAAGAAAAACAAAAGACCAAGTCTACTAACAATCCTCACCTGCAGGCAAATTCAAGCCTGTTCCAGCTTCTTCCTTCCTTATTTTTTGATTGCCAGATGCTCTGCTAGGCATTGATGGGCAGAGTAGACATGGCAGGAATTGATGAAGTAATTTAAATCTCCTCCTTTCAACCATCTGACGGTTTTAGCATTGAGTATGCCTTTGTGTCATTACTCAGGTTTACTTTCCTAATACTGACCACAGAACTGTGTGGATCCAGCTTAATTTCTGAGTCTTGTCTTCCTGGCAGGGCCTTATTCTGTTGTCGAGGTCTCTGTGTTCACCTCCACCTTGAGTTTCTATTTCACCGGCTTGGCCAACTTACAGTTGCCCTGCAAGGTTCTGCTTTGTACTAAGTCCCTTTCTAACCACCCACGCAGTCAGTCCTTCTGACCTAAACTCCATCCCATCATCTGTGGCCCTGATACCCTGCAGAGAGACCACACTGATGCCTACCACACGTCTGTCTGAACTTCTAAACACCTTCCATAGAATTTGCTTTTACTATGTTCTTTTCCCGCCTAGCAGATAGATTTACAACTTTCCCATGGACCCCTTGTTACCAACTTCCTATCCGTGCTGCAACTAAAAAGACCATTATCCAGCCATTCTTGCAAGCAGGTTGGCTTCCCCATCACACGTTCCAAATAGGAGGTTCTGGTGCTATCTCATCTATCTCCCTTGCCACACTCTGAGTAATTAACCATGACCACAGAATCTCAAGATATGACAGCTGTAGTCAGTGCTATTTCTGAAAGAAAAACATGGTCCTTCCTAGACCAGGAAATCATCTACAAAAAAACACAGATGCATCTACAGTGGTAGCTCTCAACCCTTAGTACACATTAGAATCATCTAGGGAGATTTTCTTTAAAATACTGATTTCTAGACCATACCCCCAGAGATTCTGACTTAAATGGTCTAGGGTGGGGAGTATTTTTAAAGTGCCTCAGGTGACTCTAATGCATAACCAGGTTAAGAGTTATAAATCTAAGGGAACCAGATAATATAGAAATATATTTATTCATTCACTCAACAAGCTTTTATTGAACACCTACTATAAGCCAGCCATAGAGTCTAAGATGCAGTGAACTAATGAGTAAAGTTTTAGGTTCTCATGTAGTTTCCAGTGGTTGACATGAAGCAGGTTCACTGGTTACTGGTTACCAACTTGTCTGAGTCCAGTGAGATCGAAAATGTTCATACACAATGAGTTAGATGAAGTGGATTTATTACTTCCAGATAGGCAGCACAGAACAACAAAAGCCTAGGGTTCACTGCAAGCTGGTCCTTCAAGGCTCAGGGTGGATGGAGTCTCATGTGCATGTGTCCCACTTGCACTGCTGCTGAGGGACCCCAGAAAGAAACCTACCTGGGTTTTATACCCAGAGGCACATGACATGCTGGGCTAAAGCAGGGAAGGACATCCTGTTTCTAGGGGGTGCTGGAACAGAACCCAGGCTGTTCTGGTCAGTCCCTCTTTATCTTAGGATGCTGCATCCCCAGCACATTCTACAGCTATTCTTGAGAACTATAAGCAAGGAAGGGGAAGAATCAGGTTGGTCTAAGGCCACCAGGAGAACTGTCCTGCAGTTGGTAGGGAATGAAAAAAAGAACAAAGTACAACTGTATAGCTAAACATAGAGCAATTATAAAATACGCAAAGTGGATTTGTATAATATGTACACAAGTCTCAGGACCCCTGGATTGAGGTTTTTGGAATGTATGAGTAGATTACTAGCATTAGTGGCATGACAGCAGGGAGCCCATAGACTTCAGATTCAGGCATGGAGTAGTGAAGTACTCCTTTAGAGACGGTCAGAGGCTCTTCCCTGATCTCTTAATGAGCTTTAAGCCATTCATAAAACCAGAGTGGTAGTTGGAAGACAATGGCAGAGGTCTGTTTGGAACAGGGCTCTAAAAGGGAAACAGGATAAACAGGTTTGACAGCAGCTTGTGGAAGGCAGAGGAAGATTGAGCTTCTCTTTCTTTCTAATTTCTTCCTTCTTTCTACAATCAACTCTTTTTTTCCTCTCATTTCAAGCTGTTAAGAAGGAAATAATATGGAGGGGGCAGGTCTCATTCTCCCTACCCTAAACTCAACAGAACGTCCATCGGGGATCCCGGGACAACCAGGGTGACTCAAAACCACGCCAACCCATGCATGTACCAGATCCGATGAGTCTGCGCAGGGGTCTGTATACGTCATACTTCTGGAGGAAAAACAGAAACCACAAAAACGGAATACAAATTAGTCAGCCCTCATTCAGATACAGGGCCAGTGTCCAGCACTGCTGTTGCTGCTTTGGAACATCCCTGCTCCCAAGCAGCCTGCATTCCGTAAAGTGTTAAACAAATGGCAAATGGTGTTTTTGCAAGGAAGTGGACAGAAAGCCAAGTAGGGTACTATTTTAGGTGGTGTTTCCAAGGAAGTTCTCACTAAGGAAGTGACATGTGAGAAGAGACCTGAATGAAACAAAAGAACGGATTCCAAACTCCTAATAAATAGAAAGTCTATCACTAAGATATGGCTCTTCTTTCACCAGTTCGAATAAAAGAAATCTCTCTTGCTCCAACCGGCTTCAACCCAACTCTCTTCTCGAGAAGCTGCCTTCCAGTGGTTCTGGGGTCTTGCTATTCACTCACTTCTGCTCGACGCCTTCTTCAGTAAATGTCCTCATATGAACAATGTCCATGGTCCATAATTCCTGCTGCTGAGTCCAAGCTTCCTCATAGAGTTGCAATCTGCCAAGCTAAGGCCTTCTAAGGCCCTCCAAGGCCTCCAACCAGCTCTTACTCATATTCACAGATGGAACTGGAAACCCCTTTCCGGGTGCTCAGGTTCCTTCTATGCCATATGCTAGCTGGGGGAGGCTGGTTTCCCAAAGGTGATCACAGCCCCCAACTCATCAACCTTGGTGCTCCCTGCAAACCCTGTTGACTAAAACTGGCTGAGCAGTGGGACCTCCTGAGACAGCCTTCTTCTCCCAGAGTCCAGGCAGATGAGGTCAAGGTCTCTTCTGTTCCCCAAGGATGAAGGTTGGGAAGTTCTTCCCTGTACTTAACTTCTGTCTCTTT
>VBSM01001265.1:71175473-71190423 GCA_008086735.1 Cheirogaleus medius | reverse complement strand
CCCAGTTCAGTCTACAGGCACAACCACTATTAACAAAGAGGACGCATCTCGATGACAAACTTCTATGTTTGTCAATGTTGTAAACATCGTTACCAGACATAGAAATACACGGGAAGTAGAAGGCATGTACCAAGGTGGTAGCCAACAAGGGTTATGACCAAAACAGTATTAAATACTAACCAAAATATAAAGTCCTAAGTAAAATAACAAAGAATGTACCCGAAAACCTATACTATGCTGTTTCCCTGGGGCAAGAGGAAGGAAGAAGAAGAATCGGATTAATGTTGCCGGAGGATTGGCAGAAGGGAAGAGAAGAGATTTAACCCTCAGAATGGTTCTCAGCAATGTCAATGGGGCTTTTAATGAAACACTTTCCTTCTCAGAGAATCTAAGTCAGGAGTTCTGGGGTGGGGTCCAGGAAAAGCTCCCTCCTCCAGGCGTTGTGATGCATATCCAGCTGTGAGAACCATAGAGTTGGACAACACATTTCATGAGGAGAACAATGCCCTGCTCAAAGGTGCATCGCCAGTAACCAGGGTTGTGCCTGGCTCATGTTATATGTACAAAAATGTCTGTTTGAATGACTGACCAAATGGCAGACTGACAAATGGAATGGGTGAATAGCATTTATTAAGTGTCCACAAGGTACAGGCTTTGTCTTGGGAGCCTTATCTATAGAATCTCTTATGATTCTATATCCAATGGGGTAGATGTTATTTCTACTTCAAAATTGGGGAACTCGAGACAGAAAGACTGAGTCTTTTGTTCAAGTTCATATGTCATACTGGAGGAAGGAGCCTAATCTCTAGCCAAATGAGAAAGAGAGGGGAGAGGGCAGGGATAGGGTCTGGAACACTGATAGTTTCAGAATTTCTATAAAGAAGGGGTACAAGAATGGCAATCTTGTTGAGTAGTGTTAGAGGACTTGTCCTGACATTCTGTTTGCAAGCCAAGCATATTGATTTTACCTATATGTTTATGTGGGGAACTTGGGGGGAGGCTATTCATGGAGATTGGGGGAGGGGCATTCCCACCCCATCCTATTCTACTCCCCAGCAAGCCACTGGTCTGGAGGAAAGAGTTTGACAGTTCCCAGTTCATCCTTCTAATATCTCAGGGAAACAGAGAAGATATCCCAGGGTTCTCTTAACTTCCCTCATTTTTCTCTGTCTGCCAGCTAATGCCTGAAATTTATGCCAATGAAGAAAAAGTTTTGGTTCCCTTAATTAAATGTGAAAGACTTAAGATACAGATGTGATTGTATATTCAAATTCATTCACACTAAAGCCAATCTACCAATAAGAGTAAATGACTGATAGCAGGCACTGTCTTATTTTGAAAAGGAAAAGGAGAACAACCTGACATTTTCCACTGGGGTGGAATAAGGGACTCTTCTTCATCTTTACAGATTTGCCTAGGATGAGTCCTATTTACATGCAACTGGGAAGGGACAAATAGAAGTCGCACGTGGAGATATTTTTGTCATGGGCAGCTGTGAATACATGCAGCTTTTCTTCAAATGATTTATGAAGGGGTTTTTGTTTGCTTTTAAAATGTGGAATAAAAGAACTCCATTCCCCGAGGCTTCATTAACTGAGGTACCACCGGCCCCAAAGCTGCCTGTAGAATCTGCAATGTGCTACAATGGTCCAAATGCGAATCCCGGCTTGGATATCCAAAGGCTCTAGAACTGGAAGCTCAGCTCTGCCCCCAGCAGGTTGGGGTCCCTGAGCAAGTTCCTTATTCTTTTAGTACCTCATCTGTAGAACTGGAACAATAATACCTGTGTTCACGGGACATTTATCAAATGTCAGCGTGTAAAGCGCTTTTCCTGCATTATCTCCATTAATCCGCACAACACCACCATGAAGTATGCACTCTTATTTTCCAACTGTAGCAATGAAGACATGAATCTTAGAGAGCTTAAAGTGAGCTGCCTGAAGCAGCACAACTAGTAATCGGAAGATTGGTTATGTCAACTAAGACCCGACTGACCTTGGAGTCACCGTCTTAGATACACTGTGTTATAATGAGTGTTGCTTCATGGAGGGAAAAAAGAAATGATCTAGCTAAACATGCTCTGGTCAGTTATATAAATATATTCACATTCACGTGTACTGTGATATATGCACATATATGTATAAATGTAGATATACGAGAGATATATGTCTCCCATTTAACACTCTCCCATGCAGCCCATATTGGTTCTAATGTCATTTAGTTCTCAAATAGGTATATGGAACCATTTCTCGACACCAGAGGTTTTCCAAATGTGGCACCTAGGTCAGCAGCATCAACATCACTTGGGAGCTTGTTAGATCAGAAATGCCAATTCTGGAGTCCCACCCCAGCCTACTGAATCAGGAACCCTGGGGGTGAGGCCCTGTAATCTGGGTTTTCACAAGCCCTCTGGGTGTTTCTGATGCATGTTGAATTTTGAAAGCCATTCAGTACTGTTGAGCTGACATGGCAGACGGTCCACTCTCCACAGTGACTATAAAGGCACCAGACTGCAATGCACTCAGCCATTGCCCTCTCATGGTCCTATGGAGAAACCTATGGCTTCTCCTCTTGTTATTTATTTTGTATTCTGGCAAATGGTTTTGACTCTCAAATACTAAGAAGAATATTGTGCATATAATAGTACTGGATTTATCACAGGGCAAGTGAGGATGAGTATTATACTGAGTGTTAAAATAAAGGCTTCCCAGAGAATCAAGGTGTGTTCAAATAAATGGTCCAGGAAACAGAGGATTACAGATGGGTAAATATTTTTTTATGTTATGGAGGGCAGGATAAGCATCCATGCATCCTGGAAAAAATTGACCAGTATTTCTAGAAAGAGTAACAGAAAAAAAATTGGTTGAAGGCATGCCATAACATCAGGGGATTTGAAGAAAACCAAAGAGCTATTGCAGAGAACTATCTCCATAAGGTTAAAGAGGGTAAGTGTGTGTATATGTACGTGTCCATATTATTTATCCTATATTTGGCATATAACATGGCCTTCAGGATTAGTCCAAGTTCCTAACCGGTTTCTAATTGGGTCCACCACTTCCTGATGGTTACCTTGGGTAAACTACTTAATATTCCCAACCCACAGTTCCTTTATCTTGGAAATGTGGGTAAGAATAGTATGTCCCTAGTACAGAGAGTATTAGATTGATCCGGCACTTTACATAAACCTTGGTGTGTACATGGCAATTGTTCAATAAGTTTTAATTATTATCAATGGACATGGTAGCAATACCGATATTGTTTCCTTAAACTAGGAAAGCTTCTTTGAAAAGATGAGTTTTTGGTTGCGGTCCTTAGGAGAGGAGAGGAGGGTGTTACCTAATATTAATAGAATCCAGTAACAGGCCCCAGAAGTTTTGACCTGAGCTTGCTCATGGCTGATGCTAGCCTTCTTTGTGAGAAGACATACTCTTTAGTGATCTGTTCCTCCTACTCTTGTGTCTTGCTGAGCACAGCCCCTTTCCCCAGCCCTTCCTAGAGCCCTAACTACTTGCTTTGCTGGAGTCTCCATCTCTTTCTCCCTTTCAAAAGCTTCCTCTCTTGAATTTATTTTGCCTCCGCTCTCTGATCTCCAGCTTTGGTTGTTTCGAATCATTTGGTCAGTAAGGTCTCCTAGGCTGTTTTGGGTGGCATCTAGGTATGTCTGCTTCAGGAGGAAGCTATCCTCTGAAAGAGATTTTTCCCTGCAAGGAAAGCTAAGCGAGGTTCTACTCACAGCACCTTGCCAGGTGCTTGTTGCTCCTTCTGTGCAGCTGCTGTGGCTCATTTCATTGCACCAAGCTTGAGCCTCATTACAGCACAAATCCTGGCACATTGCATAGTACACTGTAGATGCTTCATGAATGCTTGTGGCTTGAATTGGTCCTATAGAAGTTTACATTTTAATAGAAAAGAAAGAAGAAGCAGTAGAGAGGTCAGCCCCCCAAACTGCAAAACAATTCAGAAAGGAATTGATGCAGGGAATAAGGAACAAAGAAGAAAAAAGAGACAGAGGGCCTCTCTCACCATTTTTTTTTTTTTTCTGACATCACAGAAAATGACCTGGAGAGGGGAATATCAGCTGAGAGGACAATGCCAGAGTCAGACACCCCTTACCCAGAGCTGATCCTGGGTAAGGCCTCACAACCAGGATACCGGTTGGGATTTGTTACTTGGCAGCTCTCAATGTGTAATACCCCAGGGAAGAAGCCCTGCAACAGGGCACACCTCCCAGGCTGGGGAGGGAGGCAACAGCTCTTCAGTCTTCTGCCAGTGGTGTCTGGGCAGCTGGCATCCCCTCCCACCATGCTGTGTATTTACCCAACTTCAAAGGCCAGGGCAGCCATCAAAGAGAGGAAGAGGAAACAGAGACAAGATTAACTTTCCCCCTCCCTACCTCTCCCTACCCCTCTTCTCCATCAGAAACTCTCGTTTGCCAAAATGTTAACTAGCAGTGCACACTATCATCTGATACATGTGTTTGCAGCAAGAGACAGGAGGAAGTTCTCAATCTGGGGCCGAGATATGACTATCCCAGGCTGGTAGGGTAAAGCTATAAGGGCCTGTTCCATAAGGTGACTCTTAGGCACAAATCACTGCCAGGTTCCACAGCAAGAGGGCCATGGTGTTTTGTTTTGATTTTGTTTTAAACTAAGTCAGGATCTAAGAGTATATGCTAGATCAGAATGAAACCTGGGGAGCACACGGAAAAGAAAGAAACCCATACATGTACAGGTTGAAGCTGGTTATACTTCACATCAGCCTGAGTTACCTGACCCAACACAAGAATAACAGACAGTCAAGGAAAAAAAAAGACATTGAAAACAAATGACATCATGTAAAAAGCATGGGCTTTGAAATCAGATAGATCTTTGCAAATTACTTCACCTTTCTAAGGTGCAATTTTCTCATCCTAATAATAATAATAGTTGTTGCAAGAATTAAATGAGATAACTTACATAGAATAAGTCATAGTGAACACTCCATAAACATTAGTGTCTGTGTTCGTTTCTTGAGGCTGCTATGTCAAATCAACACAAACTTGGTGGTTTAAAACAAGAGAAATTTGTTCTTTCACAGTTCTGGAGGCCGAAAAGTCCAAAATCAGTATCACTAGGCCAAAAATCAAGGTGTCAGCAGGGCTACACTGCCTCCAGAGGCTCTAGGGGAGAATCCGTTCCTTGCCTCTTCCAGCTTCCACTGGCTGCTGGCATTTCTTGGTTTGTGGCCATGTCATTCCAATCTTCAAGGCCAGCATCTTTAAATCTTGGGTCCATCTCCTCTGTGTATATATCAGTTTTCCCTCTGCCTCCCTCTCATAATGATAATTGTGGTTGTATTTAAAACCCACCTGGATAAACTTCCCATCATGAGGTCCTTGCCTTAATCACATCTGCAAAAACTTCTTTTTCATATAGGGTAACATTCACATTAGGACCTGGATATTTTTTTTTTTTTGAGGGGGGAACATTATTCAGCTTGCCACAGTGACCTTCAGGTTTTTGAATGGCAGGAAAGAAGTGAGAAAAGGACAAGAAGGGAGAAGTTACCTTTTCATATGAAATGACATCATATGCAAACTTAACATTCAATTTGGTTTTTTTCCAAGTTGACAACTGGGAATTACAAGGCAACAACATTAGTAGGTATATCGTTTGGATGTGTAAATATAGTCATGTGTTTTGAAATCTGGTTGTATTTATAGTCAATTATGTTATATATGGTTTTTTGATTTTGTTAATATAAGGATCATAAGCTGATTCTTGACATAATTATGTCTGTACGATAAGGAATCATTTAACAGGATTTTAATATATTTGCCTAGCTTTTTCCTCTACATTTTAGATGCTTCCTCTGTACAGCCTTGAGCTGTAAGTTAACTTTTCACAGATCTTGACTCTTTAACTTGATTACAAATGCTTTGAGATAAGAGAGCATGTCTTGTACAGCTTTGTATCTTTCTCAGTGCCTAACATAGTATATTGGTCAATAAATATTTGCTTGACTGATTAATTTTAAAATACCCAGGAAAGCAATTGTGAAGAAAGATGAAGTCAGGTCTATTCAACATTTGAGCTTCATGAAGAGAGATATTAGGAAAAAAATATCTTAAACCTTGAGGGAAATATTGATACTTCTCTTTCTTATTCCATGTTTCTCAGCTCTGATTAAAACGTGTATACCTTTGTCAAAATGCATTTCAAACTAACCAAGGAAAAACAGTAATATAACATTTGAATACAGATCCTGTCTGTTTTATTCCTTTTTTCCAGTGAAGTAGTTTGATGATCTAGAGCCCCTTAGCAAAAATTCAAATAATGTCCCCTTAACCTTTTTAAGGATCAAAATAAGCCGATGTTAAATTTTTCTACCAGAAAGGGCCTCCTGTATGATGTGCCTATGAGTGGGGAAAGAAAAGGGAGGGCTTCTAAAAAAAATAGATTATTCATTTAAGGCAAGCTAGCACATAGTTTCTACAAATATTAATTTCCTTCTGTTTTCCTTTTTGCTTTTTTTCCCATTAATAATAAATAAGCTTAATAGTCAAGAGAATGAGCAACTAACCTTCAGAAAAATGATAATTCCTTCAAGAGTAGAGGGTTTCACTGAAATGCAAAATGTTTGTAAATGATGTATTTTATGGTGGTTTAGAGACCTAAAAAAAAAAAAGTCCCATAAAAATCTTGAAATAAAAAGACTGTTTATTAGTTAGCAGGGTGCTATGATTATAGTCTTCCTACTGTGACTTCTAGGTTGTTCTCTGTGTGTCCTGTCAGCGATTCTGAGTTTTTGGACTTTGCAGGAAATGTTAGGTGCAAGGGTGCTAAGCTACCTTAAGGTTGTGTCTTTCGAGGGAGAAAGTGGATTTTTCTTTTCTGTGTGTTTATTTGCAATGCCTTTCAGAGTTGAGGAGCAATCTTTTGAAAATGATGAGAATATGGAATTGGCTATTGTAACCTGATTCAGCCAACCAGTTCCATTTGGGTGATTTTTAGCCTGCCTCTGAGAAACAGAAATGGGCAGGTTGGAATCTCCCCAGACCCCAGATAATTGAGTTGAGCTAGTGTTGTGTACTCGATGGTGGTGCATTAGCTGCAGCCCTCTTGCCCTCTGCAAAAACATACTTCTTTTCTCAATTATTCAAAATAAATAAATCAATGATATCATAAAAAAAGGGATGAAGAAAACATTAGAAATAACCACCCTTCTGCTTCTGTATGGAAAGCACAGTTTAAACTTCAGTGATTTTAAAGACAATTTTAGTGAAAGGAGAAAGCCCATCTGTAGGGCTCGGCAAATTAATTTTGAACATTTGAAGATAAAAAGGCTGAGTTCCTTGGAACTGGCTTTAAAAGTCACAATCCATGGCAATCTGAGGTATTCATTGACTAGGGGCTCTTCTGTTTATTCCAAATGCCCCTTTATCATTGGTTTTGAAAGACTATGGCTTTCTGTAAAGCATTGCCAATTGGGAAAAGAATCAGATAACGCAGAAGTGATGCCACCACGATGACACCCCTTTAGGCCCTCAATAGGATTTCTTCTAAATCAAAAGACTGCACTTTATTAGCGCATTCTATGGAGGAGGGGGTAAGAAAAGATGGTGGCTTTTCATTTTTTTCTTTTTCATCTTCCTAGCAAAGCACATATTGAATAAAAGCCCCTGGATGAGCCACAACGCAAACCCAGAGGGTGGAAGAGATAATTTTGTAAATTGTAAATCAGAAATTCTATTTGCGGTAGATGCTGAACACACGTAATTTACCAGCATAACATTGTTACCCTGAACATAAACGTGATGGATGGCTTGTGAGTTTGAGAAGAGGGGGCAGAGTCATTTAAATATCAAGTATGTATGACGTTCGTAGGTTCTCTGGATATCAAATCTTAGCCTCCTCGGAGATCCTTTAGGTGGAGGACATTGCCCTATTGGCACCGCCTGGAGATGGAAGGCTGGACAAATGACCTGGGAGCTGCTCTTGGGTTTGTTTCACAATCAAACAGATATAAAAGCAGATGAAGTGAGTTGGTGGCATCTGGTGTTACGATGATTGTGCTTTACAACATACCTCTTTAGAAGACTAATATGCCAGAGACCTTGCCAATTTGGAATTCCTAACCTTTTCTAAGTTTGAATTGACTTCCACAAGATTTTTCTCCTCCTTCGAATTAGCAAGCAAAATGTACCACTCAGGTTGGCTATATGAACTGAGAAGCCAGATAATTGACTCTGGTGGGAGGACATGAGTGGATGGCATAGCAGAATAAGATCAATCCAAAGTCCCATAGAGTAGCTCTCCAAGAAGTGCAGTTAGCTCTAGGGTCCTGATCCTCAATTTCTCTTTCTCAACCTAGTGTAGTGAGCAGCGGCTGTACACTTTCCCCACTGATGATGCTCTTTCTAGGCCAGAGCTGACACAGACAAGAGGAACACTTCAGATGAAAGATAAATAACAATTATTAAAAATCATAGAGCTTTTTTTTTGGTAATTGAAGTCACGAACTATACTAATTGCCTCTGAAACTATATGCTATTTACTGCATTTTATTAACTGCACTGTAGAGGAGTATGCCCTTTCTGTGTATTGGCATCTTGTAGATATATTGAGATTTTTGCATAAATGTGTTATTCATCACAGACCAAGCCACATAAATAAAATATATAGAGAGATATTAGTACTGTAACCAAAGTCTTAGAGAAATAGCTTAGCAAGTGACAATGCTGTCAGAGAACATGAAAGACTGAAATTAAGCCTTGCTTTTCTTCAAAACATGATCTTTAAACAAACTGAACTTCAGTTCTTCACAGTCTGGGGACAGGTAAAAGAAGATATTCAAAGTACCACGTGGGGTTCCTGCTAGCTGATAGAAAGGCATCCTTGGAGAGCTGAAATAACTTTTTAAAAAGAAAAAAACTACTTAACTCTGCAAAAGAGTAAGATGATTATTTCTCTTCTGGAACCCTTTTGACAAACCCCTACATTTTCAAAGAGTTACATGGGATTTAGCCAGGCATTGACTTCCGTGTGAGTAGCATTGCTAAACTATATTTGGTGCTTTGGAATTTTAGGGTTTAGTCTTTGTTATAAGTCAGACAACAGTTTGATTTAAGTTGACAGAGTTTGAAGAATAAATAAACATGGGCACTTTGGTGCAAAAATACAAAGCTCTAAGTTGCCCACTAGTCACGCAGGGATAACCTGGAAGAAGGAAAAACAAAAGTAGAGCATCTAAGTCCAAATGGTGTTGAAAAATTTGAGTGTCATTTGAAACCATAAGGACAAACATCAAAAGTTAGAGCCATCATATGACCCCAACAATTGGCTTTTGAAAATATTTTTCTAAAAAGTTTTCCTGTTTGGAACTGCAAGATAGATTATCAAGACAATTTCTATTCAGAACTTGTCCTGTTTACAACCCATATTACAAAAAGTTTTATTACCATTGTCATCTTTTAGCAGCATGAGTGATACGATCTCATATTCATAATATGGCTATTTTATATTTGCAGCTTTATGAAAATCTATAGATATCAATATCTGTTTTTAATGGATCTTGCAGAAATCCTGCTGCCTGGGAAGTTGTATGGTACTGCTATGGAATTATCAGAAAGCCTCATCTGACAATTATGATATCATATCAGGAAAATATGACTTTTAAAGTATGGGAGAAAACTTTTACAGTATCATGACCAATCATATTTTAGTTTGGAAATAAAAACTAAAGTCTATATGTGATAATTAGTTGAGTTACCTTAGTTGCAACAATCCCTCTATCCCACCCAAGGCTGTCTGTCAGTGTCAATGAAATTGAATGTCAAATTGAAAAACTCTAAAGCTATTTCTTCCATATTAGAGAATCACTGGCAAATCACATCTTCCTGCACTACTGGCAAGATAAGCAAAATTAGCACATACCTCTCTTCTTGTTTGGTCAAACTTTAATCAAACTGTTTATACTGATGGTGATGTAATCATATACTAGACCTCAGCATAAAGGGATCTTTTTTTTTTTTTATGAAGGGATCTTTAATGCTAACGTTTGATAATCTTTGTGAAATGTATTCATTTTACCTCTCTATGAGAGGTTGGCATGGGTAATCACTGTCTCTTCCTTATTTGACTTCCTTGTTCTTTTCCTTCTTTCCCTATCCCCATGTGCCTCCTTCTTAAGCACCATCCACTCCTTAAATAATTGGTGCTCATCATAGTGGTATTCCTGGCTTATTTTTTTAAAGTCCTTCAACAAACCCAATCTGGGCATATCTCCACGGCTTCAACTTTCACCTACATGCTCTTAACTCCCAGCTCAGTTGTCTGGCTAAATATTTCATAGACACCTCAAAGCCTACTTATCGCAAAATGAAATTATCATCTTCTCGCCAGTGCCCATCCCCCTAAACAAACAATAAACAATTAAGCCTCTTCCATACCCCCATACCTGTCTTGGATGAATGGCACCAATATCTACTCTAATGCTGAAAGTACAAATCTAGGATTCATTTTAAGACTTTCTACCATGCTACCACCAGAATCATCTTTCTTGAATATAAATCTGACCATGCAATTCTGCTAGTTCAATGGGTTCCCATAACCTGTAATGAACTATCAAAACTTAGCATGTTAATCAAGGCATTATCTGGTCCCTATATATTTTTTCCAGTTCCTGTCTTGCCACCTCTCCCCTCTCAACCTGTGATTCAGCCATTCTATTTGTAATTTCTCAAATATACAACATACTTTCCCACTTTTGAGCCTTGTAAATGACCTCCTCACTAGTCACACCTTCCCTCTGCTCCAACAGTCTCCCTGTCTGCCTTGTGAAGTCTTACTCGACTTCTGAGACTCAGCTCAAGAACATTCTTCTGTGTGTAACTTTTCTGTGATACAAAGACATTCATACTTGCCTCCTAAGCAGGTGCCTCCCTTTTCTGTTCATATAGAACTGTGTGCACATATTATAAAAACATTTATTACATATAATAATTGTGGTGTTTTCCTGTCTCTCCTACTGAACTGTGAGTTTCTTGACAGTAGATACAGTTTCTCATTCACCTTTGTATTCCCAGAATTTAACGGTGACTGTTCATTGGAGGTGTTCTATACTATTTTTCTTTTATTGAATACCTATTTGGATCAGCCATAGATAACTGGATATATTCCTAGATATCTGATTGGAACAAGCTATGACTCAGGTCCCCATGGCAAATTTCCCTTCCATGGGAATTGGGGCTGCTCCTTGACCCAGTTTATATATAGTTTGCTGCAACCTACTTCAGTACTTCCTTTCCTTTAAAATCTTGATATTCAAGAGTTTACTGTCAATTCTATGATTCCAGAAGAATAAATCTTTGGGTAAAGTGTTTAATTACTCATTTAGAAATATACATTTTGCAGACTTTTTATTTCATAAAGTTTCAGATAGACTGATATCCTCAAAGATGGGCTTTGTAATCTAATTTTTTACTGTTTTGAAGGCTGGAAATCTGAAATCAGGGTGCCAGTATGATGAGTTCTGATTAGGGCCCTCTTCCTGGCTTGCAGAGGGCTGCCTTTTTGCTGTGTGCTCACCTGGCCTTTCCTCAGAGCATGCTTATGGAAAGAGAGAACTCTAGTGTTTCTTTCTTGTCTTATAAGGGCACAGATTCCATTATGGGGGTTCCACCCTCCTGACATTATCTAAATCTAATTACCTCCCAAAGGCTCCACCTCCAAATACTATCACCTTGTGGGTTAGAGCTCCAGCAAATGAATTTTGGGGGGACACAAACAATCCACAACACAGATTAAACTACTTTTCTGTAGGTACTTAAAGTAATCCCCTAGCAGGGTAAATGCTGACTCCAAATACTGTTTTCATTTCTCTAATAATTTGTCTTTGTTGCTTTTTATACATGGGTACTCAAATAGCATTTTAAAAAATAAGATGTTACTATTAATAGTTTTCATTATCTCTGATGTATTCCCCAATACATGAATCTCTCTTTAATGCTTATTTTTTCATATATGTTTATCGATATTGCTCAACTGTTTTAGTGAAGGCAAACAATTTAAGGTTTCTCTCCCTCTTCCTCTTTAAAGTGTCTCACAACAACAACAACAACAACAAGAATGATAAAAAGAAAACAGAAAGAAAAAGGAGCTGGGCTCTTGGTGCTTCTGGCAATTTTATTCTAACACAAGTAGCACCCAGATTGTAGTTCTGATAAGTATTTCAGTTCTTTCTTGTAAAATTAAATTCACAAAACAATTGATTATCAGTTATAAATGGCAAAAACACCATCTGGTTTTCAAAATTGGTTAAATCCATGTAGCAAGGGGAAAAAATGTTGGAACTTGTAGTTGGCGAAGAGTTCTAGTCCATGAAGCAGAAAATGACGAGCTTTACTATGAGAAAGCCAGAGTAGTCATAACTTGTACTTAGCGGCTGCGGGAATTTGATACGTTCTTCACATGTTCCATATGTTAAACTGCTTGGCGAGATCTTCAGTGTGAAGGAGCTGGGGGTGGGAGAGGCGTGTGGCTAGTGCATAGAGTCGCAACAGCTTAATCCTAAATTCTGAGTTCTGATTCTTAACATGTAGACCCAGTGCTAACGGTGTCCCAGGACTCAGTTTCTTTACCTACGAAATTGAATGTGCAAGTTTCTTAACCTTACGGCACAGGTGGCATCTTTGTGGAAATTTCTAAAGCTATTTGCATTCCTGTAGTGAGGTAAGTCATACAGCATTAGCATTTCCTACAGAAATGTCCCATGTTGTTCTTTGCCAACTGGAAATTTGAGTAGGTGTTCATTTGATGTGCCAAGAGAATGAAGGGAGATGAAAACACTCCGCATTTCCCAATGTCCCCATACTGTGTTCCAAGTGTGGGAGGAATGGGGCCTGGCTAGATTCTCTTGGAGATTCAGCCTCATGAGGAATGCTTTTCCTTAGGAGTATACTACAATTCCGTTTTTTTTTTTTTTAAAGAATAATATTTCTGGGTTGCTGGTGTGTTTTCATCTTATGTTAAAAATGTAGCTATCCTTTGCTTATTATTCATGCATTGTAATGTGAAATTTATTCATTCACTTAACGGATATTTATGGAGGCACAGTGGTTAATTGCATAGACTCTCTGCAACTTAGAGACTGTGATCTTAGGGCAATTGCTTAATCTTTCTAACCATGTTTGAAAAACAGAAAATGGGAGATAATAATAGCACGTACCTTGGGGATTGTTCCAAGGATTAAATGAGATTCTGCACGTAAAATGCCTAATAAGAACTCAATAAACGATTACCATGTGCCAGGCCCTGTAGTGGGGTTCCTGCCATATAGGATCTAACGTTATAGTTTACATATTTCTTTCCACATACATATGGCTTCAATTTTTTTATTTTGATTTTGGTGGAACTCTGCTTTGTAGTTGGTCTGATCCAGGTATCTTCACTTCCAGAGGTGATAAGAATAGATAGGACTTTGCAGACTGGGCATTATCCTTGTGACCATGTGATGATGGTTTCCTGCTATTGCCCTGTTGGAGCTTTCCCCACTTGTGGAGGACTGCCTGCAGTTCATGCATCAGGGCTTGTAATTACAGAGCAGAATATCCAGGGCTGTGAAGACAGGGCAGTCTCGAAATTAGTTTATGCATAATGGATAATAGAAGGCTGTTTTTAAGTGTAACTCATTTGGTATGTTGGCAGATCTTGACTTCCTTTTTGATATGTATTATTTATTTATTTATTTCTGAACAAGATGAGGACAGAGGGCTAGGGAAGTCATTGGGTGCAGCTCTTCTAGACCATAGCTCAGATTTAGCAATTTACATTCCGTAATCTCCTGGTCATTTAGCCACAGATAATTTGTCATGGTTTGTTTTAGCTGTTGTGATATTGATATTTATTATGCAAATTGTATTTCCTACATCTTATTGTTCTGCATTCTATGAATACTTAAATTATTATAAACCTTTACACTTAATATGGCTCGTCCTTCAATTTGATGCTTGAGCAACAGAGGGTCAGAGCGCACACGATCTTCTAGAGGGGAAGAAAATAAGTAATTAGAAAGCAGACAAACAAGAGAGCCAGCTGCCTGGTTGAAAAGAAAGCAAAGAGAATTTTGGGGAGGGAGAGCGAGTCCGGAGAAGCAAGTCGCTTCAGCAGGAGAGCATCTCCCAGAGACACGGGAAGCAGAGAGCACCTGTTGGACCCCAGCCTCCTTAGGAGGGACTGGAGGCACAGAGGAGGAGTGAGTGGGTGTGACCCCCGAAGGAGGAACCTGGAAGACCCTACCTTCGCAACACTCCCGGTCCTCCGCCCCCCCTTCCGTCCCTGCCCTCCAACCCGAAGCCTTGACCGAAGAGATTTTTGTTGTGTAGGTGTATTCTTAAATATATAATATTACATATATGCCATACATATACTAAATACACACATATATATTAAAAGCAGGAAGGAGACCCCTCAACAAGCTCTGCAGCCTGAGCATACCTCCCTCAATCTACCTTTCCAGAGATTCTGCCGCAAAGACGCCGGCTGGAAAATCTCAGAACCCGACTCTACGGCTCCTTTCTCCCAACTATGCCCAAGTCTACCGCTAGGTTGTCGAGCGGGCTCTCCCGCTCCGCCGGACATGCAAAGCACGCATGCACTTCTCCCAGATTGTTTTGTCAATCCGGGGACCTGCGTTCTCGCTCCCCACTCCCGCACAGCCCGGGTTTCCCAAAGACCTATTCCTTCGGTGCGGGGCTAGTGATGGGATTTGCCGCGTCTGTTTGCAGGCCCGAGGCAGCCGGAGTACGGGGCAGAGGACCCTCCCAGGGAGATGCCCTAGCCGTCGGTCCGTTATAGCGGGCGCTATAAACATCCCTAATAAAGGTGTGCAGCAAGGTAGACCCGCCCGCCGGAGCCCGAGTCCTCACAACGCCAAGCGCCCTGGAGAACACTTTTTCCTTGATCGGGGGAAG
>VBSM01001265.1:71143696-71175373 GCA_008086735.1 Cheirogaleus medius | reverse complement strand
CCTGGGCGGGCTCGGCGGTGTGGCCACCGTGTGCCGCTCCGGGGGCGCTTCTCCGCTTGGGCTGTGCCTTTTGTTTACACGCTAGAGGACACAGTTATGTAAACACCGCAGGAGACACGCTGTAGGAAATGGGGGATATCTAGGGGTGCTAGCTTGGGTTTGGGGGGATGCCTGGTTGGCCGCTTCCCCCTAAAAGAGGCTCGTAAAGGAGCTCGGCTTGGGGAACCTACTGGGGCTGTGCAGGGGTGGGAGTGTGGCAGTAGCTTCGATTCCGGCACTGGGGATTTTTTTCTTCCATGCCACTGTCTGTCTCCGGATGTTGTTTATGTGTTTTTCCTCTGTGAATTCTTAATTTATGAGTTACGAGATAATTGGGTTCAGCCGATGCCGGTGTGGTTACAACTTCATTTCGGGTGATGCCTCTGACTGGATGGGTTTAATAAAATGTTCCTGAAAGAGATCCCTCGTGCTGCTGCATTGTAAAAAGCGCCAGTGTCAGTTAAACGTGAGCGTGAGTAAAGGCTCGGTAACTGGCGCATAATAGAGGCAACAATAGACTTGTATAGGCTGCAAAGAAGGGGGCAAAGCGCTGGTGGGGGATATTGCCTTTCGACTGAAAATGGGAGCCATGCGATGCCGTTTGGCAGCGGAGTAGGATTAGATTATGCTTCCCTTGTCAAGCCTGCTCCTTGAAGGCACCGGGCAGTAGCAGCAGTCCTATATTTGTAACTATCTCGCGGTAAGAAGTTGCCTTCCCGGCGAGGGATGTGTGCTGACTTAGAAAGGAGCGGTCTGGAACTCAACCCTGCATGTCAAAGCTACATGAAAATTCTGTTGCCAGTTACCATGGAAGCAGCTTCTTGCTCTTGTGTACATCCCTGTTTGTAGGCTGGTTATCAGATTGTGTTCAAATTAGAAAGTAATTGGGTTTCATTTGTAGAGAGGGGACGAGATGACTTTCTTAAATTTTTCTTTTTTTAATGCATGTTTTTTTGTGGTGAGTTTTAAAGGAGATCTTTGCCCAGCCCGGTTCCATAGTCTAGGGGTAAATTTCAGGTGAGTGCCAAGGGACTTTTCTCTTCCTCAGTCCTTTTAGTGTAAGCTTTCTTAGAGGCCTCCAGTTCCCACTCCCAGGGTTAAAGAAACCTGTTGGTGCTAACTTCGTTAGGCTTGTTTCATTTACATCCTTACTGGGAAAGCGAACTAGAGCCATTGTGCAGTAGGTCCTGGTTCTGTTTTCTCCTGTAACTCATGCCATCCATCCCCTGGAGAAAATCTCCTCTCATCCCTCCTGTTTGGATGGCATGGATGTTAATGAAATGCAGCAAAAATGGGATTGCCTAAGCTCACTCCACGGTGTTAATCATGCCTGTTACGTTTCAGGTGCATGCATGATGCTGTTTTCCATCCAGAGTGAACCAGTGGTCGATCACCCCCCCCCCTTACCTTTTTCTGGATTAGAGAAGATGGCTGATGGGTGGGGGGCGGGATGTGGTAGTGATGGGAAGCCGAGGGGCTGAGTTTGGCTTGCCATGGCCTGTTGAGGCTTGCATACAAGGGATGGGGACTTTACAAAAGTGCCGCCCTGCTATTGTTGCCATTCCCTGCATCAAATTGAATAGCCGCAGGAGGGACTTGCACTTGTCTGTGATAGATTTGATAAAATATCCCTCATTAATGCCACTTTATATTTACAGTGTGTCACTGGAGACGCACAAGGCTTCATTTAGTGACTTGTGTGATGAGACAAGCTTGCATTATTTGCCTGGGACATTTTGGAGGAACAAGAGACCCATTGAGCAATCTTTTGAAATGAACAAATACGAAAAAGGGGGGAATAAAAGAGCAGGCAGTTCTCTGGAACAAAGAGCTTTATTCATATGGATGTTGTACATGCTTTATCCAGTTTTCTCCAATGGCCCTCCTGGTAAAGGGGAGTGGGACAGGGAAGACGCCAACAGGCAGGACACTTTCTCTTCCTCTCTCACTTCCTGACTTCATATTCTTATCGGAGTTGGTGCCCGGCTCGCTGCCTGCTCATCTCCCTCCACTCCCTCTAAAATCCCAGAAGGTAATGGCTTTCTGAATCTGAAGAGAAATTTTGAAATCCTTTCTCCCAGCTCTGAATTTCAACAGAAGAAAGTGCTAGCTACCTGTTGAGATTGATGTCGTTGGTTGAAGGAAAAGAGATGTCACTTTTCTATGACATGTGTCAAGCAGTGGTTGATAGTGAATGTCAGATTGGTAAGATGTCTTACAATTATAACATTAGCCATATTATTTATTTTTAAAGAAATTCTGTGAAAACTAACATCCAAAATTTTGATTATCATCAACGGTGCTCTTGGAGTTTTAGTGACTTTTCCCCACACCTGATACATTTTAGCCTCCTACGTAAGTGAATTTTTATTATTCCTTGTCCTATATTGCTAAATGATTTTTTAGGCTTTAAAAATTGATAAGATTGCTATGAATATAAACTGTCTCATTCTTTTTGGGTTTCTGTATGTGACATTTTAATGCCTAATTGGGCACTTAGAATTTACATTTTGAAAATGGGTGTGTGCGTGTGTATATGTTTTTAACAAAAGGCCCATTTTAATATGGGGAATCTTTTGAATTGGACCAAACTAATCAATGCTGTGATTTGAATAGAAATTTACCAGCATATGAAGAAAATTTATATGAATAAATCCAAAAGATTCAAATGCTGTGTATCTTTCTTAGGAAGAATATCACTGACCATTATTATGCTGGGCATTTTTAACTGAAAATCCAGCACAGAAAGGAGAAATCACAGCGACATCTGTTGCAGAATTGAAAATTTGCTTCTTTGAGTCGGAAGCAATTAGTCCCATATAAGCACCTAATGGTATCAGTGTGTATTTGTCGGTGTGTGTAACTGATACAAATATGTATATCTTCATACTTAGATATACATATATATGCTCATTATATAAAAACTTGCCCACATACAATATTCATATTAAAAATTATTTAATAGAAAATGTAACATTTTAGCACTAAAGCTCTTTTTTTTTTTTTTAAAAAAAATCACCTTTTGAGGAATTAGAGATTCTTACAATTATGGAATTTTTGAAAGGGGAAAGATTAGAAATCATCTAGTAAAATCCTATTATTTTGAAGTGAGGCAGCCGAAGGCCAGTGAGGGAAGAACCTTGCTCCGCAGTTGAACTGAGGATAAGTTAGCTACAGACCCTGGATGGGAACAGGTTCTTTGATGTCCAGCCAGTGGACCTTTTCTGTCCCACCTCCTGGCAGGGATACCTAGTCAGAGATACGGATCATGGGTAGACACTATCTTGGCTAAAAATATTTTATATTTTGAAGGCAGCAAGATTAATTGTTGCTCCAGGTAATAAACCCATGGATCAGAGGAGTGACCTCTGGGAAGAAATGACCAGGTCTTGGTAATGATGCCTCTGGTGTTGACAAATGATTCTGAAATCTCTGAACTTTATTTGGCAGCCACAACACGAATATCGTCCAAAGTACCTTCATAGGGGAGAACCCTGGATTTGTGTTGCTGTAATAAGTCAGATACATGAAAACCAGGCTTCAGAAGATGCAGGTTTAGATTTTTAAGATTTTTATTTGTCTTTGCAAGGAATAATATTAACAGCAAAACTGGTTCCACATAACTTAGGAAAAAAGGAATTGTTCTTAAGAACAAGAACATAGCTTCATTTCGTCCCTTTGCATTAAGCCGAGAAAAAGCTGAGGATTTTTTTTAAAGGAAAAAAATATTTTACTTTTGCAAGATGATTTTTTTTACATTGATCAGATTATCCTTTTTCCATTTTATTATTGAAAATTTCAAATATATACAAAAGTGGAAAAGATCCCATATTTAATCCTGTGTGCAAATCACCCGGTTTCAATAATCATCCACCCCTGATCAATCTGTCCCCTCTGTGCTTCTTCCTTTTCCCAGATTATTTTAAACAAATCCTGGCCATCCTATCATTGCTTCTGTAATTACTTTAGAATGAATATCTGCGATACAGCCCTTCTTTCTCCCTCATAGTCACAGTGTCATTCTCTGAATGTACGTGCAGTATTCTCGACTGGACGTACAGAAGTTTTGCCCTACCCTGCTTTATTGAGGAAGGCTTGTGCAGCAGTGAAAGCAAAGGCAGAGACAGGAGAAGCCAGAGTGCAATTACTGCCTGCACTGAGGAGACCTTCTTGTATGGTTTGGTTTATTTTGAGCAAGGTTTTGTTTGGATCCGGTAAGATGAGTTTTATTGTTGTGTAAATACAGTTGTGTAAATATGCAGTAATTGTAGCTAATCCCTCAACTGTGGTGTGTGATGGAAAGAGCACCCTTGGCGAGATTGGCCATTTTCTAGTTGTTCCCATAATGAATACCCTCCATCTGAGGACTTCTTATTTTAGTTTGGTGGCTGCGAGATACTCCGTTCATATATTTATCTTTAAAGGCCTCCATGATATAAATGCCTTTGCATTTCGTGAATATATTGCTTAAAAGAAAAATGTCTTTTCCCATTTCTAACTGGCTAAGTGCTAATTCCAGCTTATATTCTGTAACTGAAGTGATCACAAAATGCCTTCTTTGGCGTGGGAAACCCATACAACAAGCTGTAAGTATTTGGGCCTTATTTTTGCGGGATGAGGGTGAAGGGTGGTGGGGAGAGAAAAGGTTACTGTCTTTGCTTCTCAGTATTTGCCCCATTGATTTAAAATACGAATTTTTGATTTCAGCTAGAATGTTGGAATGCTTCAGTGTTAATTTCTAAACTTCTTTGGTTTTTCTGAAAATAGGTTGGTTCCATTTTCCAAGGTTCGTGAAATGTGAGAGTTTTTCTTTTTTAAGGGGCTCCTTCTCAAATGTTTTATTAAATGTGGATATAAATCTGAAGCATTAGGTTTTTTGGTTTCCAGCCAACAGGTAATTCCACATAAGATGATTTTGAGGGGTCTGAGTGGCCCTGGACAGGTGAAAACCTGGCCCTGCGTCCCTCATCTTAGCTGACCTCTGCACAAGAAAAGCACAAAGGAATTCGTACATTCAGGGTTTGGGGAGCGCCACCAAAATCGAATAAAAAGCCTTTGTTTGGAAACCATCAATGAAGGAAGAAACCCACTGGAATGTTTGTAATTACAAGTGGCACCTCCTTGTTTAAATTTCAGAAACCACAGTTTCTTTTTTAGAGACTTAAATTGCAGGCTCTAGCCAGCAGCTGCTGTTGTGGTTAATGGGCAGTTTCTCTTTGAAGATCTTCCAGTGCTGGTTCTCAAAAACTTTGGTGCACTTGGCCTTGAACTAGGGTTAGCAAAAAGGGTTAGATGTAAGTATTTATATATATGCACAGCCCAAAAGATGTACGGCCTTTATTATTACTCAAAAGAGAAACTTGGCGTTAAGGTTGAGAGAAAGCAGGTACTAAGAAAGCCTGTTATGACTGACAGGTGTCTTGAATGAAGTGATTATCTTAAGGGAGATAAAGTGGGGAAATTTTTTTCTTTTAGTAGATATTTTACTGGAATATCATCATTTGACCCAACATTTTGATCTAGATATTTCAGAAATGTTAAATAGGCTTGAAATGAAAGTGCTGTGATATATATTTAAATGCTACTTCGTGTTTGAAGTTGATATTCCAGTGACATGGACTTTTTAAAATGCCTAGAATAAGTATCTTGCTCTTGGCAGACTTCCTTGGGAAGGTAGGCGCTCTAATTCCTCTTCAGCTGTCCAGCGCTGGACTGCAGTGTCAACTTAGAATTAAGTTATGTGGTCCCTGGAGGGGGTGGGGAAGAATCTGCCTGAAAACAAAGGATTCACCAACCCTCAATCTCCCATTGTCTGGACCATATCTTCTCTTGGCTGGGATTAGCCTAGAAGTTAACGTTTAAAAAATTGAACCTTTCATCTTTCTGCCATAGGTATTAACTTTTCTCAAAGTCTCCATTATTGGGAATGACACCATCGACATCCTGGTCTCCAAGGCCTCTAAATTTGGAATCTTTTTTTCCCCTCCTTAGCTCTCACTCTTGGACTGAAATAAAATGGGGCCGATTATTTCTCCATGACATTCTCTGGAAACTTCAGTGTCCTCTTCAAACCATGTGTTTTTTTACTAGGTAGCCTCTGCTAAAGCTTCCTAGTCAATCCCCCACCCCAGCCTCTGTTAGTCAAAACTCACATCTACCTACTTTAGTTGGAATTCTTTTCAGGAGAGAATCATGACACTTCCCTTTCAGAAACCTAATGGCAAATTCTTACTTCTTGCATCAAATTCACACTCTGCACTGTTTTGTCTTTAGGTTGTTCCTCAATTGTTCTCTCACTCCCTCTCTAATTGCCCTCATTTCTTATTACTTTTCAGCCCAATCCTGATGGGACTGGAAGACTGATGATTCTCCAGTGAAACTGAGGAAGAAAGTGGTCTCTCCTCATCAGCCTTCAGCTGGTTGCCATTGCATAAAACTACTCTCTTATCTGTTTTTTCCCTTAACTGTCTTTCTTGGTTTATAGGTGTAGGATGGCTGATTTCTCCTTGCCTACCTTGAGAATAAACACCTTCCCTTTGCATCTTTGATTTTAACTAACATGTACTTATCTAAAATATACTTCAATCCAGGCATTTCTTTTTTGGCTTTATATGTGTGTACATGAGAATATTTCTTTATGCTAAGCCAAAGTGTGTTACATGGCCATGATTTTAATGGAAATTTTAAACTTTAGAATGTTGAAAGTGTATTGTGCCTATGTGGTGGTTTGTATTTGAATATAGGGATTTACTACAGCATGAAAATGGTATAATTGACTTAACAAATTACAAGCTGACAAAGTAAGAGTCTCAGACAAAAAGTGAAGTCCTTTAGAAGCAGGAAGACTTTTTAAGGGTCAAAGGGCCTTGTGTGGAGCTGCTGACTTGGGATGAATGAGATTGGCCCCTCTGAAGATGATGCAAGAGATACCACCTTAGAGGAGTATTTGGTGCTCGTGCCTGGTATATGTAGCTACTGGGAAAAAAACAAAAACAAAGCAACAACAACAAAAAACCCTACCTAGAGAAATGGAAGGGAAGTGCTCTAAAACCCAGGCCTTTATTAGCTGGTGTTTTAAACATGTTTGACTTCGGAAGCAGTGTTGCCTAACTAAATGTAGTCACTGCCAGCATCCGGGCAGTCTATGAATTTGGATGCATTTTCGTAGATAACATAGATGGTGAATTATCACTGGCTTAAGAAACAAAAAATGAAATCTTTGTTTCTCGGTCTAACTGCTAAACTTGTTATCTTAAGGATCTTTTCAAAGCCTTTATCTGGTAGTAATATCTGCCAGAGTTCTTCCCTTTTTCTTTCCCTTGTCTGGCATTCTTCCTCTTCAGAGTGTTTAGTTCTTGCTAGTAGAAAAAGGTTGTGCAGTATGATAATACAGGGATATAAAAATTTGATTATCTTGGAGTATTTGGGGACAGACTTGGGAAATAGGTTGTATGTCAAAATGCAGTATGCATTTGGCTCTTTGCTGAATATGCCTGTGATAAACCAAGCCACCCGGACATTGCAAGTCATCAGCTCTTCCGAATAAAAAAGGAACATTACTTCATTTCTCTTGCAGAAACCCTTATTTAAACAATGAAAACTTCAAAGATAGGGAGGGAAAAAAAAGTTAATTTATTACTAAATTACTGCTCAAATGGCTTTATCTCTTAAAAGGTTCAAGTAGAGATTAGCTTAAATAACACCGAATATCTCTTTTCCCTGTGTATCTCTTGTAAGCATGCAAGAATGTGAAGAGGCCTCTGTCTCCTTTCCTTTAGTTTTGTTAGTAATCACATGAGTGTTGCTGTTCATTTCCTTTTCCTAAAGCAAACCTCTCCACTGCGGGGCCAGGTTGGCAAGCAGAATACCCAGTTGAGGTTACAGAACAGTAAAACCAAGTGCTTTACTCAAACAACTTACCTTACATGATGGCAAAAATAAAATAAAAGTCATTTATATGAACATGCTTAAGTAGGAAATATCTTTTATCTATCTCTATCAATCAATCACTTTTATTAAAGCAGCCACTACCTAGTGGTGGGGGTTATGTCTCTGGCTACTACTACTAGTAATTACGTTTGTAAGTTCTTCACATGTTAGGGAATACCAGAAAAAAAAAAAAAAACTATGTTAAGAGGATTAATTGAGGATGTACTTAATTGTCTCTAAGGTGAAACTCAAGAACACAATGGCAGTAATATCCCACCTGGAGTTGAATGTTTTTTGAAAGAGAATGAAATCATCTAGTAACCTTGGAGAAACTGATAATGATTATAATCTGTAATTGCTGGGTCTTTAACACTGAGAGGACTTCATTATTTCACTCTGCTTTCTATATTTTATGTACTATGTTTAATAAAGAAATGGTGTTTCCATAGCCAACCCATAAAACATTTGGTAGAAAAATGAGCATTTAAAAATGATTTTAAAATTGAACATCTACTTTTATACTAGGCACTGTGTTAGGTACATCTGTGTCTTCCAGAAGGTTTTAGTCTATTTTTTCCTTAACCCTTATTTTGAAAAATTTCAAAACCATAGGAAAGTTGAAAGACGAGTACAATGAATACTTGTATTTATTTTACCTAGATCCAACAACTGTTCACATTTTGCTCATTTGCTTTATCTCTGTCTCTCTAAATAATGTATACACACATACTCACATACAAGTTGTACCATGATATTTTATGCTTGAATACTTCAGCATGTAACTCCTAAGAATAAAGACATTTTCCTATGCCCACTCAGTACCATTATTACATTACCATTTAACACTGATTGAATAATATATATCTAGTGTACGTTCAGATTTCCCCAATTATCCCCATATACGTTACTTTGTCCTTCCCAATGCAGAATCCGTTTGCAATCACATATTGCATTTGGTTTTCATGTCTCTAGTCTCTTTTAATCTAGAACCATTACTCTGCTCTCCACCTTTTTTTCTTTAAGGGTTTTTAAAGAGATGTCTTTCATGGCATTGACGTTTTAATATGTCCAGACCTATTGTTTTGTGGAATGTTCTACAGTTCTACAGATTGATCATTGATCATCATAGTTCAGATTAAACGTCTTTGGTGAGAACCGTGCATAGCTGATATTGCCACCTTGTTGTAGTGTCACATCAAGAGGGTCATAATATCAGTTTGTCTTATTATTGGTTTGATCCCTTGGTTAAGGATATAAGTTTAGTTACTTAGTTCAGGTGGATTTACCAATTTCTCCATTTTTGTCTCTTTGTAGTTAATAAGTAATCTCTGTGATATTTTGAGACTGAAGATCCTGTTGTACAACACTCAGTGGTTTTAGTAGCATTAATAAACCTTGTCTGAATCAAATATTATACCAGTGGATACAAAATTGTGATTTTCTAATTCTCTAATTCTTCTACATTGGGTAGAGGCATTCCTGTGTAAAGAAAAGCTTGCCTTCTCCCCTCCTCTCCTTTTTTTGGAAAACCACAATTGGCTCATAGATTTAAAAAATAAAAATTCAATGTGATGTATTTCATTACAATCAAATTTGGCCAGTGGGAACCCATTCAGACTGGCTTCTGTATCCTTTTAATGTGGCCTCATTAATTTTAAAGCACTTTCTTATTTTATGTCACAAGAAGATATCTAAGCTTACCTTATATTTTCCCTGCCCCAGGGAATCAGCTATTTCTCCAAGGAGTCCTGGAGGAAAGGATTTAGTGGGGAAATGGCATTTAGATACCAAACAGTTATGCTCATTGCTAATGACATGCCATTGCATCTAGACTTTTTCAGTAGTTAAAACTCGGAGATAGGCCAGGCGTGGTGGCTCATGCCTGTAATCCTAGCACTCTGGGAGGCCGAGGCGGGAGGATCGCTTGAGGTCAGGAGTTGGAGACCAGCCTGAGCAAGAGCAAGACCCCGTCTCTACTAAAAATAGAAAGAAATTAATTGGCCAACTAAAAATATATAGAAAAAATTAGCCGGGCATAGTGGTGCATGCCTGTAGTCCCAGCTACTCGGGAGCCTGAGGCAGGATTGCTTGAGCCCAGGAGTTTGAGGTTGCTGTGAGCTAAGCTGATGCCACGGCACTCCAGCCCTGGCAACAGAGTGAGACTCTGTCTCAAAAACAAACAAACAAACAAACAAAAAAACCTAGGAGATAGTTGACCCTTGAACAACAGGGGTCTGAACTGTGCAGGCCCACTTATATGAGGATTTTATTCTGCCTCTGCCACCCCTGAGGCAGCAAGAGCAATTCCTCCTCTTCCTCCTCCTCTCCAGCCTACTCAGCTTGAAAATGATGAGGATGAAGACCTTTCTGACAATGCTCTTCCAGTTAATGAGTAGCAAATGTATTTTCTCTTCTTTATGATTTTCTTAATAACATTTTCTTTCCTTTAGCTTACTTTATTGCAGGAATACAGTATATAATACATATACACAATATGTATTAAGCAACTGTTTATGTTATTGATAAGGTTTCCGGTCAACACTAGGCTGTTAGGAGTTAAGTTTTGGGGGAGTCGAAAGTTACATGTGGATTTTTGACTGTGCGAGGGTAGATGCTCAAACTCTCACACTCTTCAAGGGTCAACTCTGTGTGTGTGTGTGTGTGTGTGTGTGCGTGTGTACGTACATATTTATTAATGTAAATCATGAGTTCATACTGATACCTTCAATTCCAGTCTCATATCCCGGTGTTCTTTCTCTCCAGTCTCTATCTTCCATTCCTTATATTTATTTTTCTTCTCCCGAGGTGAAAACTCTGGTTCCCAGCCATATCAGTGCCTTATAATTAGTACAAAATGGTTTTGGAATCACTCCACCAAGACCACCGTAGACAACAAACCTACCAAGTAAAGTTCAAGATTTTTTGCCATTCTTTTTGTCTTTAAAATAGATCCCACTGAGGGTGTACAAGTGTACTATGTTCATAACTTCACAGATTAGTTCCTTGTGTGTTATCAATTAGATATACAGTTAGGATCGTTTGTTTCTGTTTATATTCAATTTTGTTTTTTTTCCTATCCTTGTTGATTTTGAACATGTAGATCATGAACATGGCTTAACAATCAAAACTATGTAAAGATATCTCCAATCCCTGTACTTTCTGCTTCATTCCCACCCACCTTCCTATAGTTGCCAGTTTCATTCTTTTTTTGTATATCCTTCCTATTTTCCTTTTGAAAAAATAATGGGGAGTATTCTATTTTTTACACTTTAAACGAGCCTGTGTTAACATCTGCCTATACCATGTATCCTTAATTGACAAGTCTTGGGTTCTCACATTTATTGTGATGATTTCCACCCTCACTTGGTTGTATTTTACTTTTTTTTTCCCTACTAATTTTAGTTCTCTTCCATTTCTTCCTTCCAAGGTCATAGTTTTACTTGGGTAGTGGCAAGAATTCTGTATTCATTTTTTCCTTTTAATTCACCAAGTTACTTGCAAGAAAATAAGGACTGCCCCTTTCCATACAATACTGTATGTGTCTCTGATGTTAAGTAACCATGCCTCAAGCCCCAATTCTTCCCACTTTTTTTTTAAATTGCAGTATAACTTAAAGTATACAGCTTAGATACTTTTTGCATCTAAACCTCATACCATGTTCTAAAACTGCCTATTGGACATCTAAATCCAGATGTTCCACTGTTAATCTCAAATAATATGAATGACAGAATCACAACTACATTTAGTGTCTTCACTCATGATCTCATTTAATCTTCATGGTCACCCTATAAATAGTTACTACTCTTGTTTCATTTTACAGATGAGGAAGCCAAGAGGAAAATAATAGGTCCCTTGTCCAAGAGATACAAATAGTAACTAGGATCTGAACCAAGCCTATCTTCAAAACCCATAAACACTAACCCTAAACTGTATTTTCCTAAAATTCTTAAGATGTCTAAAACTGAACTTAACATGTGTTCTCCCCACACTTCCCTCTATCCTGCATTTCCTGTCCTGATGAAGGCTACCACCATCTACCCAATGACTTAAATAAACCAGGGAGTCAGAGTAGAGTACTTGCTCCTTTGTTTTCATTTCCCTCTCTGTTAGCTACAAGTCCTGCCTGTCTTCATTTTACAGATGAGGAAAATAGGCTTAAGCTGGTATAACAGCCCCTTAATTGGTCCATTTACCTCTAGCCTCATTCCTTGTAATGCATCCTTAATATGGCTTCTAGATGGATCTTTTTAAAACACACCTTAGATGTTATTTTCTTGCTTAAAATCTTTAAATGTTTTCTTGGCACCTTGAAGATGCTTACCCTCTTTCAGTGTGGCCTTCATCACCTGGCTTCTGTCTTCCTCAAACTCATTTCTTGCCAGCTCTCCACATTGTGTTCTAGCTTTAGGACTGCCAGAGTAAATGTGTGCTAGATGCACCATGCTTCTCTGCTTTTTATATGCTACCTCCTCTGCCCGAATTACCCTTATCTATATGGCTGATTCCCACATACCTTTCAAGATCCACTCAAGCATCGATTCTCCAAGGAAACTTCCATGACTGCTCAGCGTGGTTAGTATCTTTGTACCCTTCTTCTGTACTTCCCTAAGGGTTATTCCTGACTTTTCTTCTTCCTTCCTATCACACAGCCTTCTGTGAATAGTCCAAATCTCCTCTATATTGCTGCTACACATTTTGTCCAGCTTGTTTCCTATGTTCCATGTTGGCATGTTTAAATCCTATGCATACATAAAGGCCCAAGGCCAGTGTTTTTCTTTTTCAAGTCTTATATAATTTCCCAGTTTGAATATGTTTTCCTTTCAACTTCCGTTAAAATTTCTCTAATCATTCCATGACATTTAACATTTTTCACCTTGTTTTATGTTGACATATGTCCATGGATACGTGTCTTCCAGCCCCTCTATAGGAGAGACTATCTTAGTCATCTTTGTATCCTTAACAGCATGCAGCAAAAGGCCCTGCATGTAGTATGTACTCAATAAACATTTATTGAAGCAATTAATGAATTGGAAATGAGGTGTCCATTGCCCATTAAATTATTTCTAACCCTTTTAGCATTAACATGAACAGGGAACATGATGATATTAATTCAGTCTTGAAGACCAGTATAAAAATGAATCACCTCAAAGGTTTTTTTATTTACTCATCATTTTCCTGTTATATAATTTGATTTCTTTTATATATTTTTGTATATATATCTCCTATCCTTTTTTATTTGTTATGAATACTGGTAGTTGGGATATAGAATTTGCCATAGGCCTTAGTGTTTATGAATTTAATTTAGTGGTTGTCTTCTTATCAGCTTTTAGGGCTATAATTCTTAGTAGACATTGTTTTGTTCTTTCATAATGAATGAAGAGCTATCAACGTGCCTGAGTCTTTTGTATCCTGAAAGACTGGCTTCTAGTGTGTTTGTTCATGCTTACTGGTTGGGCAATCATTGGAGAGATTTAGATTAGCAGCCCAGATAAGAGAATCCCTTTCCATTTATTTAATCACTTCACAGTCCTGGGATAGCTGGACTTTGAGTCATTGCTGATGCCATATCGTCACTTTAGAGTTGAAGCAACAAACCAAGAGACTTATCTCTGAGGCCATCTGCTCCTCTTCACCTCAGCTTTCATGAAAGTCTTGTCTTAAGGCTGGGATATAATATATTCTCAGTAGAGGCTTGGTGAGCATAGGGAAATTTAAACCTCAGGGTAACAGTTTTCCTTGTACAGTAATAAAGATGTATGTGGAGTTAGTGGCTATAGGATCAAAAAATAGATCACAGTAATCGAATCAAACCCGAGAAATGGCTTGTTGCTGTGTTTAAAAAAATGAGATGGGTAAGGCAGCGTGTTTTGTGGAGATGCTTCCACTGTTTATGTGACTGTACAGTTGGTGTGAAATAAGACTGTGGCAAAATTAAGCTTATAAAGTTAATTGCCTATAATTGATCTAGTTTTAAGCAGAAAGAAGGTTTCCTTTTGGTCTTCTGTGGAAGAGGGGAGAGATTTCCTGTGCAGGCAGAGAGAGAGAGTGTGTTTGCTAACATTACCTTTTAATTTAGGAGAAGTTTGGAGTTTGTTCTTTCCTGTGAATATAGAGGTGGAACCACTCTAACCGGAGTTTATTGCTGTAATATTTTTTAAATGCATTTGTAACACTGATAGATCTGTGACCTTGTGAAGGCGTTTTTGAGAGGAGGGGGTGGCAAGCCTTTTTTCTCACTGTCATAAGTGATGCCTACTCAATAACTCTAACTTCCTGACAGTATTGGGAAGGGAGGAGGGCCTATCATAACTTGTTTTTTATGGCTTATTTCTAAAGTGTTCCCTTCGTAGTCACATCCATCCATTTAGACTTCTCTTTTCCCTGCCTAAGGCATGCATCCAGCCTAGTCTGTGTTTGGTACTTTAAATGCTTTGAATTATGGAGAATCATAGCATTTTATCGATGCTTCCCTTGTAGCTATATAGCTCTATATTGTCTTAGGTTACACAGCTTGCATTTCTTAGGCATTGTAAGTGGATTATTGCAATTAGTTGAGGTTTTTGAGAGGAATGACATATTGACTTTGATTTCGGCTATGTGCGTATTCCCTTTCTTGGTAGACTTTTTTTTTTTTCAGGGTTTGCCTTTTTTAACAAACCATTTAGGTTAGAAGCATTAAGCCCTTTCTTTCCACCCTAACTTTCAGCAGATACATCTTTTTCAGTGTGACCTACTGTCAAGTAAATAATGATTTGATGGCAATATTCAAGAAAAATTATATCCCTGAAATACAAATTTTGTCGGTCTGCTAATGTATAGTATATGATTGGTATTATCCAAGAAGAAGAAAAGATTACTTAATCAATTTCTTCTAGAATTAGGTGCCTAATGCTTCAAGCATCCTATTTAAAAACAATTGCATCTAAGTCCTGTCTGCAGGATTGCTTATTTCATTATTCTGGTCATTTGCATGAAAACAAGTTGATGATTCTTTAAATAATTACCTGTTCAATTTTCTTTTTCTCCTGAATTATTATTCCTGAAGCATTATATTCCATTCATGCAGTAGCATGAATCAGATCTAGAAAGTTAGAATTTCAGAGTAAGGTAGTAGCAGAATTTTTCTTCACCTTTTTTAACCAAAAATGATCTCCCATTTTCATATTAATTTACCTATGATTACATCTCTTTATCCTTGTTTCATAAAGTGAGTGCATACAGAGTTACATTTTAATAGAATATTTTTCAAGGTTTTAGGATTTTTTTAAAATGAGGCCATCACCTTCAAGATTTTGACCTGAACTTTTCGTGAACTAAGGGAGCAAGAAAAGGATAGATTAAAAAAAAGATGAATATATAATGTACTTATAATGGAATAACTGATCAAAGTTAAATTCATTTTATAACATTTATCTGCCGCTAGTTCCCAAAGCACTCTGCCATTTCAGGAAGAGAAGTTCTGCGTTTATATATTGGATCTCCCCATAAGATTTTCTTTGAAAAGAAAGTTTCACTTTTTAATGAAAGCTTTCAGAACCACTGGCCTAAACAGAATGAGTCCTTTAAGTTCAAAACAACAAGGCTGAAAAGAATGAAGCCCAGTTTACCGGAAGAGCACATGAGGGCCAAAGCCATAGGCAGTAACAAAGAATGTTTACTTGCCTGATGTTCCTCTCTTCGTATTTTCTTTGGGGTCCTAGAAGGTGTGGCTGTGGCCAGAGCAGAGAACTGGGTAAGGAGCTGAGGTTTCCAATCACTGGCATCTCTGTCTTCCCATCAGAGGGTTATAAAGGAGGGAGCTAGCCCAGAGTTGGGGCTGTAGAAGGTTTTCCATTTAAACAAAGTCTTGAAAACATGGGGAAGATTTCTACTGAGAAAGAGGTGACAAGGAAGGACATTCTAGGTTGTGGAGAACCATGTGAATGAAGGCTACTGGCGGGAAAGCTAAAATGATCAGTCAGAGATGGGATTAGCAACAGACAGCTTGAGGCCAGATTGTAAAAAAAAAACTTTGAATGCCAGGTTTAGATTAAATTCAGGAGATCACTTGGAGCTATTAAAAGATTTTTTTGAACAGTGAGGTAACATCAGACTGGTTCTTTGGGAATATGAATCTTGCAATGATTAGGAATTGAGAGATTAAATTAGAAAGGGAGAGATTGGTTAGGGGTATTGGTTAGGGTTCAAGTAGAATTGAATGTAAACTTGAACTGGAGCAGTGAAGGAGAAATGCAGGTAGAATTGACTGGATTTGGTGGCTGACTAGACAGTGAGGATTGAGGGGAAATAAAGAATAAAAATGAGACTGGGCACAGTGGCTCACACCTTTAATCCCAGCACTTTGGAAGGCCGAGGTGAGAGGTCAGGAGTTTGAGACCAGCCTGGACAACATAGTGAGACCCCATCTCTATAAAAAAAACAAAAATTAGCCGAGTGTGGTGGCACATGCCTGTAGTCTAAGCTACTCAGGAGGCTGAGGCAGGAAGATTGCTGGAGCCCAGGAATTTGAGTTATGATTGTGCCACTGAATTCCAGCCTGGGTGACTGAGGAGACCTTGTCTCAAAAAAAAAAAAAGAGAGAGAGAGAATAAAAATGAAGGTATGTGATTTCAAACTTGAGTGACTAGGAGGATGGCTATTCCAATTGACAGAAATAAAAATTGTATGTACAGGTTTAATAAGGGAAAACAATGAGATTGGTTTTTGATATGTTATACTTGAACTATCATTGGAACATTCAGGTAGAAATGTTTACAGAGCAGTTTGAAATGCACTAGAGTTTAGGAGAGAAGTTGAGAGTAGAAATGTTAGGTGCTGGAGACAGGGCAGTGCTGATCCTGAAGGGGTGGTACAGAGAGGTAGAGCCTTAAGGAGGGTGTGTAGGGGACAGAACAAGGAACACTGGTGAACACCAGGAATAACTAGTCAGGGGACCAGAGATTAGTGTTGTAGAAGGAGGGGTACTAGGCGGGAGATGGGCAGGGTTTATGTGGGATGGAAGCCTGTTAACTAAGGTGTTGAAGAGTCATTAAAGGTGAGAGTATTGTCTTGGAAGGGCATGAACTCTGGGAAGGAGGTTATTTAAGCAAATAAATTAGACTTAAGTGGTTTAGCCAGTCACTCAGCTAGGGTATGGCAGCACCAGAACCAGATTCCAGGTTTTTTGATTTGAGTCCGTTTCTCATTATAGTACACTAGTACATCAAACTGTGTCTTTACTATGGTGTAGGGATCTATGGAGAGCCTGTTCAGCCTGTCCATATTACTTAGAATGTTATTTAATTAAGATTCTTGAGGTTGTGGTATGGAATAAAGAACAAATTAATGAACCTCACTACTGTCCCTGTATTTCACGTGATGAATGACAGCTTTGGCAGGCTTAAGCGTGGAGGGAGGATAGATGGAAGCTGTTTTTCTGGGAGTGTGCTGCCTTAACAACCACCACTAGAGAACAAAACCAAATCCTAGTGTAGCACAGGGAGCACTTTGAGGATGGCAGGAAGAATCTAGGTCAGCTTAACGGCAACTCCCATTCTTTAGGTAGATTAATGTTTGCCACCCTGGTTTTCAGCATGCTGTGCAAAGTCCAGAAAGACTGTGCATGGTTCCTTAGCACATATTAGTTAGTAGGGGGTCACGATTTAAATTGATGTGTGGGAGCATTTTGATTTACAGTTGAGTGGAGAGAGTGTAGCTCAGGCCTAATATGGCGACATGCTGAGTTGTGGCCTGCATCTTCTTAAGTCCTCCATGTAAAAGATAGATACTTGTGGACATTTTATATTACTTTTAGGAGATCACTGGTCTTCTCCTATAGGTAGGATGATCAGAAAGTGGCTCAGTTTAGCAGTAGAGCTCTGGAACCTGAGCTGACTAGTCTAGCACCCTTTCCCCAGCCATGTCCCCAGTGCTGTCTAATATGACTTTCTGTGATGATGGAAATATTCCATATCTGTGTTGTCCAGTGTAGTAACCACTAGTCACATGTGGCTAGTGAGTACTTGAAATGTGGCTAGTATGACTGAGGAGCTGGATTTTTAATCGTATTTAATTTTAATTAATTTATATTTAAGTACCCACATGTGGCTATTGGCTACCATATTGAGCAGCATTTTAGACTAAAAAAAGTTAAAAAGCCAAATTCTCATGCTCATGAATAGCATTAACTGGTGAGAGGAGGTTGGAAGAGGGGTTGAGCTGTATTGATATTCACTCCAAATTCAGTAGGTTTATATTGAATGTTGGACTCAGCCATTGTGGGTATTCGAATTGTGAATTTTTCTCTACTTTCTCTTGCTTTTGATGTCTGAAAGCCTCTGGAATATCTTAATTGTCTTTTCCTCATTTGAAGAATTATCCCTTTTGGCCTTAGAAGGGTATAGCTCATTTAATGCATAGATTAATAGCTCTAGCTTTGTCCTTAGGAAATCTTGAAGGTTACAGTTACATGACTATCCTGCCATATGCCAATTCACATTGTTATTATTATTTTTTTTTTTCATCATGCTGAAAGTGAGTGAAATGTGAAAAAAACATTATTCATTTTAAATAGTTTTGACTGCCAGGTTAATGTGACTCTTAAGCGGAGCTTCATGATGTCTGGCCATAGTAACTGCTTTTAACTTGATTTAAAGTTCTTAAACATTCTGAATTGCTTCACCTAATCTTTTTATACTGAACATACAATTTTCAGGCTCTTTTTTATTTTCAAATCCATAACTGACAGCTGCTCAACACCTCATTCAAATAGTTTTAAGAGTTTTAGAGAAAAGTTAGGACAGACTGGATTTACTGACATCAGTTGGATTGAGATATTGTGGATTTAAAGATGATAGAGAAGGAGAGAGAAAAATATGAAATAATTATTGCATGTTCACTGCTTGCCCAATGACAGTGATTTGAAGCTTAATAACTAACACAACTGAGAGGTAGCAGAAGGACATTTGAGTTAACTTTCAAATCTTAACATAAGGCATGAATATTCCCTTTGAAAAAAAATTTTCATGTGTAGTTCCATTTGTTTTATTACATTTTTAAAAATATTAATGCACAGAAATGCATGTAAACCAAAACCTCACTATAACCTTTTTCTTGACATACGGTACCTACATCTCACAGATTCTTCGAGATCATTAGCTCCTTAAAGGAGCTAACTCTTCAGGGGATTCTGCGATATCTAGTGCACAGCAAATATTTCCAAAATGGATTAACCATTTTATAAGAGAAACACAGTCATAAGGTCTTCTACCTCTACTTCCAATGACAAATGAAATCACTCTGTGACTCAACTCAAGATGGCCCTGGACTACAGTGAATGTAGAGAAGCCTCAGGGTGTCTTGTTCATCCAAGAGTTAAAGCTAATGTGACTGTAAATTTTGTCCTTAGCCTTCTGATGCCTTTTGAGTGAATGCTGCATGCGTGTCTGAGCGTGATTGTGTGTGTGAGAGAGACTTACTATGTGCTATACAACTGTGGTAAGTACTAGGTTTACAAAGATGAATTATGTAGGATTTCTTCCCTCAAGGGACTTATATTTTGGATTATTCTGCAAGACACAGTAAAAATGACAATACTGTGTGCCAAGAACCATAACAGACATAGTCTGGGAGTGCTGTGGAAGCGTAGGAAAGGAACATCTAACTCAGTGTGGAGACTTAGAGTCAGGAAAGACTTTGAGGGGGTCTCTTGAGTTGGGTCTTGAAAGATAAGTAGGAGGTAGTTCAGATACATGGTATCAGAGTTGTTTTTCCAGGTAGAGAGATAGTATGTGGAAAGAGATGGAAACATAAAAGCATAGGAGATTCTGGAAATGACAGATAGTTTGGCGTGGCTGGGGAGAAAAGCCTTTGAAGGAGCACCAAAATGTATAGCTGGAGAGGGTATATGGGAGTCAAATCATGAAAGACCAACTTGGTAATATTGAATTTGGGCCTTATTCCATGCAGAGTATCAGTCAGGGGAATGGGTAGGGTGTGGAATGGATGGGGGGAGGATTAGAGGTCCGAGGTAGGAGGGCAGCTGGGGAGAGATTCTGGAAGACCAGATGAGATTATGAGGGCCTTAACCCGGGTACTCGCTATGCCGATTGGGAGGACGTTGGTTTCATGGAATGTTCAGGAGGGTAGAATTTCATAATGGATCAAGGGAGTGAGAAGACAAGGAAGTGTCTAGGTCAGGTTCTGGCTTGGCTACCTGAGTGGGTGCACTAACCAAGATAGGGACTTTAGAAGGTGCCCAGTGTTGAGAGTTAAAGATGATGCGTGTGACTCAGGAGAGGTTGAGTTTGGGGTACATCCAGGTGGTGCTATGTAGTGGCACCCTGCAGCACTCGTTTGGAGCCAGGGGCATGGATGAGATCTCCAGGAAGAATGTATATGCTGGGTAAGAAGAGGAAGAAGAGCTAAGGACAGAACCTCAGGGAACACCAACAATTAAAGATAGGCAGAAAAGGATGGACTACAGAAGAGAATGGAGAAGGAGCTGTTAGAGACTTTGAGGAAAACCAGGAAGGGCTTTTGCTTTGGCATCTAAGAGAGAAGAGGCTTCTAAAAAGGGGAGTGAACAACAGTGGCAGATGCTGCAGGGAGGTCTGGTAAGATAAAGGAGGGCATCCATGGATGTAGCACTTAGGCACTTATAGGGGAGCCCTACGACTTTCAGTGCAGCAGTGAGTGCGGAAACCAGATGGCAGTGGGCGGAGCAAAGGGAAATGCTGAATAGGAATTGCTGGTGTAGAAAAGTGTTTTAAGAGGCTTGACTGGTGAGGTGAGGGAGAGGGAAGTGGAAATAAGGAGATGTAGGACTAAGGGAAATTTAAACATACGTGTATTTTTTAAATTAGGGACACTTGAGAAGGTTTATACATGTCATAAAATAAGAGGTAGTACCAAGGGAGATTGAAGATAAGAAAGTGAGTTGATCACTGACTGGCAAGGGCCATGATGAGGGAGGCATTTGCTTGAGAGGAGTGGTGGGAGGAGACCATATTTTTTCTTCTGAGTTGGCGGTAGTGGGAAAGGCCTTAAGACTGAGCGAGGGTGGATGTAGGTAAGATCGTACACTGCACGGCTGAGCACCGAGGGAGGGAGGACCTCCTTGGGAAGGCAGGAGCCCATGTTGTACCTGCTGACAGTGAGATGGAGCTGTGCAGGGTGGGAGGCTGGGGATGTTTGAAACGCCCTTTCTCCCAGGGAACTCAGATTGCAGAGGGCATCCCGCTGAGGTTGAAGGCCTCGTGTTGTAGTGAACCCAGTCCCCTGAGTTTCTGATTGTCCTCGCCTGAGCAGCAGACTGAACACACCTTTTTCCCAGATAGACACTTTGGTTTTGAGGTGGCCTTGAGATCTTTCTTCCCTTTCAGAGGAAAGGCCAGTCCCCTAGTACATCATGGGAATTTAGAGCTACAGGCGACTTGAGAGATCATACAGACAAACCTCCTCCTCTTATAAATGAGGAGGCAGATTCAGAAAAGCGAAGTGACTTCAGCGAATCCAAAGCCAGGGCTAAGCCCCAGGCCTTCTGACTTACAGCTCAGGGTTCTCTTTTTTGCTCCCTTGCCACTTCCTTGATAAGGATTATGAATAAATCCCATTTATATAAATGCTCTTAATTTACTATTTTGTACACTGGGAATTCTACACCATTTTCTTTCTCTTTTAAGGTTTTTTTTTTCCTTCTCTGCCAGGTTCAGGCAGGTATAACTGTATTCTAGGATGCTAAAAATAAGTAGACATACATATTTTTTTCCTAAGTGGAGATGATACTTGATTAGATGAGAATATTATTTGGGACTTGTAAAAAGGTAGAGCCTAAATACTGAAATGTTTGGAATTTCTGTTCTTACAAACATTATAATTTTAAAGATAGGTGGATTTATTCACTCATGCATGTATTGATTCTACCTTTCATTTATTCTGTTTTTCCAGAGTACCTACTAGGTGCTAGAGGTTGTGATGATGCAGTTTCAAAGAATTCCCATATCTGTCCTATTCTCTGTTAAGAATTCATGCTCATATTAATACTCTCTCTACCTAGAGTATCAAGTTTAATATTGGTAACTCGTGAATGCCTCTTTGGGATCTACCATCTATGTCTTCAGCCTAGACAAGAAGGAAGAACCAGAGAATAGCATGTCTGTTGGATAAACACAGATTTGGCAGGAGTGATTTAGTGTGGAGCAGGGGACCCTTAATTAATTATCACTGTTTATACTACATTTTTCTCCTTTGTTTCCAAGAATGAGAATAATTTAGCAATAAGATTGATAAATAAAACATAAAAGGTCAGTTATGGTTGCCCTGGTAACTATATTTCTCAGCAAGTATTTTGTTTGCCATGAAATGTATCCTGGGTGATTTACTGGAAATCAGACTCTGAATGCCATGACTTTTTGTATTTGAATTTCTTATGTACTCATTTAGGAGTGACAATTTTGTAGGTTTTTTTTGGGTTGGGCTCTGAAGCTGTATGTGTGATGGGGATCCTTGTGTTTTTTTTCTTTTTTGGAAGACAAACAGGAAACCGTGATTACAGTGAATCTATTTAAGTTTAAGAAGAATTTCCAAGTCTAAAGAGGGATTTAAGAGTATTTGAATGATTTGGGGGATACATAAAATTTCTTAAAACTGGAATATTTTAATGTAGAATTTAGACAAAGGATACTTTCTAATAAGTGATCAGGAATGCATTAACTCATACCTTTTTGACTTAATTCATTTGCAATTAATTTTGAGTAGAATAAATTATTCTCAAAAAAGTATTAAAGATGAAAATCAAAATAATTAAGCAATTGGTGCAATTACCACCTTCTCAAAGATTTATGATAGTATGGATTAAAGTTAAGTGAATAATTAAAAAAAAGTTTAGCATACTCTTTGACCCCAAACAGAATAGTTTTACAAATGCACAAATACATACATAGAAGGATGTAACTGATGCATTGTTTTTAATAGAAAAAAATTGGAAGTAATCCAAATGTCCATCAGTAAAGGACTGGTTAAATAAATTATGGCCTGTACATATAATGGAATACTTTGTAGTCATTAAAAAGAATGATGTAGATCTATGTCTACTGACAAGAAAAAATTTCTAGGATGTATTGGTATGTGACAAAAAGCACATTGCAGAATACTGTATGTGTAGGTGATCCTATTTTTCTTAAAAAACTTGTATTTTATGTATAATCTATAGTACATACTATCTAATTGCTATATTCATTTAAAATTTGAAAAATGAACACAAAGCTCTTAATGGTTATCTCTGGAGACTGGTATTATGAAGGACTTTTACTTTCTAAGTTACATTTGCATATTGTTTGAAATTTTGATAATGAAAATGGGTTATCTTTGTAATTAGAGAAAAAGGAAAGACATAAAGCCTGCTATTTAAAGAGCCTAAAAATCAGTTGAAATGGGTGTGATATATAAATACATTAGGCTTTGTAGAAGCCTTTTATTTACTCTATTTTTGTCTAGATACCTAGGAGTTTGAAGAGATGTTTATATTTGTTACTCTTGAAACATTATACTGACTGATTTTTAACTCTTTTCTAGATTATCTGCCATTTGTTTTTTTTCTACATTTTAGTTGTTTTCTAAATATGTATCTTTTTATTTAGATTATCATGATGTGAGGTAACCTGTTTTGTGTATGTTATTTAGTTGCTACCAAATATGCATGGATGGACTTTGCTTTTTGTTTAAAACATTATTGGTGGCCTGAATACTGGATTTCTTTTATTTTAAAGTTATATAATCTCTACCACCAGTACCAGGGGATTTAGGAATGGAATTTGTGGTCTTCAGGATTTTATCTGGATGCGATTTTCTAGATCCAGACTTTGTTGTACTGAATGTATAGGTTTCTTTGTTTGTCTGTGTTTGGTCTCAATCTGTGTTTGGACCCCCAGCTGCAGCAGCAGTCTTGAGAAGCGACTTCTCTCTTGCAGCCAGTTTGCCTTTTTGCAGAGGAGTCATCAATGCAAATAGGATTAGGAAGAAAATGCACAAGGTCCAGCCTTTTATTGCCATTTTCAGTGTATAAGCTTAGTTTGTTAGCACACAGAGTGGAGCAGAAATCACTATTTCAGACCCTTGCTGTGAAGTTTACTGTTTTCAATACGGTGATGATATCCGTTAGGATAAAGCTACAAAGTGAGGTAGACCTTAGGTCACAGTGTTGACATCGTGGATATTATTTTATGGATTTGTTGACTGAATGCAAATTTAGAAAACAGGCTTACATTTTAAATTTTCTTCCCTTCTGCTTTGGTTACATAAAGCTGGATAGGTGATTCCTTTTCTTGGAAATAACCATTGGATTCTCTTCCTTGGGAAAAGGATGGAAACATGCTTTTAAAGAGGTTTTAGATAAGAGGTTACTATAGCCTGGATAACATTTAAGGCAGTGTTTTTAATTTTTTTTTTTTTTACCATGACCTATGCCATCATATGCACTGTAAATTTATATGATGTATTTATCCTTTACTATGTTCGGCGTATCTTTATTTTTTTCTTTCTTCAGTGTGCTCTCATATTTCCTTTCCTTTCCCATCAATTCAAACCTTTCCAGTCTATCCTCTTCACCTTAATCTATCCATCATCCTATCCTATCCATCCTATGCTACTCTGTCATACCCTGACCTACCCTATACTGCCCTATCCATTAGTAGTCTATTTAATTTTAGAAATGTTGGGTGGGACCTATTAAATTTATTTTAAGATCTACCATTTGAAAATCATTGGTATGAAGGATGGCAGATTATAGTAAATAAAAGTACTAAAGGGCTTGGATGTGATGTTTATTTCTTGAATGTCATCTGTCTTTTTCGGTGGAAGTCAGCATGTTGTTAACTTTCAGTTACGATATGTGCCCCATGGCATGTTTGCTGGCATGGTAGGATGTCAGGCTTAAGCTACCTCATCATGAGATATATACAGTTGTTGATTTCTAAGCCATCTTTCTTCCAGAAGAGTTTTTAACTACGAAGTCTTTATCACCCTGATTTTCTTATCGTGTAAATGTTGAGTCTCTGTTTGAGTACCCAGTGATGATAATAACGGCTGCATTTTCTCGGTGCGGATTATGCACTATAGAATGTTGAATTCTGGGATCACTTTCTCCTACTATCCAGCATGCTTCTGGCCCCTCCTGCTACCATTTACTGAAGCGTGCATGGAGAATGCAAACCCATTGTAATATTGGATTAAGCCTCAGGCCTAAGCCTCCAAGGTGAGATAAATCTGCCTCTGAAGAAAAAACAAAAACTCAATTTCAGAATTGGTGATTTGTTAATCACCAATCACTCCAGTATACTTAAAAATCAAATGGAAATGATCTTGGATTATCTGGCCTTGGACATCTTTTAGTTTTGATAATTTAGTGTTGACTTTGCTCCTAAATAATTTTATAAGTGAATTTTAAACTTTGTTTTTAGATTATAAAATCAGAATATAAATTATATTCTAGAGCCTCTTGAGAGTACAGATACTAAATATGTCTTATATTTATTGTAGAAGCCAGCTCTGAGCCAGGACATCATTGGTTCTTGATAAATGTATTGATTTGATTTGAATGTGAATTGCATATTGAATAGTGAGATCGTGGCAATAACATAATATTTAAACATTTTAATAAGTGCTTACTATGAGCAAATTATATTCATCATTTCATTGAATTTTCACTATTATATGAGAATAAACTTTTTTCCCTATTGACAATTTCATTTAATTTATACTTTTAAGAATTTATTTTTAAATTTACATTGGACTAAAATCCACTTTTTTAGGGCAGAGTTCTGTGAGTTTTGATATGTGCATCGTATTGTATAACTGCCTTATGGTGGCATGCCTACCACAGTCAATATACAGTTCTCCTACCCAGATCCCCTTATGCCGTCACTTTGTAGTCAGACCCTCTCTCCTACCCCTAATCTCCGGTAGCCCTACTGATCTGTTTGCCACTCCTATAGTTTTGCTTTTGCTTTTTCAGAATGCCATATAAATGGAATCATGCTGGATGCAATCTTTTGAATTTAACTTCTTTCACTTAATTTATTGTATCTGAAATTCATCAGTGTTGTTGCGTATGTCAGTAGCTCATTCTTTTTCATTGCTCAGCAATATTCCATTATATGGATGTATCATAGTCTATCCATTCATCTATTGAAGGACATTTAGGCTGTTTCCAGTTTTGGGCAATAATGTATAATGTGGCTGGAAATATTGGGTACATACAGGTTTTTTGTGGGTATAAGTTTTCATTTCTCTTGGCTAAATGCCTAGGAGTATATTACCAGGTCATACAATAAGTACAATCAGCCCCTTATAGCTGTAGGTTCCACATCTGTGGATTTAACCAACTTCAGATTGAAGATATTTGAAAAAATAAAATCTAATGAAAATAACAATACAATAACAAAAAAATACCATATAACAACTATTAATATTTACATAGCACTTGTACTGTATTAGGTATTATAAGTAATCTAGAGATGAATAAAGTACAGGGGAAGGATGTGTGTAGGTTATATGCAAATACTACAGCATTTTATATAAGGGACTTGAGCATCTGATGATTTTGATATCCAAGGAGGTTCTGGAACCAATCCCTTGTAAGATACCAAGGGACAACTATATATGTTTAACTTTTTGAGAAACTACCAAACTATTTTGCAGAGTGTGGCTGTACCATTTTGCTTTCCTACCACAATATATAAGAATTCCAGTTGCTCTGCATCCCTGTCAGCACTTAATACTGTCTGTGTGTGTGTGCGTGTGTTTAATTTTAGCCATTCTAATAGATAAATATAGTGGTATCTTATTACGGTTTTAAATTGTATTCCCTAATGACTACTGATGTTGGACATCTTTTTATGTGCTTATTTGCCACATGAATATCTTTGATGAAGTGTTTATTCAAATATTTTGCCTATTTTTTAAAAATTGGGTTATTTTCTTACTGGTGAATATTGAGAGTACTGGATATAATCCTTTTGTCAGATGTATGGTTGCATATGTTTTCTCATAGTCTGTAGCTTGTCTTTTAAGTCTCTTAATGTCTTTTGCTGAAGCAAAAATCTTTAATTTTTATAAAGTCCAGTTTATCAATTTTGTATTTTATGGATTGTGCTTTTGATGAGGTAACTAAGAACTTATTGCCTAACCCAAGGTCATGAAGATTTTTGCCTGTTTTTTTCCTAAAAGTTTTATAGTTTTACAGTTTGCAATTAGGTCTGTGATTCATTTTGAGTTAATTTTTGTAAAAGGTATTAGGTATACACTGAAGTTGATCTTTTCTGCATATGAATCAGCTGTTTTAGAAGTGTTTGTTGAAAAGATTGCCCTTTCTCCTCTCAGCTGACTTTGCACCTTTGTCAGAAATCAATTGGACATATTTGGGTGGTTCTGTTCTTGCACTCTTTCTCTTAAATTGATCATGTATCTTTTTGCCAATTGAGGTAGTTACTTTTGAAACCTCAGATTACTGCTGGGGAAACTGAGTCTTAGTCAAATGAAGTACCTTGCTTAAGGTAATTCAGCTAGTAAATGATTGAATTGCTGTTCGAACTAGGGCAGGTTCTCTGACTCCAAAAACCATGGTGAGAGTTATGTTGGCACTGGTTCTCACTTTAGTTATTTTGCTCTTGGTTGATATGTTTGGTTTTAAGGAAACATTTGATCAGTGTATTTTTGGAAGAGTACATGTGACAAGTAGATCACACTGAGTTATCTGAAATGTGAAGTTGAGGTTTTTTTCCTGTTTGCCAGGCTATTAATGACCAGATATAATTAGTTTTCAGTATCTTTAACAAGGTATAACATTCTTCTGTAAATCCAGGGTAGCGAATGGCATTTTCTTTCATTTCATAGAGAGCAGTAGAAATATGTGTTCCTTGTATGGCAAGGAAAGGATCTTTAGGGTTTGTGAATGTGAGAACACAGATGGGCTAAGAGTAACTTGCATCCAGATGGTGCATGCAGGGAACTTGGTAAGAGGTGAAAGAGTGACGCTAATGTGGCAGTGAATAAAAAATTAACATTCAATATTGGCAAACTAGAGAATTTTGAAGAATGTCATATTTAGTTAACTTCTGATTATTACAGACTGTACACTGATATGTTAATAACTAGGCATACATACACATACACACATAAACATATATGTTTTTTAAGCGGCATCTCTAATGACTTCAGCCTAGTCATTCTGTTCTTATATATGCTTTTCATCCTGAGAATCCATTTACTCAACTTTCTTCAAAAGGCAAATGACTCCAAACTCATATCCGTGCTCTATTGTTAACTTACTTTCCCTCTGTGGGCCCTGATGTCTACCTAACTATAGGATAAAACTACGAGGATGACCTTAGATACTAGAAACTTATATACAAAACTGAGCTCCATTTCTCCTCACCTTCACAATTAAGCAACTATTCCCAATTTGCCCTTTATTTTCTACAAGATAGACTTGCCCTTTGGAACCTCAGAATCATTTTTGACCTCCCTTCCTCTCTCTCTTTCTCTCTGACACCGGTGTGATCAAATCCATAGCCAATTTCTGCTGATTGTTCATGTATAGTTGGTCTAGACCTAGCTCCTCTTACCCCTTCCAGTGCCTCTCGTGTCCCTTGCCCTCTTCTTCCTCCCTGGATTTATGACCATCACCTTAGTTCAATGCCTTATTAGCTCCTGTACATGAGCCTCTTGCACGCCAAACCAAATCTTCATTGTTTTATGACCATTTTTCCTGCTACTTGTTCCACCCAGGATGTTTCCCTTCTCCTGCATTCTCTTACTTGTACTCTTTAGCCCACTGCCATCGCTTAACATCTCTCTGTTTTTTCATTTTGATGCCTGTCTCTCTTTCTTAGCCACTTCTAATTCCTCATTTATAAAATATCAGGCTCAAAATTTACTTCCTTGAGGAAGTCTCAGTTTACCCTTTTAGCAGTAGGTGCTCAGTTTCCGATTGTGCTCATTTCTCCTTGTTGATCATGTTACTCTGTTAAGGACTTGGGTTGACTGCCATATGTATTTTCTGTCTTTTCAACAGGTGGGGTGGTGTGATGTGTTCCCCCAAACTTGCATAGGATATATTTGGTACAAATTTTTGGTATATCAATTTCACTAATACATTGGAAGAAAAACATTTTTTAAATGTCAAAACAGTAAATATATTACTGAGTAGAATGAAAAATACGTATAAATGTTTAAGAGATGTCTGTGCTTGGGCAACTTTTGGCTATGTGTTAGGTCACCCAGGGTATTCATTAGTTCCCTCTCCTCTGATGTTAGAGGGTGTCCTGGTTAGAAAGTCTGGGGCAACTCTGATTCCATGAGGAAAGGAAGCTTGCACTGCGAACAATGGGGCTGATTTTTGACTTCTGGGCCCTTCACTTGCAGTGATTGACTCACATTGTTTGACCTTGGTTTCCTCATGTAAAAAATTGGGATAATACTGCCTACTTCATATGATTGTTGTATTGCAAGGATTAAGTGAGATTAGATTTGGTAGGTAATGTCCTTGTACAATCCCTGTCCTACATTAGGTACTCTATAAATGGTACCTTTTATTATTAATATTAACTCCACTAGGATAGCACATTTAAAAAAATCATTCCACAGAAGCAGTTCTATTCGCTGCATAGTAGGCACTTGGTAAATGTATTGAATGATATATATGGCATTTCATGGTTCTGTTCTGTGCAGACATCCTAATTTGTACAGGGCTTCAAGTTTTAGTGCTTTATAATCGTTAATGAATGGTAAGAAATATTACTTGACTTTTTGACAAATTTATTGCATTTCTTAAAATTTTTCCATTCAACTTTAGTTTTAATGGATGATAGCTTACTTTCTAATAGTATCTGAAAGGTTTTTATGGTTTTTTCCAGTAGAATAAATTAGGCTAGTTAAATGGGCTTTTTGACACAATGCCCTACCAAGAATGTTGTTTCATTGTCAATGGCTAGTTTAATCAGTATTATTTGAAGACAATTTCAAACTACTTTGGTACGTGGTTCTCTATTTAGTTTTTATTCTTTTCCTAACATGTAATTAATGGAACTGTCCAGTGGTCTAACAGGGAGAGAGAGAAGATGACATTATGAAAAGTTTAATCGTTATAATAGCAACTAACATTTTTGTGGCATATTATAGTTTATAGAGTACTTCAACATGCATCATATCATATCTCACAGTATCATGTGAAACAGGCATTATTATTATTATTTTGCTGATTAGAAAACTAATGTTCAGATTAATGACTGCCCAAGGTCAAAGAACCAGAAAATAAAATAAAAGCCCTAGAAGTTGAGGCTAGTTTGGTTATGTAAAAGTTCCACTTTGTCATGGGTTAATACATGGAGACAGCTTACAGTTTCATGTCATTCAAAAGCACTGCTTACTATTATACAATTTATTTAGGTGGCCCAGGAGACAAACTGCCTGGAGTGAAATCCTGGCTCTGCTACTTCCTTTCTGTGTGATCTTAGTCAAGTCTCAACCTCTCTGAATCAGTCTCTTCATATATAAAATGGGGAGGATAATAGTATCAACCTCATACAGTTGACGTATCAAAATGAGTTAAGATGCATAAAACTATTAGAACAGTGCCTGTGATACAGAAGGCGCTAGGTAAGCATTAGGTATTATTATTGTTATAGAGGAGTGGTTGAAGTGCCTTATATAAAAGGTAAGTGAGTGCACTTAGACATAATTATAATTGTAGAAGTGGAAATCAGAGCTTCCATGAGAGTTTATTTTGACAGCACTGTTTAATTCTTAAGCTGGCCTCTTATAGGGTAGAATATATATTTTTCACCTTAGGTAGCATGCCCCAGTCTGGGTCTTCTGTAGACTTATGTTCATTTACTGACCCTGGGATAAATGAAACTTTGGAACACATCTGTATGATTTCTGTTTCTAAAAACTGAAAACCCACATAAGAATCACAATAAGATGCTTCCTCCTCTCCTCCCCAGTCCCCTACCCCTTTTGCCTTTCTGCAAGAAACACAGGCACACCTCCCCCACAGACGCATCCCCCTAAGATACAAGGCACATTAGCTATTTCTGTGATAAGTTGTTAACTGCTTTTTTTTTTTTTTTTTTTGCAATTGTAGTCTTTCTTTTAGGAATTTCACACGTGAAACAAATATCCTATTCATGAAGTTTTGTCTGTTTTTTTCTTCTTGCAAATCACTTGTTCTAGGAGAACCTTCATTATTGTGGAGAAAGCTCTAAATCTGGTGTCCTCAAACTTTTTTCTTCCCGGTGCTCCTATCTCATCTCACATCATGTAGTGCTGGGAATACAGGACTGACGTTTGACTCACAGTGTTTCTTTTGTAATTTCCTGTGTGACTTAAATTTTTTTTTCCAGTGAACATGTAGCTGTTTTGCAAAATGTGGAAAAACTATTAAATACAATTTTGGCAAATATTGGAGGTGGGGAATTAAAAGTTGTATACTTGTAAATTATTCTTATTATACTTGTCTTTCTTATGGATACCGTATATAGAATGCTTTTGTTTAATTAAATCTCTTTCTATATGAAAACCACAGGTTGAGTGTAGTGCCTGGTTTTGAAATTAAATACTTATAGAATATATTCACTTTTAATTTATTGCTGGTTATAATCAAGATGAAATGCTTTTCTTAATAATTAATGTTAAGAAGAGAAGTATAAACTTAAGATAAATTTATGACATCTC
>VBSM01001265.1:71131604-71143596 GCA_008086735.1 Cheirogaleus medius | reverse complement strand
TTCCCCACACATCTCAAAATGGAAATGTCCTCGAAATTGAGCTGCTTCATAGTTGGGTGGCTCCATGAGCATTTAGGAAACACTTTGTGAACCTGTTTGTGGGCACCTTTTGTACTGGTTCTGATGCTTCCATCCATCATTTTGGGATCATGGCTCTTCTAAGGAAGGAGCAGCCTTGCACCCTCAATCCTTTCTAGCTTCAATCAGTTGGGTTTGCGTATTCAAGCGTATTCCATTCCGTGATTGGCAGCTTTTGTGTTAGGTACCCACTCTGAAGTGTTCCATATCGTTTAGAAGGTCGAAGTAGTCATCAGTGACTGAAGCCTAATTTAGATTCTTAAATCGAAATCATTGTTGAAGAATACTGCTTCTCCACTACAGACGTCTTCTTGCATATCATGAGTGTGTTCATCAGAGAACAAGCTCTCACCCGGTCTCTCATAATATAAAAGCGTTTTTTAATCCCTCTTAACAGGTGCTGCCGCCGTTTATTTATAACCAATGCATTAAAATGAAAAATACTGAAAGGGTCCTAAATGGATGGCGGCTATTGAAATATTGCCGTATTTAAATTATAGAATTTTGTCAGGCTGATTTGTGGAAAGGACGAGTCAATGTTGGCTGGCAAGTGATGTACTCACGGCCTTCCTGTAAATTTGGGAGGTGCTTTCTGCAGTGTATATAAGTGGGTTGTGCAAAATCTGGGTCTTGTGATTGAATTGATTGCTCCCTTGCATATTCATAATAATATTCATATTTGGCCAGCTTTCATGCTCTTTGACATTTTTGATCTTTATGAAGCATGACAAATGTTAGAACTCTTCGGCCTTCTAGGCATTGCAACGCAGAGACTGGAGATTCTCATTGAAAGAATTGTCAAGAGTGTTTCATTTAACCCTTTCCTTCCCAGTCCAAGTTTGATCTCACACATAGGGAAAGTAAAGGTACACCTTAATATTGGTGCAAACATGTGCTGAAGACACAATGCCAATCATTTGAAATTCTTGTGTATTTATATTTCCACTACATTCTCTCTTTTCTGAAAAACCTTGCCAGAGACTGAAGTAGTTGGGTCGTATTAATGGATGTTTATGTTGTCCTGTGACAGCTGGTTTTGCTAATTTGTTTTTACAGGGCAGTTTATAGTAAATGAATGGCATGCTGAATATTTTACTGAGATTTCAGATTATCTAAAGAATATTTTCTGGTTTACTAATTGGTAGATAATGCTGAGTACATTGATGTTGACGTGAGCAAATGGATTTAAAATGATTTGAAGTGAGCTTCATTAAAAGATGCTCTAATCACAGTCAGCAGGAAATGTCAAACTAGCTCTGCCTTCATTCAGTCTGGTGGACTAGGAACCGTTGCAGACTTAGGGTGCTACTAGTCACTGCAGTTTCATTTTTGGGGTGCCATAGGGAGGGGGAAATGATGGAGGCTTTTTTATAGCTGTTTTTGGCTTTTAATGTGTTTACCAAAAAAATAAATAACATAAATTATTAATTACCTGCATGGCTAAATGAACGTTCTCTAAAAATGATAGTTGTTTTGCTGGAGTCCCATAATCCATTATGGATTGGATACATGGAAATCATGTTTGCTACTCACTCTGAACTAGAAAGCAGTAAATTACTTTCCATTACATTACATTCCAGCAGAAGTCCATTCTAGAATTAAAGCCACTGTGCCCATCAAAACAGTAAGAAAAACCTAGGCAAAGGCATTCTAAATTCCCAGGTAAAATTTATAACACTGGTTCTACTTTTCATTCCTGTAAAAAGTCATAGAGGTTATTTGATCAAAATCAACCACTTGGAAAAACAAATCTAAGAGTAGCAAACATAGGAGGTTGAAGAAGGCAGATTCTGGAGTAAGATTTTTCAGGATTCAAATCTCTCTTTTTCTCATACCAACTGTGTGACTCTGTGTAAGTAACTTAACCTTTGAACCCTAGTTTTCTGTCTGTAAAATGGGGACAATGATATCTATCTCGTGAGGTCACAGGAATATCAATATATCTGTATCTATAAAGTGCTTATTGTAGTACAAGACACTTGGTAAGGGCTCCATCAGTGTTAGCTATTGTAACCTAAATAGATTTATTTCCTTTTTTCAGATACCCATGGAAAGGCTGTGGGCTTTATATGCCAAGATATTAACCAGACATCTCATTTCTATTGATTTTAAGTTTTCTCATGTCACTCAGAGCATAGCTATCTAGAACCACTAAAAATTTTGTGATGAGGAACTTTTTACATGTAGGGTATTATGAGATTAGTCCACATTCATACAGTTATTGGGTAAGCTTGCTGCAGTAATCTTATTTAACTCTTTGACTATCATCAAAATATCTTTTCTTCAAGTCCTAATGCAATATGCTGAGATAGTAGTGTTCCTAGCAGAGATCAACGGCTCTAATTATTTGACAGTAAAAATAATATGATGCAGGCATCTGTATAATGCTAATGAAATCTAGCTACATGGCAAGCAACCTGTTCTTTTCAGGTTCTCATTAGCATCCGATTTGCTTAGATGCCCTGATAAGTGGTTGTACGGTTTGTGTATCTTTTAAATAGCATTCCTGTGGGTCAGGCCGACATTGTAACATTGTAAACTGGACTCTCAATAGATAGGAGTGCCTCCTGGAAATCACTTGACAGTATGGTACCAGATTAGGAGATTGCTAAAGTATGCTGATACTGGCATAGAATGTTCTGGAACACCCAAACATTGTCTTTAGATGGCCTAGTATTCAAAGCTTCTGGTTGTATTATACATGAATTTGGCCTGTGTGCTTGAGTAACACAAATTGTCCTACTCATCTAGGATTCTGCAAGACAACTGGTGTTTTTTTTTTTGCTTGTTTGTTTGTTTTCCTTTATTCCACAGCGTGTTTTGAAAGGGGAGAGAGAAAAACAGAAAACTTCCCATTTGAACGACCCTATTAGCTTTGCCTTGTTTCCTGTAAACCGTGCTGGAAATGTAATAATCTGTGATGGCTTTGCGTGCACGACACAGCCTCTGTCGACAAATGTGAAAAATGGCACACCAGACTGCAGATGTGGTTTGTGGGTTAGTATGGACTTCCCTCATCAGTGGGGAAATAGGGCTTAAGTCAGGCTTAGAAAATGAGAAAAATGCTTAAGGGACATAACTAATGTCTCCAATGTGTACTACGCTACATAAACCTATTATGCGCTTTAATTTAATGTTCTCCATAAAGATTCAGGACCTGTCAGTAGAAGGAAAGAAACAAGCAATCCATCTTCAGTGAATTGTGAATAGATTTTTATATTTTTAAAAATACACATTCGCCTAAAACATACTTTTTTCTCTTCATTCAGTTTTCTCCACATCTGGCCCATTCCCTGTTCTTGTACTGCCACTACCTAGGCTGCTTGTGAATTGTTTTGTTCAGTGAAATAAGACTAATGTGTTAAATATTTAACATTGCTAATTGATTCAATGTAAAGGAAGAGGGAATAGATGCAGATTGCCTCCAGTCTCTGTCAGCAGACTTGAGCAAACAAGACTGTGGAAAGTCTAAATTGAAAATGATTCATCTCAGAGGCCTGTGGTTAATATCGCATTTCTTACAAGTGGTGATTGGGCCAAAATGGGGGGAAACTTAAGTTGCACCTGGGAGCTGGAAAACTGAGTTTCTATTTCTGTAGAAAAATTTGGCTCTTTCCTCGCCCCCTCAAACCTTTTTGTTTTCAGGCTTCAGGTGTAGATTTCGAGATGACCAGATGGAGGCGGTCTTATCCCCTTTGCATGTTGGGAGCGTTAAAACACTTACCTGTACTTCACTAAAGCAAGCTGAAATTTGCAGATGATTTTAATTGATGAGTGAGGAAGTAGAAACCCCACTGGGTCCGTGAGAATTTTTTCATTATGAAAACATAACCTTTCGCAGAGTACCCAATGGCAGTGAAATGTCAGATACTTGGATTTTTACAAAGGAAAGGAAGGCAGATATGTATTAAGTTTCCTATAATACAGTTCTGAGACAGGAGAATGTACATATATAATATACTTTTTTCTTTTGAAGTTGTTCTGTTGGCTGCTCTGTATAGGTGAAAAGTAATTCTGACAGTGACATCATTTTTCGCTTTGAATTTTTTTTTTAAATTGGATAAGGATAATGGTATGTTAAGAAATTACTTAAATTAGGAAATATAAATATTATATGTTTTAGCAAATGTTGATATTGGAAGTTAGTCTAAGCTATTCTTTTTTCTGGAGGAAAGACATTGGTAAACTGAGGCACGGATAAAATTATTGTTTCAGAGTTATAGAATTATTGTGGTCAGAGGTGTCTAGATGCTAAAAAAATAGGTTTGATGAGATGAAGCAGAGAGCTCCCAGAGGAGTCCATGGGATCCATGAATGGGCTTCAGGGGATCTGTGAGTCCCTGGAAATAACATGCAATATTTTGTGTGCACTTTATGGGAAGGATCTATGCTATAACCAGATTCTTTTTTTTTTTAATTTCAGCATATTATGGGGGTACAAATATTAAGGTTATGTATATTGCCCATGCCCCGCTCCCCCCTCGAGTCACAGCTTCAAGCATGACCATCCCCCAAATGTTGCACATCTCACTCATTATGTTTGTATATACCCATCCCCTCCTCCCCGCTCCCACCCGCCTGACACCCGATAAATGTATAACCAGATTCTTAAAAGGGTAAGGAGGCCACTCTGAAATAAAGCTACTCCTCCCACTTGTCTCCAAGCACCTGTTTTACAGGTGAACCTGAGCTTTCTGGGTGACATGACTCCTCCCTGGCCTTCCCTGTCACCCTACCCTTCCCCAGTATACAACTATCCTTTCTGCTTCATCCCCCTTTCTCATTTCCTCCTTTTTATTTTTTACCCCACTGCCTTTCTTAGGTGTGAACCCTTTAAAAGAGGACAGTCTAGGTGCTAGCCATAGCCATGTTGACTGACACACGAACTGGGAGGGCCTTCCTTAAACCTTCCTTGCCTTCAGCTCAGGGAAATAGACTCCCAGGCTCTGCCTGGACAGAGCAATTAAGTCTTGTGATTATAACCCTTACCTTGTTGATACTCAGATACTTTTCGACATAATGATGGTTTTCTAACTTCCCTCCCTCTCCCTCCTCCACATCAAAAATAAATTACTTGTAGAATATTTAATAGGTTCATGGGGCTCTGCTCCGGTGTTATCTGTTTTAATTCTGTGTGAGATGAGATGCGGCACTTGTCAGCAGAGGCCGCTGATGATGTCGGTACACCTTGCTGAGCACAGGTCACGGTGGCCTGCAAACCTAAATTGGGTGGTTCGGCAGAGGGAGCGTCCTGCTGCTGAGTGGGAGTACTAACGGATAACCCGAGGTGCTCACATTTAGCTGCCGGATGTTATGCAGGTGATACGCAGGGCTGTTCCCTTCCGGTTTAACTCTTGCCTCTTCCTTGGCTGCTCTTCAGTCATTCATGTGTCCCGCTGAAGCAGTGAGCTTTCTCAGAGCTCGCTGTTTCGCTGCTGCCACCTCCACTGTACTGAAATGATACTTTTGAAGGTCACCAAGCATCAGTGGCCCTTAGTTAAGCATTATCTTCCTGGCCCGCCCCACCGTATTTGGCACCATTAACTCCTGTTTCCTTTTAAAAATTCCTCCATTTGTTCTGCAGCACTGCCTGTACCTTTTAGATAGCTTTATTTCATGGCACTTAGGCTGCCTCTTTTTTCTTCCTCTACTGGCTAAATGTTTCCCAGTGTTTTATCCTTGGCCATTTTCTTCCCTTTTCCATGGGCCCTCTTTGGTGTTCTAGATCTCATTCTCTCCCTTTTCTCTCCAGTCTGACCTTGTTTTAAAACATTCCTGAGCTGCATTGTCAACTACCTACTGTTCGTGCTACCCGCTTGGAGTCCCACTACCCCTTCAGACTTAATTCTGTTTAAAACGGAACTTATCTTCACCTGTTGGCCATCTCAGTTCTCGAACAAATATGCAGATACACTCAAAAGACAAAACCCCAAATTAGAGAGGCTGTCCCACAGCCACCACCAAAAGCAAGCCCATAAACCGATTCATCCATGTTTATTTCTTTTGTGCTTTCGTAGCTCACCATCATTCTCCTAGGCAGTCCCCCAGGCGTGAATCTCTGCAGACATCCTCATCTTTCCACGTTTCAGGTGCAAGGAGTTGCTAGGTTCTCCTGACCTTCCTAATAAAACATTTCCTACATCTGGACTTCCTGCCATTGCTCAGGGTCTGCTGTTTATTCCCTTATGGCTGTTGTCCACAGCAGCCTCTGTCAGCTGCTCACCTGTGTGGGTCCATTGTCCCAACTTGCTATTTTCCACAGTTTGCAGTTTCTCACCCCTAAGAATTTTTTTCAACATTTATCTTCCACATGCATGCTTTGAGATATTACTTACCCTGTACATTCCTATATGAAGATGAAGCCTTCCCTGGCCACCTTTGCTTTATCTGAACTGCTGTTCTTATTCTTTACAAGATTTATAATACCTGGTTTTGTTTAGAGTTATTTGTGTTTTTATTTTATCACCCTACTAGACCATAAAATACTGACAGAGTAGGAGCTTTATTTTATAGACACACACACATTAACGTATATATATATTCATTTTGTATGCCACCCAGCACAGTACTGTGTACATGTCAGGAGCCCAATAAATCTTTATTGAATGAATTAATGAACACCTACACTGAAATTCTGCTTCATGTTAGCAGGCTTAGAAGACCTCCTCCTACTAAAGATCTTTTGTCTAATTGTTTTTGGAGCCTTTCTGCTTGGCCATGCAAATTAGTATGGGTTCAAAGGCCTAGAACCTGAAATAAATTCATCTGTACTTAAAAGAAACAGGCTGTGGCTATATAAGAATTTTAATTAAAAAAAAAAGTGGTAAACATAGAGACATAGAGCCAGTGATCAGTTGTTGATATAAGTGATATGCTTTTTTTTTCTGGCCCCTGGGAAATATAAGGTCACTTTTGCCTCCAGTAACCCAGGCCAAAGCCATGGCACTACCATCAAAAAAGCTGAGACGGGGAATAAGAGATGCGTGAGAGAAAGAAAGCATAATGCCTGACCATGTTAATTACCCAATAAGTAACTTCATTATTACTATGGTTGTTATTATCATTTCTGCTTTCACCATTTACTGCCACTTCAAAAAAAAAATACTAGTGACTGTGTATTTAGAGATCTTCAGAGGGAATTATATAAACCTAGTAGTGAAAGGTTAATGCATGGTTTTGGCCCACAGACCTATTTCTACAGCACTTGGTTACTTATGGGAGAGGATTTTGTCAAACCAGTAAAGCTGTGTGTATTTGAGTTGTATTGTTCTGGGCTATTTGTAAATATTGTATTGTGTGACACACTTCCAGCACCTGAAAAGCCTGGCCTTTGGGACTGATCTTAGGAGCTGTTTACAGTTGTGGCAAACCAATACCCATGGCCGAAGGGAAAAGGTTTGCGTTGGAGAGTCAACCTAAATTAAAAGGGCGGGTGTGGGGCTTCCTTAACCCTTGTGTAGACTAGCTATGCTGCAGCATTTGCTGCCAGGGGATAAGACTGAGAAGCTTAAGAAAGCCTAAACAGCGAGGGTGCAGGGGAGGCTTTCCCTAGAAACAGGATCTTTTTTGTGAACCTACCTGCTAACTGGAGGAAAAAGGTGCCAGGTGTTCAGGTCTGCTTTGCAGGAACCAAAGCACCTAAGTACATTCTCCAGTTCCCCAAATTTAAATCCTGTTTGTGGGAAATCAGTAGAGGGTTTAATAGAAGGTTAAACAAATTATATATGAACACACAGAAATAGTCTGGCCTGAGTATGGAAAGGCCAGGAAGTCTGAGTCTTATGTTGAAGTACTAGGAGGTAATTTATTTTTTAAAATTTATTGAACGCACTGAAGCATAAGTGTGTGAGGATAAGAGAAACCATATGCACATATGGTCCAGAATGAAATTCTTAAGATTTCTGAGATGGTTGCAACTAGTAACTAAACAATTTGAAATTAACTGTGTGAGTGAAAGTCTTTCTAATCTTTCCAATTTAGTCTCTTCAGGTTGACTAGCAGTGGAAAGGCACCTGGGCAGTGCTACCATTAGCCCGGACTGCCAGGGCGGCAATAAGACCCTCCTCATCCTTGCTCTGAGCTCTTTCTCACTCTCAAGGAAGCAAAGGGGATAGAAGAAGATCTCTGCATTTCTTTTCCGGAGAGAAAGGCAGGTCCAAATGAAATTTTATTCATAGCCTTGCAGTTTGTCTTCAGAAAATGTAATCGTGACATGGTAGCTATACATTTTATTTTTTTAAAATACAAAACTCTATCAAGGGAATAGACATTTTTTTTTTTGTTCTGAAGTTATTTGTGAAAGTTAGGGCTTTTATTGGGTGGGGGGAGTACATGTAATACATTGATAGTAGAGAGTCATTTGCAGTAAGATCTAATCAGTGGAAGAATCTAAAGGAATCAGACCAGCGGCAGATCACTGACTGGAATACAGAAGTGCATTGTGTAGCAATAACACTTCTTTCCATTCATTATTGCAGTTATAATTATGGAACCCAACATATTTAATTGGCACGGTGTACTCTTCTCTACTGAATAGATTGCATTGTTCCTGTTTAAAAAACCCTTATGCATCACGAATCCATGCACATGTTGCTCTTTGGCTCTCGAGAGGTTTCTTTGTTTACATGACGAGTGATTAACCGAATTGTGGAGCCTCGCTATGCGTCATAAGCAAAGATGAAGTGAAAAAGGGGTATCTTCTCTGCGCTAACTTTGAAGGGCTTTGATTAATTAAAAAAAATCTATTAGATCTTTCTGAGGATGTATGCCTTAACTTAGAAAAATGTAAATGGAAATATTAGTTGGGTTTGATATCTGGGCTAGTCTTTTATCTGATTCCAGAGGACCTGTTAATGGAAATTGTGTCTGGTGGGATGTTATTGGTGTGTGCATTATATTTCAAACTTCAGAAGTTGTATTGCTGAAGAGGTCTGTAGTTAGTGAACCCTTAGAAATTAGAGCAATGCTAAATGTGGTTGGGGAAAAAAGGGCCCCGCTTATATCAGCCTTTCCAGGAAATATCAGGGATTTTTTTTTTCCTAGCTTGCAAAATGAAGTGCACACATGTAACAGGGGCAGGGTATAAGGTAATAAAAATAATAATTACAACTAACATTTATGAATACCTACTGCCTGCCAAGCACTGTGCAAAATATTGTCTTATTTAATTCTCACAACTATTCTAGTGTCTACTATCATCCCCATTTTACTAATGAGGGAACTGAGCTTTGGATAGAGTACATTATTTTCACACAGCTAACAAAGCTGGGGCTAGATCCCAGTTACTTTTCATTGTGAAGTGCACACCTATTTTTGCTGTCTGCTGTAGACACACTGGGAAGTCATAGCTCATTGTTTTAAAGCCTTTATAATTTTAGTTATGTTGTTCCTCACTACATAAGAGCATTTATACTTTGAAAATTAATTAGAGCCCAATGAAGTTGGAGAGGCAATCTCTCTCTCTCTCTCTCTCTCTCTCTCTCTCTCATTTAGTACCCCCTGAACACCAGCTTATTGCTTCCACAGCAGACACTGACACACCGACAAGGGGAAAGAGAAGAGCATACCCATAAATATTTTCTGTGTGTGCCACAGGTAGTCCTGCTGCTCTTGGATGCAAAAGGTCTCTAGTTCAATTTCTTGCTGGAATGGATTCTTCACAAATAAGGATAATCCTTCATTTGATGTTTACTCACATGGATTCCTTCTGTATTCTGTACTGTCCACATCAGGCTTTGCAATTTTTATATATTCTTGCCAGAATGCACTTATTCATTAGCTGTTTTTATTAGTGTTACGGTTGAGATGACATTTTCCATTCTAAACTCCAATTTTCTGTGGCTTTTAATTTTACAAAACAATTACCTATCAGGCTGAAACTCCTTAGGCTGGTTTTCTGCTCAGAAAGGAGGTTTGGGGGGAGGTTTTAAAGTCTGTTCCACTTTTCTTGGCAGCATAGACATTTAGATTCATGTAAGTGCTCTTTAAATAAAGTTGCAATTGCTTAATTATTTAAATAAACGGGAGCTGAATTATTTAAGGATTTTCTGGCAAGACAAAAGGTTCCGGATTTTTCTCTCCTACCCCTCACTCAGAATTTTCAGTCCCATTTTGTGCCGGCCAACTAAGAATGAATTTCTCAGCTGTGTTTTGATATATCTGCAAATCCAGGGACATTTTTTGGAGCTCTTAACCAGGCTAAGCCCATAGATTTTAAAAGTCAAGTTTAAAATTTTAGATTGTATCCAAATGCTTACTTTGAATAATGTCTTTTTATGTACGTTATGGTTAAAATGCACACTTTCATCAAATTCAACTATTGAGCACCTCCAGTGTGGAAGCGAGAGTAGCATAGTGGAAAGAATACAGTTTTGGAATTTTGAAGATGGATTTCTATTTTGACTCTGGCACTGAAATGTCTCTGTCACCTTTGTGATTATCTAACCTCTCTAAGCATCGGTTTCCTCTTCTGTGACCCACCTTATAGGGCTGTGGAGGGGATGAAGGAAATGTATGCAGAAGCCTTTAATATAGTAGTCAGTGTTTGGTAGGCACTCAGTATGTGGCAACCATGGAGCGTGTGCCAGGCACTATGGTAACTATTAGGAATCCCCCAGTGGATAAGACAGAGGTTCCTATCCTTACTGAGCTGGTAGTCTGGCAGTGACAAAGCAATTCAAGCAGAGGGAATAGCATGAGTAGAGGTAGGTTTGAAACCATAAAAGTCCTTTGGTTATTTTGGAAACTGTTAATGTTCCAGTGTGCCTAATCTTGACATTAATATAATTAGAAATATTCAATTAATATGGTGTTTTTGAGTTTATAATGCACATGACATACATTATTTCATTTGATCCTTGCCAAAACCCTATGTGGCAGACAGGGATTACTGCCTCTATTTTATAAGGGATTTGAGTGATTTACTCAAAATCACATAGCTAGTGGAAGAGCCAGGATTAAAGTCCAGGTTTCTGCATTTCCTATCCAATGCTCTTTCTACTGTATCATTCAACTGGTCGTCAGTCTTATCTATATACACAAGTGCTAAGCCTTTAATGATAATTTAATGATACTTTTATAATGTTCTTTTTACTTAAACATTTTTGCTTAAACTCATCTGACTTAAGATGAAATTATATAAAATCAAATTGAGGTTATACTTTAGCCTCTATATGTGTGTCACGGGTGACTGTGTAACTTAAAAAAATTATAGTTATTTTCTCCCCCATGAGTATGTAGAGTCCAGCGTCACCTCCTAATTTTATTTTATGTGCAGCTTGCCTTTTTTTTTGTATCAATGTCTTTTATAATGTCTTACAGAATAGATAAATCACGTACTTTTATATACATTGAGATTTGCTGAGTATGCCGTTAATACCCAGTTCTTACTGTTCATCTCCATTAATGGCAATAATACATCTTTGGGGAGTATTTTCTTTAAGGGCCCACATTTGTTTCACTATTCTTCATTCAAATATGTTGGAATCTTGCTGACACTGTTAAGATTATAGCTCTTTTGCCATCATTGATTTTAAAAAGCAAGTGCACAAACAAGAAACCAACCACCCCAGGACAAGAACTTCCATTCTGTTTGCTCTTTAGGAACCGTGCCACTGTGCCAGTTGTAGGATGTTCAACATGAAAGGCTCCACTTCTCAGAGGGTACTTACTTGAACCCTGGAGTTGCTTTTGGACGCTGCCAGTTATTGGCATTTCCAAATAAGAATGCAGAGCATGCATGCACTGTCAACTTGATCTTTGAATGCGAAGTTGCTGAGAGTGGATAGAAATGCTAATGTACCAGCGATCTGTGAAATACTTCTCCGTGTTGGGCACACACCAAGTTAACAGGTTCTTACCTCTCACAAGGAAACACATTTGAAAGGACTGTATCCTTTTGGTTTTTTTTTTTTTT
>VBSM01001265.1:71044175-71131504 GCA_008086735.1 Cheirogaleus medius | reverse complement strand
ATATATATATGTTTATATTTATATTTTTGTCTTTGAAGTACTTGTATTCTTGGAGATACTCTTTCCCCCTTCTCCATACTTTTTTCCTTTCTTTTTTCAAAATGCATTGAAGATTGTAAAAGAAATACCTGTTGAACTTTTCAGTGGGGGTTACACATGATTTTTAGAGCTTCATGTATGAGGCCTTTTGAGTTTCTGTTTTGATTTTGCAGTTGGTTGAAGACAAAGGAAGGAAACCTCAAGCTAGTAGCTGATGAGACCCAAGAAGGTCTTGCCATGTTAATAAAAAGAATCTGAAAAAGAGAGTCCAGAAAGAGCTGACTTCTGTTCCTTTGAGGCTTTTTCTAGTCCGGCCTATTAGAGAAGTTACTGTACCACTATGGATTAAAGGGAGGTCTGAAACTTCCTCTCCAGCACTTCCAAGAAGGTGAATTCTTATTTTATGAGCTGGAGAAGAAGCTGGGAGAGGCAGGGAAATGGTTTCTTTCTAAAATACCGGAAGATGACGTGCAGGGTGCAAGACTTGTCCCTATCTTGTGTGCCTGACCTCAAATGAAATTCTGAAAAGATGCAAAGTCTTCAGGTTTGCACAAGAGGAGGAGATGGGGTCTCGTCCATGGACAGGTGGATCCTGGCCTTTAGTCAGAGATAGCAGGTGTGCACCTTAAGTCCCATCTCCTATTGAAATTTATTATGCCTTTAGGTTTGTCATTTTGCCAGTAGTTTCAAGGAATTTGGAAGGTGATATGATGTAGGGTCTTCCCATTTTATGAGGTTACAATGAAGCTCTCTTGGCCCTATGCAAAACCAGCCTTTTAGAATTTGAACATATTTTTTAAAATTTAGCACAAGAGTAAACATGAAATACTGAAAGAGAAATGTCTGCCTGGCAAATTGTGATTCTGCCCCAAGAGGAGGAGTTTATTTTTACTTTGATTTACCTGGCATGAAAGTATCTTTTGCAGACACTACTGAAGTTTTTCTTAAATTCCTCTGCTTTGAATTGTGTTTCTGGGAGCCATTCATCTTTGTCACCTGCTTTACTTCTGCTATTTTTAGCCAGGTGCCAAAGACCTTATAGCTTCCTCAAGTGATAGATAAAGAATTAAGATCTGTTGTAAACAAAGGCTCATCACAGCATTGTTTTTTTGTGCCGTGAGAGCTTCTTTCAAGTTTTCCTTTGAGTCAACTTTAATTGCTTAGAACCTGGGGGACTTGGACTCTCCAGGAGAGAGAACTTTGTCAATTTTGCTCCAAATCCATGGAGAGGCAGAGTCTTTTTAATTTTTTAAAAAGAACGTGTTGGAAGAAATGACCAATAAAGGAACTACGTTCTATTTCATTCCTATTCTCATGTCAAATGATAAGGTATAAAAAATAAAATGTAAGTGGAGTAACTTCTAGATCTAGGAGAACATATCCTGTAAGTCCATCCATTCAGGAATGTGCCAATGTTTAGCTCAATCAGTTAATCTCGCCATTAAGGAATTATGATGTTTAAATTTCATTTTTTAGGCTGTTAACGTGGGGGAAAATACTTAATTTGATGAGGTTTACCTCTTTGACTTGGATTTGTGATAAGAAATTAAGTTATTGGGTGTAGCTCACTACCACCTCTGGAGAAAACAGTTCAAGGCACGTACCCTGTGTTGAGTCCTTCTCTTTCTGTGAGGCCAGGGTGTTTATATCACAACTAGAGTAACTAGACAAGTGGTGTAGTTTTACCTACCTGATTAACTAGCTAAAGCTAATCTAACTAATTAACAAACCTGATTTTATCATGCAAAGTGTTAGATGCCTATAGGTTTGGCTTTTCCTTTTAAGAAAGTAAAGATGCTTCCTGAATCATTTCTTCTACCCCCATGTTAATCACTCCCACCCTCCCCCTTTAAAAATTATTTTGGAGACTGAAATATAATAGATATTTCCCAGAAATGATATTTCTTTTATATTGTGCTGTTTATTTTTTTAAAAGATGAAGAAAAATGTATGGGAAAATATTATATATGCGCAGAGCCTAGAAATTGTATTTTATTCTATTCTTCCAAGTTGAGTTTTGTGCTGGTCTTATTTTTATCTCTCCATCTCTTGTTTGCAGGGCTGCCTGTTTCCCCCAAGTGTTAATGTAAACACATTTTATTTTGAGACAGATCAGTTCACTTCCCTCTGGAAATCCATCCCTATAATGTGGTAAACCTCAATATAACTCTCTGGTCCGAATGACATTTCATAACTGTGTACAAATCAAACATAGCGTTGATATTAAATGACAACATTTAATGCCTATGTCAACAATTCACTTAAGTCTCATTTCATTAAAACACTCCTGATCTGGGGAGAGGCTGCTTGTCTGAGTAGATAAAGCACTTGACTTTCACCTCTAGTTTCCGGGTTAAAGTGCAGTTGGTGAGCTGTAATTCAGATGGATTTTATAGGTTCTGGCTTAGGGGACTGGAACAGAAATCTAGTTCACATAATTAGGGGGGAAACCTTGGGTCTCCTGGAGAAGTGAACGTCAAAACCAGTGATTTTCGCTTTGTTTCCTGTGTTAAGTCATTTTGTCTTTGGGGATGATTGCCCCCCAAACCTTAGAAATCTTAAATAAAAAATCAACATAGTAAGAAAGTTAACACAGTTCATACGTTGAATAATTCTCCCTCCATTTCTTTGCCCACTGCAGTCACAGCCAGCTCTGGGTCCTTCATTCTTGCCCCAAGGAAATTTTGAGAACATTTCTGTTCCCCTCCAGTCTTGGATACTCTCCTGTTTCTCTCCAGGACCCTCTTTGGGGGAACTGTCTTTTAATGGTTTTTAGAGTTTAATCAGAATTTATGTACCAGTCTTTTATACACGTTGACTCCTCTGCTTGGTTCCCTGTAGTTAGGAAAGAAGCCCAGCCTGTAGGTCCCTACTCCAGTGCCTAAATTAGTAAGGAAAAGTGTTTTCACCCTTCCATGGTCATGGTATCTCTCTTTGTTGGGGTTGCTCGTGTTTTAGGCTGAAGCCAATGAATATACTGTAAGTGGTCTGTAAGGGATATTTGAATAAATAATAATAGTTTCTGCTGCTACTTTAATAATCCTGTAATGTTTCCATTTCATACGACTCACCGGAGTTTGGGACTTGGTTGCAAATCACCACGTAAATCCTTTTGTGTTGCACCTCCTGCTTTGTGAACTCTCAGCAAATGCAGGTTAATTGAGTGGGGGAGATTAGCCTGGTGGCTGTGAGTGAGTAACTGGCGTCTCCAAATGGCTACATATGGTAAAACTCTGGGATTGTGCTGAATTTTTACGTACCTGTGTAAATGCCGAAGGACCCTGAAATAAATTACAGCCCTCTCTATAGTGGAACCACCGTAATGTGAATTAAGTGGCTGTTAGGCTTCTTGCAGGTCTTGATAACTTAGGGAAGGCAGATAATTAATACAACCAAGATGACGGTGGGCTATAATTGGCTGCTTATTATGAAGTTTAGACATCTTCCTCCCTTCTATCTCTGGGAGAAGGAAATTGCTCTAGCTTATGTGTGTCAGAAGACATAAAACTTGCTACAGCAGTATTTTTATTTCCAAATTAGTCTTAAAGCTATTTAAAAGTCACCACAGAACATGCTTTACAGAAGCAATTTCATGGCTCCTTTAGGTTTTTGTGTAAATTCAGATAACTGAAATGTTAGTTTTGATTGATTATCAAAAAGGAAGGAAGTACACGAAAGCTGATGGTGAAGTCTGGGTACAGTATAAAGGAATTGGGGTGTGGGGGGGTGCCTCATAGTCCCTGAAGTTCTTTCAAAGAATTTCTGTTGTGATTGGTAATATAAGGGGCATTTGAAAGATGATCGTTATTTGAGAAATGTTTCTGAACTAGAAACTTGCTAGCTTTGAATCCCGCTAATACTCACTGGCAATGATAGCCATTTTCCATTCCATGAGATGAATTTGGAACTTGAGCATAATTTTATTTCTGCTTCACAGTTCTTAAAATCCTGTTTGGAAATGTCATTAGGAGGATAAGGGATGTAATGAAAAATACGTTTTCTCATGTACCAAATCAAAGTGTATAGTTATGGAGCTGGCTATCTATACTGAACAACAGTTAACAAAATGAATTGGCTGCTTTCTGCATTTGAAGTTGTATAGTGTAAAATTCAATGAAACATTCAATAACTGGAAAGATCACATCAGCATCAAGGATACATTTAGCAGGTTTCCTCCTACCATATTACTAGGGTAGAAGCACAGTTTAGAACTCGGAATAAAGGCTATGAATGAAGTTAAGAATTGTGGGAGGCCTGGAGGTAGACAGATAAGTAGGAGTGCTGTGCCTGGAAACCCAGACCTGGATGCAGGCAGAAGGGAACGGACAGAAAGATGGGCCCGTGGGGACTAGTATTTTATAAGAATGGTGCTCTTGTCACATCTTCTACTGAAGGCTGAAAGTTGTTTTTTGAAACTGGCATCTGTCAGACCCCTCCTTAGGGCAAAGGACGTTATTCTTAGTGGTTGAACTTGCTAGGCCAAACAGAATGACTATGCTTGATTCTCATGCCATTTGGAAAGATGTAGGGTGAAAAGAAACTTTCTTTCCATCCAAGGTTTTTAAACAGTTTTTTAGAGCGGGGAATTATTTCATGAATGAATGAATGAGTGAATGAATGAATGAAAATAATAAAGGACAATGTTTGTTTTTCCTGGAAAGATTTTATTTGCTATAAAAAGATTTGGCGTAATCTTGTTTCCCTGGTATAAAATGAAAAATAAAATCCAACAAAATAAATACTTAAGGGGTGTGTGTGTGTGTTTGTGTGTGTGTGTTTCACTATAATATATAATGAGATTGTTGAACTCACTAGACTATTTGGAACTATAAAGTTAAGCTGTTTTGAAATATTGCTGCATTACACATTGGCTTAGGAGGGAGATACATGTTTTCATATAAAATACTGAGAGCATTAAGTGATGACATTGCTAGGAAACGCACCTCGCCTTCTTAAGCAGTGGATGCAACTTTTAAGAATGCAAATGTGAAAAACTGACGGGAAAATTACAAGAAGCTTACATATTCTTGAATTTTCTCCATCTGAGTTTTAAGTAGGCTGGTGCTAGGAGGGGGCTGCTTCTGATCATGACTCTTCTGGGGGAAAAAAACAGTTTTACAGGACTGACCTTAAGTGCAAAATGGATAGTAATTCAAAGCCCTGAGGGGGCTTAAGAAATGAAGGTAGCTTATTGGTTTTGGCAGAGAAAGGGTTGGCTGGTAAGACCATTGAGCCCCTTAGCTGAAAATGCTGACAAGCTGAGCAGAGAGCATGTGTGCTATACCAAGCATGATCATTATTTTCATTGGCAAAATGTATTGCTCACAGTTTTGGGTAGTCTGTCCATTTTGTCAGTAATTTAATCTAGGTCGAAAAGGCATGGAGTATAAACTGCTATTGTTGAGCATCCCTGCAGGCATACCTGGCAGGTTCCATTCCAACTTTTAATGAGGAGCCTTGCTTTATGTTGGGGTCCTGCTGGTGGCTTGCAGTATCTATTTTGGGGTATTTTAAGATGGGGGTTAGCTCTTGAAATTGGACAAGGTGCCTGCATAAAAGATGATGAGATTTTTTTTCCCCCTCTTGGTTTCTGCTCCTTGTTAAATTGATAATTAGGTGAGACTTTTAGACAGAAGTAAAAATACAGATGACATGGGATTGTGTCTAAGGTGATAGCTTTCCTTTCAGAGGAAGAATAATTCTGAGGATTTGAAATAAAGAATTTGAAGACAGAAACTTAATACATTTGAGATCTTCTATATTTTTGTAGTAATTTTATTTCACAATATGTGCCAATGATACATGACACCTTGAATAATGTATTTTTATACTCCTTTACCCAAGAATTAAGCCGGTACATTTGCAAGATGAGGCTACAAGTTGACTTTGTGATATTGCTATTAACCTCATTCTTTTTTTCTTTCTCTGGAAGGCTGTGCTCCCCCACAACTGTTCCCCAACACACATTCATCGGTTATTCCTGGCTGGGTAATGTTTCATGCTTTCTATGACTTTTCAAAATGTTGCAGTTTATGAGTTGAGAAATGACAAAATAAAATGATTACTATGTAAATTTTTAAAAGTTTTCTATATTAACAAATTTGATTCTTTAGATCATTTTGGGGATTTCCTTGGCAAAAAAAAGCAGTCATTTTTATATTAATACTTTGTGACATTGTCTTTTAGGTTAACCAAGCAAGTTGCAGAGAGAATTTTCCAAGCTGCTTGCTAAAGAAGGGGACAGTTAATTATGAAACAGCTGTCATTTTTTCTAATCAGGTTTTCAGCAGAAACTGTTGGGACATCTTTTTCCTAACTTATTCACACTCTGCTTTTACCATATAGGGATTTTTGTAGTAGAGATGGGTTTATATTCTGTTCAAAATAGAATGAGGAAGGGAAAGAATTACCTTTTAAAAATAAGGATGAGAAGAACTCAATCATTTATAGTTATTATTATGATATATGCTATTTATTGAACACTAAATATATGCCAAGCACTAGTCTAAGAAACTCTTAATCTGTGTTCAATCAAGAGAGAGAAACTACACAATAATTTGAAGAGGGAAGGTTTACTATAATGACTCATTAACTGTAACAAGGGATTGGAGTAAGGAGCGATTTGCTCTAGTAAGAAGTAAAGAGAATTCTAAAGAATATAGGAATAGCAGATAGAAGGAGCAGCCATTACTCTGTACCGAAATAGAACATCCAAGAAAGGCTCCCTTCCCAGGCTGAGATCCAGATTGTGTTGGAGAGGACTCAGCCGTGGCTCACTGTGGCAAAGACGTTTCTGTAGTGCTGTGGAACTTGTTGGAAATCTGCCCTCCAGGATGCTGGGGAAACTGTTCATGAAAAGTTGTCTCTTTGGAGGTACTCTGATACAAAGCTATCTGAGGAGGGTGTGGTGAAGCTACTGGCCACTCCATGCTGCTGGGTGCTCTGCTCCACAGGACACAGGCACTGGGAAATCTTTGCACTACAGGAGCTGGGTATTAGGTAAGCCTCACTTCTGTCTGCAGTGCCCCTGCAGAGCCCTCTACTGACAAAGCTTAACCTTATGCCTGAGAGTCCAGGAAGATTTAAAGGGCCCAGATCCGTTTTCACAGAGCAGGCAAAAAGGATGAGTTTGAACCCAAGAGGCAGTAAAACTGATGACTGGCACAGAAGTCTGTGCTCCGTCTTTTTTAATCCTGAAGAGGCTAGAAGTAGTCAAGTGGGATTATTTATCCCATTTTACAGATGAAGAAATTTATTTAAGCTCAGAGAGATTAAGTGACTTGTTCAGGGTCATTTGGCTAATAAATGGCAGATTCACATTTCCAACTTAGATTTGTCATTTTCTAAGGTTCATGTGCTTTCCACCAGCACCTCTGAAATACAGACACTGTCAAGTCAAGAAATTGACCACTGTGCCAAATACTCTTATCCAGATGTTATACTAGAGCTCACTATTAAGTTCATTATTCCATCTGGTTCTACAGAGAAGGGGAGCTATGTGGATAAGTTCTTGTTCTGTTTTTTATTACAGATTATCCGATTTTGAGACTTAAAGGAATAGGTTGTACCTGCTTCAGTGGAGTCCCTGAATCATCTTTTTACCTGTATCTTATCTGTGTTATTATCAACTATAGTTCAGGCTCCATACCTATTTGCCCATTTGACAGCTCCCAGGGGTCTCAACTTGGGTTCCCTGGAGGGTAGGGGCAGAAGATGATGGTTCTTGTTTTTTTTTTTTTATTTGAAATGTTACCTTTTCTCACCCCAACTTCTCTCCCTAAGGTTGCATCTCCAGGACACCTGGCTCTTGATCATCTCCTGGCTGAGACTGGGTGTACGACCTTGCTCTTTTGGAACCTCTGTGGTCCTGTTAGGCCACATATGCTTGCCTCATTTTGGGTAATAGACTCATCTCACGTTTTTGTAAAAGAAGTGTCATTCTCATACTGATTTACACTATAATTGTTAGCACTACTTTATCACTTGACTTTGGGTGAGTTACTTAACCTCTCTGGGTCTTAGTTCTTTCATCCATTCTTTAATCTATAAAGAGGAATGGCCTTTCTAAAGCTCCTCTCATCTTAAAAACACTCAGTGGCTATTTCTAGTTTAACATCTTTTGGCAGCATTTCCAAACATGTGAGCTTCAGTTGCCTGATCCCATCCCTGACAAGTAGTTGATGGATTACAAATAAATGGAAGGCAGTGTGAGAATGTGATTTCAGATTTGGACCCAAAAGGGTTGGAATCTTAGAGACACAACTTAGTTGTTATGAGGTCTTAGACAAGTAATTCACTTTTTTTTATCCTAGCCTTTTACTTCGTGAAATGGGAACAACAATGCCTGGACTATTGTATTCTGATGAGGAGTAAAGGAAATGATGTGTATGAAGAACTTTGTACATTTGCTGGCACATAGTAGGTGCTCTGTAAATGATAGATACTATTATTCACCATGAAATTGTAAGATCCTTGCAGGAAGGGGCCTTGTCTTAGTCATGTTTGAATTCCTAGTAGTATTTGGTTATCTAACAGGCACTCAGTGGTATCACCCTTTTGAACTGAAGGGAAGTCCTTTCCAAGCTGAGTGTCTTTATAGAGTAAAAACTTTTCATGTGAATAATCACCCTGGAGTTTTTCTATTTGATAAGCTTGGATTACACATATTCTTCTGTCTTAAAGCAGTACATTTTTATAATTTTATTAAATTTCTCATTAGTAACTTTCTGACTACATGGTTTTTTGATTTTCTTAAAAACCATTATTACATGGTATGATAGTGATAGTAGAACATTATTAAGAATTCACTATGTGCTAGTCATTATTCCAGGCAATTTACATCTTACTATTTTCTTTAATATTCATAACTCTCTCATTATTTTCATTGCCTAGATGAGAAACTGAGGCATCAACCGGTTCAGTAATTTGGTTAAGGTCATGAGCTGCTGAGTAGGGGAGCAGTGGTCTGTTCCCGAGGCCACTGGCTCTTCACTGCTACATGATATTGCTTGGTTCAGCTCTAGTTTTGAAACACTTTATTAGTGGTCACTGATGAAAATCCAATCAAACTCAAGTCAGTCCAAGTCTAGAATGAAAGGAAAGGCATGTATTTCGAGACAGCTTGACATAAATCTATTTTTAAACCTTTAAACACATTTTTTGGAATTGCTTTCCCCTTTCCAAATAATTTCTGAGATCAAGATTTGCAAAAAGCCATACACATATATACCTTTTATGTTTTAAGATTAAAACTGTCTTTGACACTGTCTTGTAGTCATTATTAATCCTCTTCTGTGCCTCACACTTAGCCTCTCCTCACTCCTCCACGTCCCCACCCCCTGCAAATATAACTACAGCAATAACAAACTTTAGCTTGGTGTGACCTATCTTCCTTACATAGGAGCTCTGATCAGTTTCTTCCTCCAGTGTCATAATCTGCTTATTTTATCTTTGCTATTTTAGCTAATTTTAAAACATGAGGAACAGAGAGGAATGGATATTCTATTAATAATTTGAAACATTAGTGATTTAATTTCACAATATTTATAAATAAGAAAATGAGACCAATGGCATATTCTTAGATTACATTATTAGTGACATACCAAAATTGTTGTCTAGCCCCTGCCTCCAGTCCATGTGGGCAGAGAGACCAGAGAACTACAGAACCTGAATGATGTGTATGTTCAGGTGCCAACAGCTTATTCCATTTCTCCCTTTAGTTTAGTAACAACATTATTTTCACTGTTAGGAAAAAGATTGACTTGGTAGACTTTAGGAACCACTTTAGTCTGTGTGGATAAATGAAAAAACACAAGTGATCAGCTTTCATCATGACAAATGGAAACTGTCATTTAATTTTTATCCCCAATTATACAGCTCCGGGACCAATTTTTCAGGTGGAATGTTGGAGCCATTAAAAAGAAATAAGTAAACTATACCACATTCCATCATTTTTCTGGCAGCTAACCAATGATCTGTAGCCTTATTACATGTACGTTTTTATAGAGATATTTTTCTCTTAAGTTTGCAGAAGGCTTTATTAACTCTTTACTGATTTCTTCTGGCATGCATTTTTCCAATTGATTTTCATTTTTTCTTTTTATCACTGAGTGTTGGTTAGAATTTACCTTGAGTGTTGGCTGGAAGTTGTACTCATTTTCATCCGTTATGTTCTTTGATTACTAGAGTTTCATGGAGCCATGTTTTTTTAATTCCAACAGAAGTTATGTTAATGGTGCTAATGTTGAGTACAGAGTATGTTCATTTGGACTTCAGACTGTGATTTCTTAGAAATATGGTACATATATAAAACTCATCCAACCACCTTTTGTCTCCTGCCTGAAAAAGTTGGGTATCCTGCAAAAGTCTGTTCCCATAGCATTCTGTGCATTTGTATTGTAGCATTTAATATGTCATATTTTAATTTGCCCGATTTGTGTCCATATTCCCCAGGAATTTGAAATCTTGGATTCCTTTTGACTTGAATGATTTATCTTTGCATCAACAAACTTAGCAGAATGTTTGGCACATACTAGGTATGCAAAACATGTTTTTTGAATGACTGATTCAATGCTTTCTTATTTCCTTTTGGGGCTATTTTTAATTAGATATTCTTCAACAATATTGAAATTTAGTATCTTCTGAGGACATCAAAACCCTTTATAACCATGTGTGTAGTCATATTTATTCCATCTTGAAAAATTTTGCACATTGGCAGGTAGTCTTTGAATTTTACAGGTGAGAGAACTTGAGATCAGAGATAACTAGTAATATTAAGAACTCCTGAAAACAGGTATAGCTGTGATTGGAACTATTGACTTCTGACTTCCAAACCTTTTTTCCCCCGTGCTACACTGCGTTGGGACTTTATGCTGATTGTACAACCTGCCATTACTTTTACTATAAAAAAAAAAATCACTGATTTATTTTTGATGCATAATTAATATATAAAGTGGTGGGGGGTGATGGTCAGAGATCAGGTTTGGCTTTGGAGAAGCTGGTTAATGGATGAGGCCTATTGGCTGTGCATATCTACATATGGATTTTTTCCCTTGGTGTTCAAATCCTTTTCCCTTCATTCACCTAATTAGTAATTCATGGAAGCCTTTGGCTTCAAGCCAGAGAATGTTTGTATCTACTTGACTTTAGCGTCAGAATAGTTAAACTTAATTTTCAATAAAAGAGGTACTGGAGTATATTATGAACAAAAAGGCAACATTTTCTTCAGATGTATGCCTTGGCATATGCTTAAAGGAGAAATGATACCCTCTTGTATCTACTTATAAAACTGTCATCTGGTACTGTTACCATTAGAATATGCAAGTAAGCTTATAAACATGCTGATGAAAGGATTCTTTTGGCTTGGAACCTTGTTAAGTAAAAGGTGTTAAATCATGTTTCTTGTCCTCAAGGGTGGTGGACTAAACAGCTGCACTTATCCTTATTAATGCCTGTAGACTCCTGTTTCAGAAGAAGCAAATGGCCTTCTGTAAGAGTTTCTGTAGTATGAAGAGTTACTTTTAGTCAAGCTCTTTATTGGAAATATTAATACATTAGTGTAGCTTGGCAAACAGCAAAAACCCTAGCAGTTTGCAAATATTTTACCTAGTTTCTTTTCCTTACTAGTTATAGGAGGAGTAAACTCAAAGAAATAAATATACATTATTGCTGATCTGTCATAAATCATTGCTTGTGGTAGGTATCTATCTATTTTTAAGGCTACATTAGGTCTAGAAGAACTCTTGGATTTGGGAGAAGAGCTCTAGGATTTGGCTAATATACCTGCACTGATGGAGAAATGGTGATTTTCTGTCTATTCTTTTGTGCTATAAGCGAGAACTTCTTGTCCCTTTTTTTGTGGGGGTGGTGTGTTGGGACTTGGGATTGGTCAGTCATGGGACTGCAGAGTTAGAAGGTACTTTAGAGATTGGACTCAGCATAGTGTATCCCAAAAGCTTTGAAGTAGACCTTTCGTTTTGAGATAGCTGTAATATTAGAATGATTTTTCATGTATTATGATTATATTTATTATCTCTGTAATGTCCCTTGCCATGCACTCATTGGTCCCTTGCCTTGCATCCTAGTCTAATCCTTGCCTGTCACTGTTCATCTAGTATGACATCCTTGACTGCACACAGTCTTTGGTGTGCTGCCCTCCCCCTCCCCCTGCCCTACCCAGCACATGCCTCTTATCTGCCTGTACTTTTAATATATCATATTACATTTCCTTGGTGTTCACCTGACCCTGTGCTGCATTGAATTCTGTGAAGGCAGGGCTCAGATCTTAATGCATCACAGAATTTGGGGTGCCTAGTACAGTACCCAGTCCTTACAATACACAATACTGAATGTATATCATTCTGCTTAAAATAGAACTATCATTTTTTTTGTTTTTGTTTTTTTTCCTGTAAGTGTAGCTTTTAGGACACCCAATTACACATTGCCCATTGAACTTAAGATCAATTGAAACTCTCACGGCTGTCAGAGTTTCCTGATTTAGGGTTTTGGGGATTGTAAAATAATGAGAAGGGTGCTGAAGGTATCCCAGAACGACTTCTCATTGATTTCAGAGTCCATATTTCTTTCTGAGTATTAGCCTGCAGCATCAAGGTGATTGGTGTGAATGAGATTCAGTACCTTGCTCACTTTCTATACTGTTTGATTATGTTTACAAATTTAATAGCACAATGAGCAATTTTCTCACTCAAAAAAATCCCTCACTTGATCTTTATGTCTTAATAGAAATTTACGATTCCCAAGCATAGAGCTTAATCCTAATCTCTTCTTCAAAGTTTTTGCAGTTCTTTGTAGGAGTTACAGTTATCATTATTAATTGGTAGAAATAAAACTACATTCTAGTTTTTCATTTTTGTTTTTTAAATCTTATGTTTATCTTATGGTATATTCAACATCTCTGTAAGCTTTATACATTTTGCATTTGAGTGCTCAAACCTTCAAGGCCATTGAGGTGTAAGTCATCATTTTCATTGGTGTGTTCCATACTTTTAGTGAAGTACAACACATTCCACTCTTTCCCTATGATGGGAGAAGTCTTCAGCCAATGTGTACATGATTTCTAAGCCTATGGGAACAGACGGTGAAGGCAGGACTTCACTCACTCCCTTTGCCCTCGTCTTTTGTTTTGCTTTTTTTTTCAGGAGAAAAAAAGAATCTAAGTCCATATTCCTAAGATCAGCGATTGATAAAATCTTGAACTAAACTTGACCTAGGTTTCTGGACTTGAAGCATGAAAGCTAAAGGGCCACTGAGTGTCTACAGTAAACGCCAAGAACAAGGGTCAACTGGATGATTATTCAAATGGTGGCCTTCTGGTCCCGTTGAACCCAGTGTCTTCTCCCTCTGTGGATTCAGTGGTGTTTCCTCCAAATTCTCCTTAGCTATTTTTGTATAATTAATACATGAATACTTACATATGATGAGCAGTCCCTGTCTCTGAAGTAGCAAAGCATCCTATTGCATTTATTTGATTACTTTTAGATTTTCCTGGTGAGGAGGATATAATTTCTTTCTTGTATTTAATTTGTTTTCTCCTTCAAGATTTAGCAAATATTTATTGAGCACCTATCATGTGCTAGGCACAATGCTGGATATTGGGAAATAATAGTTCCTAAGACAGATAGGATCTCTGTCCAAGAGCTTAAAGTCTGGTAGGAATACAGGCAGTAAAACAATGACAGTATATCATGTGTGGTAAGTATAGAGAGAGCCTCTGTCAGGAGATGAAATGTTTGCTGTTCAGCATATCTGTACAGTGATAATATATTCTGAACCAAAATTAGAGCACAAAAGATAATGCCAAAAAAAGAAAAGATTATGCCAAATAACTTTTTGCCAAGACCAAGTGTAGATGGAAATCTTCAAAGAAATAGTTGGGACATTAAAATATATGAATTTATGGGACATTTCAGTGATTTATGAGAACAAATGGATAGACTATTTGAAATCAGGCCTGCCCTGGCAAATCCTAGATAAATGTTTGCTGTACTTTCTGGTTTCTGCCACTTGTAGAGCTGAATTTATGGAGCTGTTAATACAGGGAACAGATTTTTTAAAAAATTTATTAATATATAATAAAGGCATAACAGAATGTATTAAAAATCTGATTTACTTTAGAAATTCGGAGCCCAGCTCCAGTGTTTTGATGGGAACAAATAAACCAGAAAAAATGAGCAATTGTTCATGTTCTCAGTGCAGATATTATTAAAAGACCTTCTGTGCTACTGGAGTGTTATGGATTCCCTCTCTCAAAACACCACTTGGCTGTGCTTTGTCACTAAAGCCAATCTGACAATTTCCCATAGATAACTTTGAAATGGCTGTACATTCATGACTTTGCATAATAATTGTATGCCTTTAATATTGCTGAGGTCAGCATGTAGACATCTCTGCAAAACATTAGTTAAATAATTGGTCCTCTTAAGCTGCAGTCTGTCAACAGACCACATCCTTTGAGGCCAGGCATAGAAATGTGCAACGCTTCAGTGTATTCCTCTACGCAAATCAGTGATTCATGGGCCAACAAGGGCACGATAGAGAAGCTAGCAGGAGACGATGTTCGGAGTAATAAAACATTTCCTAGAAGAGGGTAGGCTAGCTAGTATACTTCCTCCCTGCAGTCAAGGCAATACCTAAACCATCCAAGATGGGTACCTATCTAGGCTCTTGTTAAAATGCCATAGCACAAAACCTTTAGGAATAAGAAGTTCTTCCTTATGCCCATAATATTATCTTTCTCTCCACCTATCCCTTTACCTTTTGGGCCAGTTTTTTCTTTGGTGGTAATGAATACCTGTTTGGCTTTTACTTATGAAATCATTTTACTAAGTCCTTTGCTGGAAGTAAGCCTGGGGGCTCATAGATCACATGTTTGAAAAGTCCTTTTGGTTTGGGTAAAGTTTTGCAGCTGCTATGCATGGCAGGTAGAAGACCCACTGAAGACTCACTGCATCCCTCCCAGAGTGGGCTCTCTGATGATATTGCTTCACCTTTAAGACTGCTTGACAGGATTTAACCACACATGCAACAAATCAATGCAGTCTAGAGCACAGATGCACTTGATCTATATTGTTTGTCCTTTTTTTTTTTTTGACTGATACAGGCAAAAGAACCATCACATAGCTTCTTGGTTAATACAGCATTGTTTTGAAAAGGAGGCAGTGATACATTTGGGGATGCATATGGCCAAAGCCTGAAATGAGGTGGGCATTTACCAGTCTGGACGATAAATAGTCAGTATCTAGCTAAACCATGCTACAAAAGGAGCTTGTTTCTTTGGATCAAACCATGTTCTATAAAAGTTCTCTAATAGTTTATTAGCATCGTTGAAATATATAGCCTACTAAAAATTCTAAATGATCATTTTAATGAAAGCTGTGTCATTTGTGAGTGGCATTTGCCTATAAATTTTTCTAGAGCTATGAAAATAAATTAGACAGGAAGCCACTGGTTTTTCTTTCTTCTTCTATTTTTTTTTACCCTTCCTAAACCTCCGTGAACAGCTCTGTCTGATTTGTTTCATCGTTGCCTTCCACTGCCTGTAGAACATCTGTTGGAAAATAATGCTTGTCCTGTCAGTTTCCAGAATCAGCCGCAAACTGAAGTGTGTGCACAAGGTAGATGTCAGCATTACACTGCTGCTGCCACCATGCTACTGAAAGGCAGAATTAATCTGGACTGGTAAGATTCCTTTTAAAAAAAAAAGGTCTAGAAACCCCTATTCAGGAATAGGAAGCTTATCCCAAGATGGACCAAGCAGAACACCAGCAAAGATGTGATTTTGAACTAAAGGCACAAATATAGGATGATTATTGCCTGTTATTTAGTGGATGATTCTTTGTTCTGAGACCAGGTTATACTCTTTTGCTGGAAGCTCACAACAGATCAATAGTAATTTTGTTATGGGCCAGATGTCAAAACAGAAATGTGCTCTCAAATCCCACTGACTTGCTATGACAACTAGTATGCTAAAATACATTCACTCAGCAATCAAGCATTTCACGATGCTCCCGGAGTTCTTGTTTTCTTTCATGTGGAGCCTTAGAGCTATGTATTGTCAGCTAAGATTCTCCTGTTTTGTTTTCCTTTCTTTACTACATATGTACATCTTTTGAGAATAGAAACACCTCCTCAAACTCTTGCCTTTTCTCTGCCCTGATAATGAGTTGAACCTAAAGTCTACACTATAACTTCTGGTTATAGTTATCATTTTTATGGTAATAAATAAAATCTGTGGTAGAAAAATGGTTCTGAAGAAAAGCATGCCAACAAGACGCATGTTCTTTTTTTAGTTCCTCTGTAATCCAACTTTGGAATTTTAATTTTGGTCTGATTAGGATTTGGGAATTAAACATTTTGTGATGAATAGCAATTTAAGGGTGTTGACTTTACCATTGCTCTGGTATCTTCCTCTTTCCCTCTCTGCTTTTGTGAAACTGTTGCTTACCTACCATCTTTTGGATGCAATTAGGATGGCATTCCTTATAAAAGAAAATGTCTTCCTGCACTGATTTGTTTTTGTAGAAATATCCAGAATAAATCAGATAGAAACAACGGGCAGTTTTCAGCAGATGTGGCTTGGAAGTGTAATTTAAAATGGTGTGTTTCTTAAATCCAGAGATAATTTGGCCTTGGCCTTATGTCTTGTCCATCTTTGCCCAGTCTTCTTCCTCTTCTTCTCCCTAAAAAAGAAGGAAAAAGAAAAAAGCCTTTCCTTTTCAGACCAAGGAAGGATTGAACGAGGTCAGAATTGTTTATTCAGTCATATGTTAGAGCTTTCAGTCCACTTCTGAGACAGGACTTGCATTTCTTACCATTACCCTATCTTTTGTAGTGGAAATATCTCTAACTGAGAAGAAACATTTCATCTAAGGGTGTAAGTTCTCTTAGAATTTATTACTGCCAGATTTTGTTGTATATTAGTCTATAGAATTCTTGGAGCAGATTTCTCCAGCAGACATTTTACTCACTAACAAGAAGAGTTCCTTGGATTCTGTTTTTCTTTCATATTTTCATTGCCAGTGCTCTTCACAGAACTTCCTTCTCTTTACTCCTGTAAGCTTCATCAGTAAAGTGAAGAGAACAAAGTTCCAGTCAAACTCCGGTACCTTTCTCTGAAGCAGCTCTTCCATTTATTTACTGACCACTGAAAGAGGGACTTTTTGCAACAAAAACTAAATACACTACTTTTGCATTCTAGGCTCTATGTTAGAAGCAGGAGGGGAGTGCACAATTAATAATACATCAAAGTCCCACCCTTTCAGAAACCTACAGGCAGGTTTGCCATGCAGTAGAGGCACTGCTCCCAAACCATACTGTTGGGGTACTTGCATGTGTCCCTCCTCATCTCTTAGTTGATTCTCGTGATAACTAAGTGCATAAATTGCCAAGTCATGGGACAGAGAAGTTACCTTGTTCACTGGGAATTTAGTTTAAGACTTGGACTCACAGGACGAAGCTAACCAATTATATTTGTTGTCATTGTTATAACCTCAGCTGTATTTAAGTACAAAAGAGTCTAAGTATATGATAAAGGAACTTGAAATATAGAGCTGAGAGTCAAGAAGAGAATGCCAGGTGATTGCCCCCCAAAACAAAATCCAGTAAATGAGTGGGAGCTGAATGTGAGAGGTGCAATCATTATCTGAGAGCGAAACAGTGAAGAAACTCAAGAAGGTGAATCATGTTTTCAGGAACACTTTTGGAAAAACCTCTAAAAAACATTAACCTAAATTAAAAGCTATAAAGGATATCAGAATTAGAAAAAAATATGAAGAACTTGGGATCCTCTTGCCCCTTTACATCATGCGTTGCACATAAAGTGAGGATTACTTTATATGAGGAATATATACATACACACATATATGTATTGTAATTTATTTTAATAGAGTGTGGTGGGTCAGTGAGTAAGATGCAGGAAAACAGTAGATAATTATCTTTGTCGAGTTCAAAGACCCTGCCACCATAGTATAGGTTAGTTTAAGCCCTATTGCCGAGTGTCTTTGTAGAGATACTCAAATAGTACTACGTGTGGTTTTTCAAGGATTTTTGTAGGTTTCTTACATGTTTACCTGTCATGTGCTAAGCTTTTTCCAAACCAGAAAACATTGGTCCAGACCAGAGATTGGCAAAGTTTTTCTGGAAAGGGCCAGATAGTAAATATTTTAGGTCTTGCAGATCATATGATTTCTTCAAAACTACTCCACTCTGTTGTTGTAATGCGATAACAGCCACAGTTTTTGCTATGTTTATGATTCCCAAGCCATATTATTGGTTAATGTGAAGCTTTACCATATTATAATTAAATTTTATAGTAACTGCGAACAAGTCAAACATTTATAATAATCCTCAGAGGACTGATACTCCAATCAGAACTCAACTTTCCAGAAAAAAATCTTTTAAGGAGTATAGTTCCATTCCATTATATCTGGGGCTGGAGTAGGAATTCAGTAGCCTGAGAGTAGGAAGGGAGAGGTGAAAACAAGCAGCAGTAACCAAGTCGTTGCTGCACACTGACGCTGCGTCAGTGCTGTCCGAAGATTATCTCACTTAGTCCTCACAAAATTTCTATGAAGGGAGAACTGTTCTCCTCCCCATTTTATAAATGAAGAAACCTGGAGAGTTGAGAAACTTGTTGAATATAACATAGTAAATGGCGGGGCTGGATTCCTACCCAGACTCTGATGCTGCTGGGTGTACAGTCAGTGTGGGACAGTGTAAATCCCTTGGCTGATTTATAGCACTTAGGCTGGCCTTGCATATGGTTGGTCCTGTGTACACATTATTTGTTTTGTCTGTAGCAAAGGGGGTGAGGTAGGGTAAAGTAATATTAAGGCATTAAGGACTAATGAATAGGATACCTTTGTCAGAGGTTCAGTTGAACCTTATAGTCAACCCATGTCCCGTCAAGCCAGAATTTGCGTTTGGAAACCAAAGAGGAGTAATGAAAAATTAAAAGTTCAGAGAAACTCATGTATTTAAAGATGTGGCAAATCATAGACATGGAGAACCCAGTGTGAAAGTCCTTATTACTGCGCTCTTGAACTCCCGTTTGATAGCCAGAGTGTCGTGTTTTAGAAAACTGGTAGAAATTTTTTGACTTATTGCCAGTCATTTACTTAAACTTAAAAGATCTTAGCACTAAAATTACTTATTTGAAGTGCTGGCAGGCTAATAAATTCAGGGGGCTATTTTAAACATTGTCAATCTAAAATGTAATCCTATTAAAATAATTGAGTATTTTCTGTGTGGAGAATTCCCTTGTGCTCCTGTCCACAGCTCACAAGAGAACAACATAAAAGGCATCCTAGAATGTCCTCTGAACATCATTGAACCGACCGATGTGTTTGCACAGTGTCATTCTCTTTGGCAAAGAATTTCCTTAGCTATACCACTTTAAAAGGCAAAACCCCCCAACACAGTGGCAAGTTTATTCTAATAATAGGACATGGGGATTATATTTGGAATGATAGGAGGTCCTGGGAACCTTTTTGGTCTGTTAATTTGAGCTCATTTCTGTGTGTGATTGAGGATTCTGTGTAACTTGAAACGTTTGCTTCCTTCTGTTCATTTCTGGGGCTCCTTTTCATCCAGCAGCTTGGGTTACCTTGAATTAAATTGGTTTATGGCATGCCGTTTTCGGTAAAACTCTGCGAAAGAAATGGTCACATAACTCAAAAAGGTTTGCCCTTGGAGTGATTTAGTCATGCTGGATGATAGCTGAGGAGGCTTATTGACTTTGAGCTCCCTTTGGAACCAAATTCAGAAAGCTGTGCACTTCTGTGGCACCTGTGAGACACTCACTTGAATAGAGCTACTGAGAAAAGCATTTCAGTTATTGGCATTTTTCCTAATGCATTTTGTATTTGTCTATACCACAGGGAGACATGTGTGGTTATTGTTGAAATATTATCTACATGGCTTTGCAGAAGAAGAAAAGCCACTGTACAGCAGTCAACAGATGAAGTCTCAGGGTGTGTGTAATATTTTGGGGCCTGTGTGTCTTCCCCCCCTCAAAACACCAAAACAGATATGTGGCTGTGTTATTTGGATAACCCTATCGGACTTGCAAAGCCCGCTGTTAAAGGGATCCTGTACTTGACAAGTTGGAGGTTGGTAGCCCTGACTTGGAATGGTATTTAAATTCTAGCATGGCTTTTGTTCACCTGGTTTGGCCAGGAAGACAGGCCTTGATCATTTGAATAACTGTACTGTGTGAATCTGAGAGAGGAAATCAAACTCTCAGAAGTGCACAGAAGTTAATTTCTTTCTCCTTCTGAACAGAGAAACTCCTGTTTAAATAAAAATTTGTGTGGACAGATTTTCGTTTGTCATGTGTGAGCTGAGCATGTTGCATTTGTCTGAAGGGAGCAGTTTTAAGTAGGTGGATGTGTAATACCCGTAGGCTATCAGAGCCACCTATTCATTTCAACAAATCCCTTCTCATATAACAACATTGCAGGAAGTTTGGGTAATTGATTCTCTTGAGCAATACAAATATTGGAATTCTTAATCGTTCCGAGAGATGGGCAGAGCTACTGCTTTTACATTAAAAAAAAAGCCTGTGTACTCTTCTCAGGTGTTCATTAAACAATTATTGATCGACAGTCTACCATGTGCCAGGCTGTAGCCTAGATGCTGAGATGCCAAGAAGGAACAAGGCAGAATCGCTGACCTCATAGTCCACAAAGGAAGGCTGATCCCAAATGGATAATTATAATGCATAAATTCATTACTTCAAGACATTAAGAATGTGCTAGATGCTGGGCGGTGGGCAGGGGGAGGAGGGGACAATGATAAGCCAAACCAGACCTGGCTCTTGTGCCTCTTACAGTGAAGGAGCAATTGTTAAATATTTTTAATATAATTACTTATTAGCCAAACTCTTGCACAAATGTACAATTGTAACGTGATACAAGGGTCATGGAGGAGAAGCCTGGGGCACAAGGAAATCATACACCAAGGGCGTTTGATGTGGTCAGGAAGGCCCCGGAGGGAAGTGATGATTGAGCTGTGATCTGAAGGGTCAGTGGGAAGTGAGTTAAGCAGGTTAAAAGGGTGGGAAGAGCTTTCCAGAGGGAGGGAACCAGGTGCCTAGAAGGAATTGAAAAAAGGCCATTGGCTGGAGTCAGAGAGGTGGGCAGGGCCGGGCTGCCCAAGGGTTGCAGGCTATGTGAAGGATGGGGCTTTATTCTAAGAGTTATGGGAAGCCTTTGTGGGGTTCTAAACAGGTCATAAGGGGAAAATGATCCTAGATGTTTCTGGAAAAGATCACTGTGGCTGCAGTGCAGAGGGGAATGAGTAGATACAGAGAGCTACTGTCTGGACAAGAGGTGGCAGCAGCTTGTATTGTGGTAGTGGGTAATGGTGGGGTGGGCATAGGTGTGGAGAGAAGTGGGTGGAATTGAAAAGTTTTAGCTTATAATTCTTCTAAGATAAACTTGATAATGGATTGGATATGGGCTGTGAGGAAGAAGGATGATCCAAGGATGATACAGTCATCAAGCCATACAGTGACTGACATATTAAATAACATGAAATAATCCTCATTTTGCTTCTTCAAGATTAAACTTTGTATGTTTTTTATAGTAGTTGTCAATCTATTTTCTGATACTTTGAGACAGGAGATTATAATTCTTACCTTTCCTGCTCCTTTTAATAAAATTAAGGTGGTGAAAGTACTCAGTTAGGACTTCAAAAAGAAGTAGGTCCAAGCCAGAAGATAATGTCAAACTAAAATATTTCCAGCAATGTCAGCAAAATGTAAAGATACCATCAGAAACAAACATTTGCTGCCTCCTACCTTCCTTGCTGATTTTAATTAGCAAAATTTAAATGATTTTTCTCATATAAAAAATGAGTTTAAATACTAGGGAGTCTTTTATTCTTCATAAACTGAAGTCAGAGTAATTTATTTTATCTGGAAGAGAGTGTTAAATTAGCTGTCAACTGTGCTATACAGGTGGATGGTAACTTTTGAATGAAATGACCAAGTCCCGGGTCCTGAGGCATTCATTTTTAATCTCTTGCTTTCCATTGAAAAAGGCGCAAACCATGAATTGTTGAGATAATGGTACTAAAATTCCAAGTAATTGCTTTTGTTAGCTCAACTCATGTTTACTCATATTAATTACCGAAATTTGATAACCCCTTTGTTTTCTGCTTAGCATGACTGTGAATGCAGCAGACAGAGCTATAAATCAGGTAGGTGGTTCTCACTAAAGGCAGGACTCCTTTGCTTTGATGTTGGCAGCTTAAGGCTAATTCTCCAAGCTTGATAGGTTTATAATTCAAGAAGATGTGATTTAATGTTGATGGAATTTATTTTTGAAACACATTGTAGGGAGAATGCCTTTCAAAGTAAAAAATGAAGTTTTGAGGTAAATCTGAAGTAAATAAAGACTGTCAGGGTCTCTAAACACCCAGTGGTAGAGATCTCTATAGGACTGTTGTCTCTACCCTTTATTTAGGTGGAGGGAAATGGCTGAGGAGAGTGACAAAGGGAAGAGAGAAGATGTGGGAGCTACGGAGCCTTATGAATAAGTCCCGCAATTAAAGACATTAGCTGATTGTTTCCACTCCTCCTTCTAAATTTATTTGATGTTACCTTCTTTTCATAATAACCTTTCATTCATGGTGTTCTTTACAAGTTATTTTTCCAAGGGTTACCCTATTAGGTGTGAATTTATTTATTTATTTATTTATTTTTACATTTAATTTGAACTGTAAGATTGCAGAGTTTGGAGAAACCCTAAGTCCATTTTCTTTTCCAGTCTGCTGATTCATAAATTTCTTACACCTCCCACACCCTCATCTCATTCAGAACATTCGTCCCCTCAGGAAGGAGTGTGTGCCAGGCACCGCTCTAGGTCCTGGGAAGTAAGCAGGGAACAAACCACATTAAGTCCTTTCCTCAGGACATCCTTTTTTTTTTTTTTTTTAAGAGACAGGGTCTCACTCTGTCACCCAAGGCTGTAGTGCAACAGCATGATTACAGCTCATTGCGGCCTCAAACTCCTGGGCTCAAGCGATCCTCCTGCCTCAGCCTCCCTAGTAGCTGGGACTACAGGCACACACCACGGCTAATTGGTTTTCTTTTCTTTTCTTTTCTTTCTTTCTTTTTTTTTTAAGAGATGTGGTCTTGCTATGTTGCCCAGGCTGGTCCTGAACTCCTGGCCTTAAAGGATCTTCCCACTTCAGCATGCACCCCCTCCCCAGCGCCCAGGAGCTGTGATTACAGGCGTTAGCCACCGCTGCAGACTCCTCATGGCCATCCTTGTTTTGGACACTACTATTAGTACCACCTGAAATCACATTATTATTATTATTATTATCATTTTGGTAACTTTATAGCACTGTTAACTCAGTAGAGCTCAACAGACAAACTTAGTACATGCTGTTTGAAGAAAATTGTCCTAAAATGTAATACACAATTTTCTGCCTTTATAAAACAGTATGTTGAATTCAGTTTTACTTAAATAACTTGGGATCCTTTAGAATACTAATTAATATATTTTGCTTAGAAACAGGTTGTTTTGCCTGTTCTACACTCGGAGAGAATGCTATTTTTTTTCCTCAACAATTTTTTAGAAATAGTTCATCCCATGTGTTTCTTTGTTCTCAGCTTTTTATTTTCCCCTTGTAAGATTTTGTTTTGATTCTACTGTAGGCTGGAAATCAAGATGACTAAGATCATTAGAAGTATATGAAAGTCTGTTAAAGAGTAAATGGTGACAGCCCATCAGCCTCTCCCACGACTTTAGAGGGACTTAGGTAGGCCTGTGACATTTGAGTGACTTAGATGCTCCCTTGTAGGTTCTCTGACACTCTGGAGAGCTGGGCTTGCCTGACACCTGGCCTCATAGAGGAGATACTAACTAAAATTATCTTGTCCAAGATATGTCCCTGTAAAATCCTTTGTAGTAGTAACCTTTTCATTGCAACGTAGAACAATGTTTTATAATTTTATCCTTTCTGAATTTCCTAGTGTGCTCTATGTGCACACACATACACACACAGAGAGCTAGTTTTTTTTTTCTAGATAGCTTAACTTTAGTGAGTGAAGTCTTTAAGATGACATCTCTACATTCTGTCAGTTGTATATTAAGAATTATAACAAGGCGAGGAATAGTGAAAATAAGAATTGAGCTTATAGACAATTGCAAGGCTTCTAGACTGGATACTAGATTACATGAACACCCAACATATTGATTTGGGGAATAAGAGCTATATATAGTTCAGATTCTAGCTATGACAGATGGGGGTTCATGAGCAACAAATCTGATGACTTCTAGGCACCATTCCAAACTCTTTAAAAAAATCCACCAGATGCGAGGACTCTTGCCATTCTTAATTAATTCACTTTTATATAAATGAGTCCCATTTATATATTTTCTCCCACAGCCGATATTCCTGAAGGCACTGTAAGAATTATTATTTTATTATTATTTTTTTCCATTCAATGGATATGCTGCCATGAGGTAGTAGGGTAGTTACATTGGTAAAGTTGGCTCTTTTCCAAAGGAACCTATAAGCGTCTCATTATTTGAAACTTATATAAGGTCACAATCCACTGAGAATGATTTTTTTCATTAATGTTTGTACCCTTGTCTTGGAATGCTTTTTCAAAGTTAACTCTATCAGATGAGGTGGAACAGGTTGATCTACTAGTCCTTTGCTAGAATTTGGAAGACTCAGACATATTTCCTTTACTTCTTGACATTATCCCTGTTAATTACATTCCATTTCTCATTATAAATATTTATTTTCTTTAATTTCCAATTAGTCAATTAATACACAAATATATTTTCCTTTAAAAATGTTTTAGATAATACTGAAGTCCCCACCGATGACCACTGATCCATCTTAGCTAACTTCTGTTTCTTCTATATCCACCCCACCCCAATCTATCATCTGTCTGTCATCTTTCTATCTAGATATAGCTGTAAACATGAAATCAATAAAAGCCATATGGGACAGCATACTACATGGTGTCATACTGTCCTCATCATTCTGCTTCTTGCTGTCTTGGACCAGTAGTGTCCTAGAAACCTGGCTGTGTTGTTACATGCAGATTTTGCTGTTCCACTTAAATGCTGCCTTGCATTCCTCGGCCCACATACACCTGTGTTTATTTAGCCATTTCTCCTATTGATAGACATGGGTTGTTGCAGATTTTTCCTAGTGTAAACTGTTCTTCAGTGAAGATTCTTGTACATGTCTCCACATGCACTTGTGTGAGAGTTCCTTTAGGATACGCACCAAGAAATGGCATTGCGGGGCCATAGAGCATGCACATTTTAAATTTTAACTGATATCTTTTTTGCCTGACTGCCAATCATTGTAAACTTCCTATCAAGCATTAGGTGAGCTTTTTAAGTGAACAGAGGTGAGCCAAGTGATGCTCTTATATGGACTGGAAGTAAAGATGGCTTCATTATACCCTCCCGTGTTCCTGTGGCATTCCTATCTGCAGCTTTCGTGGGATTTTACAACAGATTGAGTGAAAATTGGTAGCATATGATGCCATGGGACACAGCAGTGTGTTTGTGGCTCTTGTCTTAGCCATCAGATTTCTCTTCCTCCTTCATCTTAAGTCCATCCCTGTGAATAGTAGAGACCCAGTCCTGGCATTCCAATGAAAATTATCCACATTTCAAAAAGAATGGAAATAGGCTAAACCATCCAAGCTATGGAGAGACCCAGAGGGGGCAAAGGGAAGAAGGGGAGGGTGGGTGAGGAAGAGTGTCATGGTTGAAACCCACCTAGTGCAGCAGAGGCTGCAAAGATCTCCTAAAGGAAAACCTAGGGGCAAAACCCTTTGAACTCCTGCTTCTCTGAGCACAGGGGTAAAAATAAGAGGAGAAAGGCTTACCTAGCAAGCTATGACTTACTTACGGCCAGTGATGAAGCTGCAGTGTGAACCCCACTTCCTTCTGCCCCTGAAGAGACCAGGCAGCCCTATTCTGGGTGACCTTGAAACTACAGAAAGCAAAGGTCTGAGTCAAGAAGAGGCTGGGGGTCAGGGTCTAGTCCTGTGTCTTGGTACACCTAGCTGTGATGAGTTTCTTCAATTTTATATCATTGTGAGAGAGACCATTTTAGCCCTCAAGCAAGTTGAAGTGTGGTGTAACATTTTTCTAGCATCCTGTGATCATGTAGGATAAAATATTCCTGATGCTCAAAAGAAAATTCTTGTTTGGGAGATGCCTAGTGCTGCTGCTAAGATTTATTTTCTTTTAAAAATGTCAGTGTCGGCTGCCTTTCCTGCAGGTAGCCCTCCTGCCTCCTTGTCGCCTGAGTCCTTCAGTGTCTTAGGTCGGGCTGCATCTGTTCCCGCAGAGCTTTCCCCTCCTGCAGCAGAAAGCTGGTTTGTTTGGCTGACAGATGGGGTTCCCGCTTTGGCCTAGATGCGCCTAGTTAAAGGGTTTCTGTTTGAAGCCTGCAGGTGAAGGCCAACTCCACACAGACCCCTGCTTACAAAGTTCCCTTCGTGGTCACGTAAAGCAGTAAGGAAGTTTTTAATTGACATTGTCTACTGTTAAGAGGGCATAGTGTGGACATCTTTGGAGAGGGTTTACTTTATCTTTCTATGAAGTGTCAAGCTATCAATTCATCGGATAATGCGATGGATTTGTTTTGGGGAAGAGAGGTACATATTATTGTAGTTTATCTTTTAGAATCTTTGTACATCAAAATCCCCTCAGAAGCAACAAACCCACAAAGCTATGTTGCAGTCTAAACCAAAGCTTAAACCGTTTGAGTGATAGGTATGGTTAAAATAACAGTATTTAATGCCCAAAGCACATCAAATTTGGGCAAAGAGGATGCATTCTGCATAATGCCTAGAGATGTCTCGTTATGGTGTGGTTACCTAGCAACAAGTGGAAACTGTATGAAAATGAGGTGCTTATCTGTTGTTGAAGTGGGTGCAATGAAACTTATTACGCGAGCCTGTTTTGCTTGGCATGTTATTAAAATCACAGCTAATGTGGAAAGAACTGCAGCCTGTTCCCATTTGATACAGAAGCAGTGTTAAATGCAGCTACTGTAAAATGCCAATACTTTGGTCAGGAAAATAGAAACTTGCAGCCTCCTTCAACACTTAACATTGAGATGTTAGAATTTGATTTATATTATCAAAGACTTTTTAATAATAAAAGAGCAGACAGAATCTGTAGTGGTGACTTAAGAAGCAGCCAGTTATTTAGATTTTTTTTTAAATTCAAGGAGCCATTTATAGTTTCGTCTATAATGATAGCTTGGTACAGCTCTGCTTCTCGTAGCCAAATTGTATTTAACTGTCTGCTGAGCTTATCGATGAATTGTAACCACAGCCTTCTTAAGTTTGTTTAATTTTCAGAACCATGGTGCACTGTCACGATCTTTAAAGGTTCTATTTTTATTTTGTCACTTTAAAACAGGCTGCAAATCTTTTATACTATGTACTGTTATATATTTTGGTGGAACGAGGAAAACTTCTAATCTTTACTGTACCATTGAGTTTTGTTGTTGTTTGTCCATGTTTTAGAAAACTGCATTTTCCTGCAGGCCTGTTGTACCACTTCCTTGTGTATAGTGCTGTATGTGTATATATGGCTTCATATTTAAGTCTTATTTCACATATATTAAAAACAAAAAGTCAAACTGAGAATTCTACCAAAATATCCTCTCAGGGTGGCCTGTGATCCTAACGCGATATAGCACCAGTTATCCCAGAGATGAAGAAAAGTTCAAGTACTTTCTGTGCTCATCAGACACCTGCGATGACACATGGAAATCTGGCATACAGGACCAACTCTGTTAGTTGAATTCTGACATTACTTCTGGGGCTTTGGAATGTGTTTATGTGTAGCAGATGGAGCTATTAGTTAGCTGTGCTATCTTGAAGAATTGCTTTCCCAGGTAATCAGCTCTGCTCATTTAGGATGTCGTTTCCCCACCTCGATATGTCAGCTCAAGAAGCAGGAATGATTAATCGCTGCAACTGGACAGTGCACTAGAATAACTCTGTAAGGGGAACCATTCTCTGGTGCTCCCATACAACAGGGAGTTCGAAGTGCTATGAGGCAAAGCAAACAAGATGGAAACGATGACCAGGATGCTTCCCGAAGCTTACCTGTCAGTATATAGAGTTGCTGTGGCAACCTGAAGATTTGCAATTCATAGGAAGAGTAGAGCGAGACAAAACCTTAAGTCATGGCTGTCATTACAGTGGAATGGGTGCCACCAACACCTGGCAACCTCTATTACTTCAACTTGTTTCTTTTCACGCTTGGAGAAATAAAATGCATAAAAGATTAATATACATAGTAAACCTTTTGGTAAAATATGTATGCATTCTGCATTTCAGATGAGTAAAAACTTCAAGAGTTCCTTTCTACTTAAATCAATATTAGTTAATAATGTTCAAAGTGAGGTTACTGTCATACTCTTAATAGAATAAGAACTATGACGCAAGGATAAAGAAACCACACTCACTTTCAAATTAAAAAAGGAGAAATAGATTGCAGTGCATTTTAAAAATCACTGCCTCTCCTAGAAATGCTCATAATGTATTAATGTAAGTTATGTGCCCTCCCTCCCCTGTACCCTTTTACTTTACCATGCATAGTAACAAGAAAATAAAGTTCTGAGTTTTGTTAGTTCTAAATGGAAGTTCTTTTCCATTTCCCCTTGTTAAGTAGTGGGTATTTTAAGTCTACCCAGCGGCAAATACAATCTGTAGAGATGAATGTTAAAAGCACACAGTTGGGGATTTTTTTTCAGGGTAGGGAGAAACCCCCAAACAAAATTGCTGTGATTTCTATTTCCAAAAGGCATGAGAATGAAGGAATAAAAAACAAAAAAAAACACAAAAATTAAAAAAAAAAGAAAAAAAAATTGCTGTGATTTCTAAATATGGTCACATTTATGTATGTTCTGTAATTTCATCATTTAATGGTAATGTAGGATTTTCAGCATCAAACAAACATCACAGTTGTCTTCCTCAGGTGTCCACCGGAATGTTGGAGGTTGATGGCTACATAGATCAAAATGTCTTTAAGTTTTATCCAATTGGTACTAAGGCTTAGCTTTTGTCTTTGCTATATTAAAAATGCACAAACATTAAAAAAACAGCTTGCAGTATTTTCTAGGTTTATATTTCAGTGTGTTTAATTACCTTTTTTTCATTTTTTGCTTTAGGAGAAATGTTTTCCAAGTATGTATTTGAAAAGCAGTTAAACTGAACTTTGCTTGGGATTTTCTGGCATACAGAATCTTTTGAAAATCTGCTTCTGAGTGTCAGAAAAATGTATAGTTGCAATAAAACCACAGCAGTCAGTTTCCTGACAGGTGCATTAAGTCTGGAATTAAATCTAAAGGGCTGATGTGTTAAAACATATTAAATATTTAATAATTAAGATCAGCTTATAGTTTTTCTCTCATCTTTTCGAAGGGCATCCGTGCTGTTCTAAAGAGTTGAGCATATAAAAGGGTCTATTCAGTTTAAACCAGGATCCAGAAATCTAGGTTATGGCTAAGAGGATGAGAAAACAAATAGATGTGTTCAGCTTCTACAGCTGACTTGATAGTTTAGCAGCCATGTTGTCCCTGTTGAGATGGGAAAGCTTTTTGATTGGTATGTTGCTGCTCACTGCTGCACTGGGCATTTCTTCAAACCAGCATAGTGTTGTAATTGGAGATCATCTTCTTGAAGATGGAGCCTTTTACTTTTGTGGCTTTCTGGGGAGTTGTAATGCCTGCCTGTTTTTCCTTTTAATCAGATGTTTGAGAGCTGCAGCTTTGGGTCAAACGAACATATTCACACCTGATTTTTACAGTATTTTCAGTAACTTGAGTGTTATGTTTAAATGGAAAACTGTCCTGAATAGTCCCCTTTTAGGAAATTGTCTGAGAGCAGCATTTCCCGGCATTTGGTGGATTTGAGAGCAGGCACTGACACCTATAATTTGTAACCTAGTTAAAATCGTTTACCTTGCCTGGACATACCTGTGGACAAGAGGAAAGCTGTTTATTTTAAGTTTAGCCGTGTAATTTTACTTGTTTGCCCAGATGTCCTTTAATTTATTTTCTAGGGAACTAATAACAGTAGCAAGATTTCAAAGTTAATTGCCAGATTCTACCAAGGAGTCCCATGAATGGGCTGGAAGAATACCCTTAGGGCGTAAGCCTGTGTGTGGATATGTGACAAAGCACTAATTTTGAGTTCACATGATCATTGTACAGAAACATTTAAGATGGGGATCTATCAATTCTTATCTGTTGAGATGTGATTCCTTTTGTACCTGGCAGGCCTCACGCAACAAATTTTCTTGCTTTTAAGTGATCTCTGAAGCTGTCAAGTTCATTTGAGTGAACCGTGCTTGAGGGAAACATGTACAATTTTCTCTTGCAATGGCATGCTGCTGATGACATATTTTTAGAATTAGCTTTTTCTCTCCCCCACCCTTCTAGAAGCTGAACTTTTATTTAAGCTCCCTGCTGTTAACATTGGAAAGAAAGTTTCCCGTGCCAATGTTTGCCCAAATGGAAGAAAATGTTTGCATTTTGTATGCAGTGTTCATAAACTTGATGAGTCTAACAGTTTGGCACCGCTGGTGAGCGCGTCTGCTTTGAGTTCTGAAGGGCAGGCAGAAATAGTGTAGTGAAGCACTGCAGCTACTGTGAAAAGGTGTGGCTAAGTGGCTCTGCTTAGATGAGACAGGTCAGGAATTCAAAATTCACTTCCTAGTGCTTTGAAGGTCAGTGCTTAGGACAGAGATCTCCTGTTTGTCAAGCAGTTACAAGCAAAAGAATCATTTCTTTCCCCATTCATTTGGTTAAGGGGGGAGCCTTAACCAAGACCCTAGATTGATGTGCTTTCTCCAGGCAGGATTGTTTCAGTAAGGCCATTTTGACCCTATGTTTCTGTGTTTTTGGTTTTAGTTGTGAAGATCTTGCCAAGCCTTGCTAGGGTGCATTATGGTCTTCAAACCCTTTGCTCTGGAAGTTGTGCCACCAAATTAATCTGTAACATGTAATAGACCCACTGTAAAAAAACCGTTGCAGTTTGTTTTAACATGAAAGCAACAATTTTTTTGTGTGCAATGCAGAAGTCAAGGAACAAGGCATTTTAAAATATTCCTGCACAAGCGAGTTGTTTGCATAGAAAATGCACCATTGGATGATAGAGCGTATGTAAGCAGTAGGGAGTTAACTGATAAGTGTATGGCAAATGACCTAGACAAGGATCCAAGCAAGAATGATTTGTTCCAAGAACCAGTGTAAGACGATTTAGGAAGATGCATTTTTCTTTGGCCCCTGTCCTATAGCAGCATTGAATCAGGTGAACGAAACTGCTTTGGCTTTGTTCATCATCGGTAAGCCAAGAAGAACACGGCATGGGTCATTAAGATTTACAGCTCAAATGTAAATAATCCAGGACCCACAAACAATAATTAAAAAACCAACTGTGGCACTGCATGAAGTCAGGTCCTCTGGGCCTCTTTGAGCAGGAACCTCTCTTGTTTTGGCTGGAGACCTGTCCATCTGGGTACAGATGGTTGTAAGAGCTTTTTAATGACCTTTTCTAATGCTGGTGAATGTGTCTTTGGACACCATCATAACCAATGGATGAGGAGGGTGGAAACAGCAGGACGGTGGCAGCTGAGGAATTAAATGTCCTGAATTTGTTAGACATCTGCAGAAACATGCAATTTGTTGGGCAGAAAATTGTAAACAAAACAGACTGAGTCAATTATCAATACACCTGTGACACCCCAGGATGCCAGCTCCAGTAGTATAATGGCAACTTTCAAAGTCCATACCCCCTGGAGCAACCTGTTGAATATTGCAAAAGTGTGCCAGGGCTGTTGGATGCATCCTTTGTCCATGGGGCCAGTGCTTGGCTGACAGCTTTCAACCAGCTGAGGAGCAGGCGGAAGTTCACAATCACCAGGAGGAAGTCAGTTGCAAGTTTTTTGCTGTGACTTGTCCCCTTGCTTATGTGGTATTCTCCTGTGTGGCTGTCTTTCCTTGTTATATTATACCCATTGTTCTAAATTCTTAGTTCTTAACCAGTGGTGTGTTTCAGAAGAGCTTAGGGAGCTAAAGAGCTTAACAGATAATGCCTGTGGAGGGCTTTTGCCTGGGGAGTCTAATTTAGTAGCTGTGGTGTGGGACCCTGGGCATGTGCATTTTTAAAAAAAGTTCCCCAGTTAATTCTGATATATATGCCTGGTTGAGAAATATTCTCATGAGTGTCTCAAGGTAATAGTGAAGAGCATAAAGTTTTGGACCAGGTCATGGGAAAACTCAAATTGAATTCATTGATCAAGAAATCCACTCACCATGCAGATAAATATTTTTAAGGGCTTGGGCACAGTGGAGATGAAAGTGGCTGAGGACAAAAATGTGTTCCCTTGACTAATCTCTATAGAAGAGCCAACTGACTGACTTTGGGTTTGGATGTAAGCCACTTCCTGTTTCTAGCATCTGCTCCTAGCTCTGGATCTTCCCATTTAAGGTCCATTCTGTCATTGTGTTCACCTAGTTTAACTAATCAGATTATTGAATCCCAGGGGCTCATTTTCAGGTTCATGGTCAAAGATTTCTTAATTCTCTAGAGGATTCAGTTAATTTCCTACTTTAAAAGACCAGATGGGGTATTGGCTTTATGAACCTGAAAACATAGCTTTCATTAACTGGGAGATTTTTGCAAACTGGAAATCTCTGATGATTGTAATTTGTAATGATTGTTTTGTAGTTTGAGCTTAAAAATTCAAAAGGAATGTGTCTGTTTATGGTGTGTTTCTTAAAGGTGGGGGAACATCAAAAGGAGTCCCCAGCAAACCTTTTTATTTTTTTTTAACCTACTGGGATTGGGGAAAGAGGAGAAAAGGAAGAAAGGTTGTTTAAAGTTACTTGTGTGCTTCAGAGTGTGAGGGATTAAACACTATTGTAAATTGGGAGAGAGATCCACACAAAGGGGGGCAGAAGGGAGGAAGCAAATGGTTAAAAATTTTTTTGAGAATTGGAGATAAACAAAAAGTATGTAATTGTAAACAGTATAAGGATGGAATGAAAGGGGAAGGAAGTTCTAAGTATAAAAACTTCAGATGGGTCTGTCTGGGAAGTATAATATGCTTCAGTAGCAGACCATGGCAAAATTAGAGACCCATTTTATTTTTTGTGAATACATTCTCACCCTTTATTGATCTTGTGCCTTGTCTTCAAGAGAAACTTCATTGTGCATTCATGTATAGGACCCAAGTAACAGTGTGTCTCCTTTTCTTTCCTTATGTAATATTTGTATTCTAAATTATGATTTAATGGGTTCCTGAATCTTTTATCTTTAGATTATGATGTTGTATAGTTTATGTAAATATTTGTCTTGAGGTGCTTTAAGTACTCTACTCACTCCTATAAAGTCTCACATTTGAATTGTTTTATTGCAGTCACTCTGTTTAAATTAAACTCTAATCTCTTCAATCCTATTGTCAAGGCCTCACTCTTGGCTTGGGTTTAATGGAGATAGAATTTGGTTGGTTCCTTAATGTGGTATATTTAATTTTATTTTTCAGATAGTGATAAATGTTGGGGTTTGGGTTATAGGCTCTTTGACATTAATATGTATAAACCCTGATCTCAAACATGGAACAGTTGAAAGTGTTAACTCTGAATGTAATTTGCAGCAGGAAATTTTTTTCTTAAAGTGTGTAATATGGAATAGTATTTCTAGTTCAGATTCTGCCGTGGATCTTAGCTGAAGCAAACCCCCAATGGCTCATGCTTTCCTGAGGCTAATAGAAGTTTTTGGAAGCCTGGAAGGGTAGTAGTTTGATATTTATCTCTCAGATCTCATGTACTCTAGGATTTTTCTAAATATAGCCATCTCGACTATAAATAGATTACATGAAGCAGTAGACTGTCCCTTCTTGTTAAGGTAATAATCTTAACCACTTGAGTGTTCCACTCCCCGTATACCCTCGGACTATACTATTAAAGATGTTTCATTTTCTTCTATGAATAATTATCAAAATGTACAGAGCATAATCACTGAGCCATATTGACCTTTGCATTCCAGATTGGATAAAGCAAATGTTTTTTTCTTTTAGTGTCTTCCTAAGTCTTGCTTTACTGAAGAAAGACTTTTAATACGTGAAGGGTAAGAGAGGAGGGAGAGCAAAATTTTTCTTCATGTCAAGTTGAATTGTTTATTATTCATCAACATTGCTTCTTATCCACTTCTGAATTAGGTGTCCCAGAGTCAGACCCATACTGTAATTTGAGGTAATCAGATCTATGCTATAATATAGTAAGTGTAAATGATGCATCTTTTCATTACAGGTGTCCCTTGCTTTAAGAAGCCTTGCTATGTTAAAATGTGAGTTAAGTCTACCAGGGATGATATATAAGCAGTAACCTCCTTATCCGTGGCTTCCCTTTCTGTAGTTTCAGTTACCCACTGTAAATGTGGTCCAAATATATTAAATGGAAAATTCCAGATATAAAAAAAATCGTAAGTTTTAAACGAAATGCACCCTTCTGAGTAACGTGATGAAATTCTCAATGTCCTGCTCTGTCCTCATGGGAATGCACATCGCCCCTTTGTGCAGGGTCTCTATGCTATCTGCCTGTCACCAGCCCATTAGTCACTTAGTTGCAGGCTGAGTTATCAGATCAACTGTGTGGTATTGCAGTGCTTGTGTTCAAGTCAATTTTATTTTACTTAATCGTTCTGTTTTATTACTATTATTAATCTCTTACTGTGCCTCATTTATAAATTAAACTTTATCACAGGTATATGTGTACAGGAAAAAACATAGTATATGTAGGGTTCAGTACTATCCACCGTTTCAGGCATCCACTGGGGGGGGTCTTGCCACATACATCCCCCTTAGATAAGAGGGGACCACTGTAGTTACTTTAGCACAGGACTGAATTACTTTGTAAAGATTCACCACAAGTTTCCTATAAACAGTGAGCTCCTTTAGTCATGTAAAGCATGATTCAATTAAAAATGTTTTGATTTGCATTTAACTTTGCAGAAATTGACTGTCAAGGTGATATAACAGTTTAATGAGCTACTGGGGGAAATTGTGTAGTCTCTAGCCAGACAGTTTTCAAGTGAGTTGAAATCTATTTTCCCCTGGATGGTTAAAGAAAGATATGTATTGGATTACATTTCTTCCTAAATGTTTCCTCCTTTCCTGGGTTTCTATGAACATATCTACATATATATGTTGGAATTATTTTGGTCTTCTATTTAATAAATATCCATCTCAAAAGCCTCTCAATTCACTGAAAATGCTTTTGCTTTATCTTTGCTGTCACATTAAATTGAATGCCCTGTGGCTGATATGATTCAGTCTAACCAATAATTATATGAATAGCTCAAAAAAAGCCAAAATATTATATAGAATATTTTCTAATTTGACTTCTTTCCTACCTGGTCACATCTGTTGTCTGCCTGAGTTTTTTGGACTGTTGAGTATAAAACCTACCAGTTTGTGTGTGTGTGTGTCTGTGTGTGTGTGTGTCTGTCTGTGATCCTTGCAATTAACTAGCATGCAGGGGGTCCATGGCTACAGTCTCTGACAGTAGACTCAACAAGTTAGTGCTACGGCTATATGTTGAATCTGAAAGTAAGCCATCTAGCTTCATGTAGGACAGAATACTAGGATACCAGAACACCAGATGAATTTAAATAGCGTGGTGTGCTTTATCTGTGGTTGTTGGTTCTAACTGTCTGTGCTGCTTAAATACTGATAAGGAGAGTCTACAAGAATACTAGATGTGATTTGTGCTACTTGAGTTTACTGTTACCCAGCAGATTTATTCATTCCATGTTTACAATCTGAGCAGTTCGCTTCATATCAGGGTTTAGTGATTCTGATGGGCAAAAATAGAAATACATTGTTTCATATTTTTTCACTCTGGAGATTTAATACAAGAAAGCAGCGGACAATTGGCCAAAGATGCACGGCTTTGAATATGATTCCTGCTTTTCACAAAAATGTGTCTTTGATTATCTCTTCATAAATGCATGACCTAGAGCTAAAATTTGCTTTCAGTGTCTTTAGTGGAGTTGTATATTAATGGTTTGACTTGGCATTATCAGCAGAAAAGCTATACCACCACAGTATTTAAACTACATGCCAAACATGGCAGCTGATACAGTAGATAATAATGAATTGAAAGTCTTCAAACGCCTCATAGTGCTTTCTCACCATTGTTTGTGTCTGGGGTGCTCCTTTTATACGAACACAAAAGGCGTAGGATGAACCAAGTGGGCAGGTATGTGGTCCTTCCACCCTAAGATCACCCTGGCTTTTTCTTTCCTGTAGCTTCTTCCATGAAGCCTGCTTGGATTATTCCAGTTGGAGTCCAACGTTTTCTTAGAATTTTGATCGTTTCTTGTTTTTGCAACTATGTCATATTCCTTATTTGCCTTGCATGCTAATTTCTTTATGCATATGTCTTCTCTTACAACTCTTGAAAACTCATAATGCAAACAGACTCTTTAAAATATGTCTTTTTATAGTTTTTAGCTACTGTCATAGCATCTAACAGGTGCAACAAATAGTATGTTATATATGAATGATGAATGCTTGGTGAAATTAACTGTCAGTTTATAGAAAGGGAGGATGATGAATTTAAGAATAGCCAATTTTCGTTAGACGATTACAGATGAAAAATTGCCATAACATGTATTATCTCATAATAGTACCATGAGTTAGGGAATATTCCAGTTTTTACATATTCCAGGTGTGAAAACTCTCCAAGAAAGGTTCAGAGATTTTCCCAGAGTCACTGCAACTACTGTGTGATTCAGTTGGGATTTGAAACCAGTTTTTCAGACTAAAAACTTTTGCCTCATTAGACCATTGTACTAGAAGATATGCTCATCTGAGTCTGAAGTTGTAGTTCCTTTTAAAATGTAGATCATGTCTAGGAGATTCTCCTTATTAGAGGATAATTGATGCCTAGAAAAAAGGTCACCTAAGTGAATCCACTTAAAGCAGGTTCCAGAATTTCATAGTAAATAGAGATTTGATTGAACTCTATCATGAGAGTGAAGCTAAAATTGAGGAATACTATTTTATCTTATATTTGGCAACATTTAAACTATAATTGCATCTCTGTGCTAATTCTTAGAATGAGCAAAGAATTGAGTGTTGATTGTTTTCTGAAGCAGTTTTTCTAACAAAGTTAGATGATGGAAGACCACAACGCCCTTCCCTTTACAGATTTAATTCTTGTAGATTTTCCCCTTCTGGTTGTTCTTTGGTCTAACTTTGCTAGATATTCATTGGTTAGTGATTTTGCTTGTTATTCAAGCCATCTTATCACTTTCATTGATTTCATGAAATTCTGCATCTTTGATAAGAGTTACAATTTTATTTATTAATTTAAGAGTTGCAATTATATATTGCAATCTGTTTTCTTTGTATATGCAGTGTAGTATCTTTTGGAGACCCACAAAGAATATAATTCTATGGATAGAGATAGACTGTTGTGTGAATTGGGTGGGGATTAATTTTATAAGTTGGTGTTATTTTTAAGTTATGATAACTTTTGCCTTCTGACTAACTATGGAGGTTCAAGTGATGAATATTAAGATAACTAGGACTCTCTGAACTAATAAAAATATCACATAATTAAATATCATAAAAATATCATTTATATAGAAGTGTTAGATATTTTCTTTCTCTGCTCTTCAGTCACCTACTTTCATGAAAATAAAAGTCCATCAGGTTAAGTATAATTGAGGTCAGAAAAAATAAGTAAATGGTTCTAGAAGAAGACTTCATTTTAATGCAGCGTTTAAATTACTTAAGAGATTAACAGTTACATGTTTTGTGTATATGTATATATGTATTTATTTAAGTGCCATTTGCATAAGGAATTATTCCATATGGATATGATATCAAGAGACTGATGGCAGATATCAGCTTGAGATTAATATTAGCCTAATGGTTAAGAACTAAACTAGAGCCACACTCCCTGAGAATCCGTCTGACCTCTACTATTTACTAGTTATATGATTATGTTTAAATTATGTAATCTCTGTGCCACAAGTTCTCTATCAGGATAATGGAGACACTTATGGTATCTTCTTCAGAGAGTTGTTTCAAGGTTTGAATGAGTTAATATATGCAAAGTATCTAGAACAGTGGCTGGAACATAGTAGGCACTCAATAAATATTAGGCATTATTGTGATTTGGTCATTATGTAAGATTATTATGATTACTATAGTATTTGCAGAAGAAAGAAGCCTGAGGAAAACTGCTTTAAGTTGGCATGAGAATGTTAGGTCTTTTTGTTGTTTTGTCAGCAAAGTAATAAACTCAGAAATATTTGCTGAGAGAAAAAAAACTAAGTTTGTGTTGAATAATTTGTAAAAGTTCTTGATACTTTTGGGCAAATATTTTCAGATGTTCTAAACATTTAAATGTATTAAATGTGGCTTATGCACATCCTGTCTTCCGTCCCATGTCTCTCTCTTCCCAACCCCCTCCCATGGGTAAATAAACCAGGCATTTCTTTAGGTTTTTACCAAGAAAGCTTAAAGTGACTAATTTAATGGCTGAATGAAATAGTACTTTTAAATTTCTTTTCTCCTGTGTAAATACAGTGGAAGTTCAGTGAGAATTTATCTTTCAGTTGATTACTTGCTTCAGGTTTTAGGAGTGATAGTGACAGATGAACAGTAATTGAGATGTGAATAAAATTTTGGAAAAGATAAATGATACCATTCCTGGTGGAAAATATTGCTTTCTTCCATTATGACGCATGGCTATTTATTTATTTTTAGTGGGCAAGGACTCTTGATGCTTGTGAAACACCTATGGTGTTAAATTGGCTCAGGATATGTTAATGGTAAATGATTAAGGACCTCACTGGATTGACACCCAGGTTGCATTTGTAGCTCTGTTGAGGTAGTCAGTGCTGCTAGTGGTGTAGTCCTCCTGTGAATCCAATCATCATCTTCCAGGGACAGAAGGAAGCAAGGCCTTGTTGCTAAAACTTGTCTTGTAGGAAGCTCTTTGCTTTAGCATCGCTTGCAGACTGCATTGTTCTCCCTCATAGAGACATGCAATTGTGAATCACTTTTAAAAAGCAGATTCAGTATAATTTTTTCTAAATACTTAAGTTTGCTTCATAAAACTGTTTATAAAAGCAGATTCAGTATTCATTTTTTTAATTGCTTAAGTCCACTTCATAAAGCTGTTTATATGTTTTCTCACATCGACTTAATTTAGTTTTGAGCAAAAAAAAAAAAAGGCATATATTGCTAAGAGTGAACTAGAATATTTTCAGGCTTTATGTTTAAAAAAAAATCTCGAAGTCTGTTATTAATGGTTTTGTAAAAATTTTTGTTTTTAGTCTGGTAAAGAGGTGCTTCATAAAAATCAGACAGAATGAACTTATTTCAGCCATAAGTTGTTATTATTTGAGTTCAACACCTTTTCTCTGTTTTAATTGACTTTGTATTTGATTTTTATCAAACTCTGGTCCTATTTGGAGAAATGAAACTTCACTAACTTAGGGAGTCCCAGTTTGTCCATGAGAGAATATGAACTTCTAGGCGGCAAATGATGGATGATTAACTTTGCTTTTGTAAACTCTTCTACAGTAGAATTTCCACTTTTTTCCACTTTCTTTGACCACAAAGAATTGTACTTTTTCTTCATTGTTTATTTTAAGGGTGAAATTAAATCAAAGACTGTATGGGGTCACCATTGGGTAGAGCTGCTTTTGCTGTTTCGATTGTACGTAGCAGATTGTAGTGAGGCTCTCCTAATTCTTAACATATTCCAGTTTTTATGAAGTTTAAAAATTTAAACCTTTCCTATCATTCCATAACTAAATATAGTAATGAAATTTTATCTGAAGTCAGGAACATTATCCAAATCTGATTTGATGTGTGTAGGATACTGCACATTCATTGAGTGGTACAGATTGTGTTAAATGGGCCTGAAATAATGTTCAGGAAAGAGAATCACTTTCTATTCTTCTTGACACAAACAGTTTGTCACAGATATGCATTCCTCTCCCTATCTTGTTGGTGTAGTCGTTATATTTTTCATTACAAGTTTTATGCAAATACTCTAGTTTTCCCTGATTAGGTTTACATGAATACATTGCCATTATAGACTAGGTGTTATTAATGTATGTGATTAAACATGTAATTAATATGTGTAATTACATAGTGAGAGGTATGGCAGAGATGGGCTCTATGCTGATTTATTATATAGGTGCTGCACGCACAAAGACACAGTTAGGATTTTATGCTTAACATTTACTCCCACTGTAAATCTGCAGTGGTTTGTGGTCAGGGTATGTGCTTTTCATTGGAGTTCAGGAGATTCACTTTTATGGTCATGAGAGCAACTGGATTATGACTGTCTTTTACTGTGGCTATGTCAAATATTCCACCCAGAGACTCCACAGAAGAAGAGTTTGGTGTGATATCATGGTCCTGAGTGTGCGAACAACACTGTGCTCTGTGCTAGCCACACCCAGGAATGTGCAGGTTTTACTATTTATTTGTTTATTTAATGTTTTAAGATACGTGTTAAACTCATCTGTTAAATTACCTTCATCTCTTCCTTCTCTTATATGTTTGGTTACTCTCCCTCTTAGCTAAATACCCCGCCAACCCTTTTTAAACATCTAAGAACACCTTTCGGCTTTTTATGCCACCATCTGTACTGGTCACATTTTTGTCCATCATTGCACATTTTTTTTAAGCTCTGTAAACAGACATCAGGCATTGATTTTGTTGCTCTCTCCCCTCTCCCCCATCCCCATTCTACCTCTTGACTATATGTTTCTTTTTCTTAGAAAGGAATTCTGAATTACACTATGGCAAGAAAATGAAAACAGCAAGCATACAACATCGTAAAGGACTACAGGAGAATAGAAGTTAAGTTAGATTATTGAAAGCTGGACATGAAGGAGTAACAAGAGTAACCAAGGTTGATTCTGAGATTTACCCTTTTCCCAAATAATCGTCCTGAACTTAGACATTATCAGAAAGAAGCTAAGAAACACGGTTTATAAGAGTCTGAAAATGGGAATAGAAGGCATACTTATGCGTGGCATCGTACGTTAATGGACCAAGAAGTCCAGGTCATAGTTGATTTCAGTCTACTCTCAACATTGTGCAGCATGTTGTTTTTAGTATTTTGGTTAGGATGTTGAGGATGGCCCAAGGGCCCAATAACTACCAGCGTATAATTTTGATTTGAGTGCTTAAGTAGATATGCTTTCCTGAAAAAACATGAGCAGTAAAGGTTGACTTGGATTTGGATGCGGCTTGTTTCCAAGGGGGACCTGGGAACAGATGTGTTGTCTGTTCTGAATGCATTGGGATCCATCCATGTTTTGCTTACAGACCCCCTTCTGTCTGGTGCACTCTGCCCTCTAAAAGCTTCCTGAATTGCTTTGTAAACAAGGCAGCTACTACAGCTGCAACTGTTGGATTTGGGCTTTTGCCAGCTTGAAATTTATCCCTGCCCTAATGCTATATATCTGGGAGCAGGCAAAGTGGATTTTTTTCTTCTTCAAGCATATGGAAGCATTCACGGAAGGAGATTGTGTCGAGGGTAAGATTCCTTAAAACTGCATGCATTCTCCAAGGATTATTTTGACTTTTTATTCTTTGCCACCAGGTCAGATTTGAGCCCCTTTCTTGTACTTTTCCCCAGTTACTTAGTTGGACTACTGCTTCATTAAAAACCCATAATTCCAATGCCTTTTATCTTGGTGGGCCACTTGAATTCAAGAGGACTAGATTAAGCCCCTTGAGTGAATGAAGATTGTTTTTCAAGATTCCTTTCTTTGGTATGCTAATATTTAACAATGAAAGAAAAGAAAGACAAAAATAAAACAAAAAAACGGAAAAACAAAGAAGGGATAAAGTGGAGAATGGGATTTCTTAAGAAATCTTGTTTGGGGATTAGCTCTACCTGGCAGTTGCTTTAGTGACTGTATGCTGCGTGGATTTTACATTTTCTTTGTATTTTATAGAGAGAGGTGTTGAAATGTCTTCTTTGAGTGCCAAAACCGCCAGAGTTCTTGCAGAAATTGAAGTTGAGTTTCGCTTTATTATATTCTTGACTTGTTGATGAGTTTTCCATTTAAGCCTCTTTCTTCCTTTTCCCTTATCTAGCTTTTGAAGTCTTCCACACAGGTGGATTCCTTTATGTCTTCTTACTAGATTGGGATTAAAAAAAGTTCATTGTTCATCTCTCGATATAGTTTATGGCTGCCTGGGCTGCTTTTTTGACCTCTTTAGGCTGATGATATGTGACACTGTGCAACTGGAGTTGGTATTTGCCAATCTGTATGCTTTTGGTTTGTTTCATATTACCGGATTAGAATGAAAATCTATTTCATTTCAGTAGCAGCAGAAAGCACAAAATCTTGAGGATCCTGCCAATATTCTCTTTTTGGAACAATATCAAAAGTGTAACTTTTCTGTTGGAATAAGTATTTTCTGGCCAACATCTCTCCCTCTGCCCCCAGCTTCTGTGTGATGAAATAACATTGGCTTCTTTTATCTCAGGGTTTGGACTGTTTAGGAGCCCTTCCACATAAGAAGTGGATGTCTTAACTAATTTTCTTGGAATGGAGTTGATTATGAATCAGTGAAGGAGGAGCTATGTGAAACCTTTGTGATGTAATATGGCATAGTAAAAGGAGGACTAAGCCAGATTTCCCAGGATTATGATGGGGGCACATTCTGATTTTAGATCAGTGACCAACACAGTTGTGAACTTCCCCACAGCTTTTGGCTGCTCCTCATCTTAGAAGAGTGTTGGCTTGCATAGTGGGCTGGAAATCCAGGCCTTCATTGATTTATTCCTTTTGGTTTCAGTCCCAGATCCTCAACTGTGCGGGGATTTCAGCTGATCAGGGACAGCCAACTAGCTGTATAAAGAAATGAGCTATTATGCTTGGGAGAAAAATTGTTGTTTGAGGAACTAAAATTGACACATTTTCTTTAGGCAGAGGAAAGTTAATACATCGGAGTGTTATTTTTCTTTTTAAAGCGGGACATCATTCCTTCATTCCCAGTCCCAATGTTCATGTGTAAAAATAAGAAACAGTGGCGCTTTTGTTTAAGCTGTTGCCAATACCAACATTTACCACCTCCTTTAAAGTTTTTTTTTAAAGGGATCTGTTTGAAAATTTGCTTAGAGCTGAAACTTGTCATTCAGTTTTTGAGCCCACAGGCAAGTTATTTCCCCCCTTTTAGAGCAAGGAGAGCATGTTTTAGGAATTTGATAATTAGTGACTTTTTTGGCAGTTAAGATTGCTTACCCTTCTTCAGTACACAAAAAACTAAGATGACAGCTCATCATTTCAAAGTTAAGTTTGAAGTAAAAGTGGTACTTTTGGCTGGGTTTTTGAAACCTTCCTGATGTAGAACGTCAGACTGTTGGTTGCATATCTGGTCATTTCAGCAGCACTTAATAAAAATGATGGCTGCAGCCTTTCCATGACTAGATGCTGCTGGCCCCGCCCCATACGTGTGCTTTGGTTCTTTTTCATTATGTGATGGTAGGTTTGCATTGAACTTACCACAGTGTTTCAGCTTGAAGGACCATAAGCCAAGGTTAGGGAACCATGAAACTAAATTTTTTTCCTTTGTGAAATTAATACATGAGAGCAGTGGATTTAGATCCCTGGCCTCATTGTTAACATTATTAGCCAATAGTGCTCAGAGTCTTGGAAAAGTGCAGCGAATAGGTGAATAGGGTCTTTTTTTAGCCCTTTACCCAAGCTGTGGTAGCATATCTAAGGCTAGAGCGTGTTGACCTTCCAGGTGGTGAATCATTGCAGTTATTCCTGGTGAAAGTCAGCCGCAACTGCGTGTAATACTTCAGTGTGATGTGGGAAAGTACTTTTCTTCTATATATAGCTGACACTAGATTATTAAATTTTTACCATAGTTCCTCAGCTGTGGGGGTTTTCACAGTTATGTATCACTTTTCAATATATAAAATACATAGTGATGTATAACCTGCTATTTATTATGGAAAATGCGATTTTATTTAGTTACTTAATTTTCATTAAAGGCGTTGTAACTGATTTGGGTTTTGTTTTGCTTTTAAAATCAAACCTTTTAAAAATATCTTCACATCTTAAATATGTTCTGGTATCTAGCATACTCCAGAGAGATTTGGTTAAAGTTTTTCTGACTAAAAATCTCGAAGAAAGCAACTAAATATATGAATAATGAGGGAGGAAGTTTTTGGGTATTTTTAAGGAAACAAAAAGGCAGCTGTAATTTTAGAATATGGGGTCTAAAGATACCCCTTATGTTTTTATATCAATATAAAATCAAGGAGAAAAGAGATATCTTGATGAGAAAACTGAAAAGACCAAACAAAGTCAAGAAAAATCCAATCGAAGAGTCATTTAATAGTAAAGGCCTGTATTTTTATGGTACATATTCCTTTTGAAATTATATATTTCACATTTATAGAAAAGCTTATAGAATAGAAAATAATACAAGGTGTAGGAAATACATAACCACACCTAGCTTTGTCGCATCTTGACACTGTGCCATGTTTGCAAACATTGCATGTACCCCATCCCTCACCTCATTCCCCATCTTCCCTACATGGTTAAACTATAACCCTGAGTTTAGCGTTTATCAATCCCATGTCTATTTTAGTCATTTTCCTACCAACATGTATCTATATATAGGGTGTAGTATTTTTGCATGTTTTAACACATCATCGACTGCCACACTAGAAAAAAATTTTTTTTCCTCGGGCCATGGTGTTTTATTATGACAATAGAATACAAACTTTGAAAACAAAGCAGTCCTTTCTAATTTGAAAAATTTGTTATTTTTTATTGTTTTCTACGTGTGAGTTACATGCAACTTGAAAAATAGTTCTCGAAGCCCCTAAGGTGAAGAGACATACTGTGAGTTACATATGCTTCATGAGGCTCTGGGCTCAAAACTAGTGTGAGATAAATACAACTCACATGGCAGTTAATGTGTTAAGTATTAAACATAATGATATAAATACTGTCATGCTGGCATATTCTGAAATTTGCTTGTTACTTTTCACCCTTATTTGTGGAATTTATTCATCTCAGTGCATGTATCTCTCTGGTTCCATTTATTTTCACTGCTCTGTATTTTCCCTCCTTCCAAATATACCACTGTTTATTTATTCATTCTGCTGTTGATGGGCTTCTCAGTTGTTTATAGTTTTTGACTGTTATCCCCAGTGAAAGGATGAACATTCTTGTACACGTCTTCCTGTGTGTCTTCTAGTTCTGAACGCATGTAGGAATTTTTCTAGGGTGATACCTGGAAGTGGAGTTGCTTTGGACACCCGTAGCTTTCCTGGGTGAAACTAGCCTCTTTTGTGCCACTGTGCTCATAGCTGGTCCCACAGGTACTGTGGGTGAACTCCCACAGCTTCACATCTTCTCCAACATTGATATTGCCAGAAAGTAAAATTTCTGTCAATTTGATGGTAGCGAAAACATATCTCCTTGTTTTAATCTGCATTTCCCTGACTTGTGAGGTTGAGTATTATTTCACTTTTATTGGCCATTTGTGGTTTTCTCTTCTGTCAGTTGCCTGATCAGATCCTTTGTCTGTTTTTCTTTTGGATTGTTTTGTCTTTCCCTTTGATATGTAGAAATTCTTTATGTTCTGAATACTAATCCTTTGTTGGTTATTTGCATTTCAAATCTATGGCTTTTTTTTTTTTTACTTTGTTTATGCTCTCTTTTGTTGTAGGAAAGTTTTTAATTTTAATGTAGGCAAACTCTATATTTTCCTTTATGGTTTGTGCTTTTTGTATCTCATTTAAAAAGACTTCCCTACTTCCAAGGTCATAAAAATATACTCTGTCTCTTTTTTCTTCTAAAAGTTTCAGAGTTTTTCGTTTTACTTTCAGTTAACCTATCAGGAATTTTTGTGTATGGCATGTAGTAAGGATATAATTTTATTTTTTTACCCATGTGGATATCTGCATATCTCAGTGATGCTTTTAAAAAAAGCATTTCCTTTTTTTTCCCTTTTCTAAGAAATGACTTTTATTTTTTAAATTTTAAAACCAATTTGAACTCTAAAAAACTAATTTGAGACTTACCGAAAAAAATTGCAAAAACAGTGCCAAAAATTCCCATTGCCCTTTCATCCAGGTTCTCCAAATATTAATATCTTAGGTAACCACAGTAGATCAAAAAATTAATAATGGCTCAATACTATTATCTCCAGACTTCGTTTAAATTTTACCAGTTGTCCCGCCAATAACCTTGTGCTGCTCCAGGACTGGATCCAGGGTTACATCCTGCATTGACTTGTCATGTCTCTTTAATCAAACTGCAACTGTTTTTCCGTCTGTCTTTGTCTTTTATGACATCGATACTTTTAAAGATACTGGCCAGATAGCTTGAAGAATGTCCCTCAATTTGGATTTCTCTGATGTTTTCTCATGGTTAAATTTGTTAGGCATTTGTTTGCAAGAACATGATTTATGTCCTCAGTGCATCTTATGAGGAAGTCTGTAATGCCCATTTGTCCTTTTATTGGCAATGTTAACTTCGATCGTGTGGCCAAAGTAATGTCTGCCATGGTTCTCCATAGCAAAGTTACAGTTTTCCCCTTTGTAATGTTAGCGTTCATTCTTGCCTGTGATGTTTGCTGAATGATTTTCTACTTATGTCATCCTTTCCACATTTATTAGTTGGGGTTCAATCAGCACCATTTATTGAAGAGTCCATCTTTTCTCCACTGAATTGTATTATTACCTCTGTACTGATTTATAAATCTCCTTCTACATCTCTTCTAGAATCTGCCAAGTCCCCTCCTTTAGAGCTTTGTACCCTTTTGCCTTCTCTCCAGCAATATACAAAGGTGCCATTTCCCCTCAGCCTCATTAACAGAGTATGGAGTCAAACTTTTGGATTTTTGCCAATCTGTTTAGTGAAAAATGAATGTATGTCTCCTATTAGGAGTAAAGTTGAGCATCTATCCATATGTTTTGGGCCATTTTTACTTATTCTTCGGTATACTCCCTCTCTGTTTATGTCTTTTGCCTATTTTTCTATGGGGATGCCGGTATTTTTCTTTTAGATTTTTTAGGAGATCTTTGTATGGTAGGCATATTGTCCATTTGTCTGTGATAAGTTGCAATTTTTTTTCCCAATTATGTCATTTGTCTTTGGGCTGATGGTTATTGTTTTTGCTGTGCACAAGGGTTTTTTTTTTTAATAAATTTTTTATGTAAACAAAGTTACTAATTTTTATTATTTCTAGATCTGCCTTTTCTTACCATCAGTTTATAATGAAATTTACCCAAGTTTTCTTTCAATAGTTATATGGGTTTGGGGGGGGTGGTTGGATTTTTTTTTAACAACAATTTTTTTAGAATGGTTTTATATTTACAGCCATGTTAAGAGAAAGGTAGAGGTTTCCTTGTCCCCACGTATGCACAGCCTCCCCCATTTACCAACATCCTCCACCAGGGTGGTACATTTGTTACAACTGATGAATCTACACTGCTCATCATTATTGCCCAGAGGCCATAGTTTACATTAGGGTTCATTCTTGGTGTACACATTCTATGGGTTTGAACAAATGTATAATGACATGTGTTCATCATTATAAATCACACAGAGTATTTTGACTACCCTGAAAATCTTCTGTCCTCTGCCAAAATTCATCCCTTCCTTCTTTCTATCTTTGGCAACCACTGATCTTTTCAGTATCTCCATAGTTTTGCATTTTCTAGAATGTCATATAGTTGGAATCATACAGTATGTAGCTTTTTCAGTTTGGCTTCTTCACTTAGTAATATGCATTTAAGGTTCCTCCATGTCTTTTCATGCCTTGATAGCTCATTTGTTTTTAGCACTGAATACTATTCCATTGTCTGAATGTGCCACAGTTTATTTATCTTTCATCTACTGAAGGATATGTCAGTTGCTTCCAAGTTTTGGCAATTATGAACGACACTGTTAAAAACATCCGTGTGTAGGTTTTTGTGTGGACATAAGTTTTCAGCTCTTTTGGGTAAATACCAAGGAGTGTGATTGCTGAATTGTATGGTAAGAGTATGTTTATTTTTGTAAGAAAATGCCAAGCTGTCTTCCACAGTGGCTGCACCATTTTGCATTTCTGCCAGCAATGACTGAGAGTTCCTACTGCTCCACATCCTCACCAACATTTAGTGTTATCAGTGCTCTGAATTTTGGCCATTCTAATATGTGTGTGGTGATATCTCCTGGTTTTTTTAATTTGCATTTGCCCTGCGATTTATGATGTGGATCATCTTTTCATATGCTTATTTGCTAGTGATAATATGTGTATGTGTGTATATATATGTGGTACATTTGGAGTGTATTCTGATATATAGTGTAAGTTATGGATACAATTTAATTTTTTTCCAGTTTTCCAAACATCATTTATTAAAAAGTCCATCTTTTCCCCCATTGATTTGAGATGCTACCTTATCATGTGCCAATTTTCTGTATAACTTGGGTCAGTTTTGGAGCTTTTTGTTTTGTTCTGTTGTTCTGTTTATTCATGTAACTAAATCACACTATTTTACTTGTAGAAATTTTATGTTTTAATATTATAAAACTTCTGGTAGTACTTGCCCCATCCCCACCCAAACATAGATCACAGAAACACATACACAGACCTTTTCTTGTTCAGGTTTTTCGGTAATTGTTTGGCTTGTTTGCTTTTCATTTATTTAAATTGTGATTTTTATAGCCAACAGATCTAGTTGGCATCTAAATACTTGGCATTTCTTTGCTATTTCTAGAGACTTTCTTTGCCACCTAGTATTGACCAGTTTTTGTTTATATACCATTTATGCTTAAAAAGAACGAGCATTTTCTATTTTCTGGGTACAGAGTTTTGTGCATGTATCACACACATTTTTAGGAATTTAAAGTTTATGTTGGCTTCTGAAGCAAATGGGAAGCATGTTTAAGATTCAGGGATATCCTGCAGCCTGGTCTCATATCAGATATCATCATGTAGGTCAGTGGGTAAACTGCAGGGGACTGTGAACCTGTGGAAGCTGTATGAAAGAGGTGTCTATATGTAATTTTCTGGAGAGAGGATTCATCAATCTTTCAAAGATGTTCCATCATCTTGAAAAAAAAAAAAGACTTTTCTAGGTTAAGGTGAGAAAAAAGTGGAATTTAAATACTCAGTAATAAAGACTGAGAAGTAGCTTTGAAAAATTGAGAAATATGAAAAAATAGCACTTCTCTGACTATTGTGCTCAAGATACATTGAGTATAAAATCAAAGTGTATTTGAATATTTTAGTAGATAAAGTTTCTAAGAGGTAAATGTCTACATTTACAATAATGGTGTTTTCTCTCATCTTTCTTTTAGGTAAGTTGACGGTCTTATCCTTGGATACAACAACTTCCGAATGGATGGGGTTTTGAGGTTCCATCCCCTGTCTCTGATGCTGCGGTAGTAAGTTCTAGTTCTCATGTGTGGTCTGGACTGGTATGGGCCAAGGGTTGGCTTGACAAAAGAAGCTAGATAATTTCCTATAGATACTTTGCCTCTTTTGCTTGTTATACATGTTTTAAGAACTCTTTGTATGGGTCATGTCTGAGATTACACAGAAGAATAAAAAGACAGTGTTCCTGTTTCAAGAAGACTGTATTTCAATAAGGATATTACAGAAAGAACTTGGGTTTTAGAGTTATATTAGGTTTGAATTCCACCCTTCCATTACTAATTCTATGATAGGTCAGTTGGATATCTTTTTCTTCCTCAATTTCATTTATTAAGTAGGTATAGTAATATTTACCTCATCACACTGTTGGGAAGATTAAACCAGAGAATATCTATGCTTAGCACAGTTTTTTAATAGATTTCATTCGTCATTTCTTCTTTCCAGTTCCAGCTCTTTATCCTGAGACTTAGAAACAAGTTCTAGAATGTAGGAAAATAGAAACCAGCTTTCTCCTCCTGTTATCTGAAGTGTCTTTGGCTGAGATTCAGGGAATCTTGGAGACCAGGCACCTAAGGATTTTGTGAAGGAATCTGTAGTGGTTCTAAGAAGGCACTTTCTAAAGCAGCAACCATCTCCTTGAATTTCATAGTCACATTAGAAAAGCCTAGCTAAGTGCAGCTTAGGTATTGTTTCACAAGTGGCCTTATCTGAATCCTGGTAAATATGTTAGAACATTAAGTTGGGAAAATATCCCTTTGTTTAATCTAAAATGGAATTTAAACAGATGACTAAAGAATGTAAGCTGAGATTGTTTGATCTCATGTGATTCTTTAAATTATGGTCACATTGTTGTGTTCAGAATTATCCAGCTATCTGGCCTTGTAAATGGATGAGTGATGTTCACTTAGAAAAAGGAAGTATACACAATCTGGTTTTGAAAGTGGAAGAGAACTGTGCCTAAGTTACAAAGACATAAAGCAGAAAAGGCAGAGGGAAATGCAGGCATGGGCACTTTAGTTTGTGTGGCTCAAATATGTCTTACCCAATGGCACAAGACCTAACTAGAAATGTCACTCTAAGAAGAGGCTGGGGCCAAGAGAGACTACAGTTCATTGAGCATCCAGAGATTAAAATATCTCCAAATTAAGTTCCAGTGAATCATTTTAAATTATTTTAAAAGCCCTTTATATTTTAATCAGAGCCTATTCATGACCAGTTAATTTGGATGGCACATTCTAAAATTACTTTCCTCCAATGATGTGTTGTGCCATTGCCATAGAATGCAGGAACCTCATGGAAGAGAGGATATGTGAAATCTGTGGAAGTACCAAGAAGCTGTTGACTTAGTCAGTGTTTGCTGGTTTATGAGTAGATTAAGATTTCGTTCTTGCTACCTGATAAGATGATGAGTAATGCTGCTCTTGTAGAGAGGGTGGGTGATTCCACAGGATGCAAAAAGTCTAGCAGTGTGCCCAGTTCCCCAAATATTCAAGGAAGACTTGATGCTGTGGCATTGCTCTCGTACTTATGTATTTGAATGTAGTCTTTGGTTTAGGGAACCATTGCTTTAGCAGTCTTCGGTAATCTCAAAATCTTTATCCACCATTTTGCTAATTTGTCCTATAATTAGTAAAGTTGCATGCCTAGTGAAGGACAGTTTCTAACTGTATGGAACACTTTCTTAGTCATTAAGCATCATAGAGTGTACAGTGTCCCTTATTGTCACTTTAGAAGAAAAAATAAGTAGAGGGCTATGTGGATTGCATGTTGGTCCAAGTAAGACTTTTATGTTCTGTTATTTTCACTTCAAAGATGATGAAACTGAAACTCAAAGAAGGAAGACCTGTCTGAAGTTACATGTCAATTTAGCGATAGAACTCCAGGCCAGTACTGTTACTGATCGCAGTCTTCATCCTCTGCTCCTCTTTAACTGGAAGAAGAGCCTCGTGCTTAGCCATGCTATCATCTCCTTGGAAGTTGTTCCTTTTGCAGTTAACTAAGATGCAGGGGCTGGTAATGTTTAGTTTTTCTGTGCTTTCCTCTGATATGTTGGCTCAAGACACCAGAATCCATCTGAGATGTTATATTATTCATTAGTTAACGGTCTTTTGCAGGGAAAGAATTAAAACAGGAGAATAAAGAGATGGACAGATGAGTTTTTAAATTATAGTACTGAGTAACAACTGCTAGTTGAGAAGTTTTTGGCAGTTTGTTAGAATCTCATTTTAAAGCAATAACACACTCAGAGTTGTATTCAAACACTGAGATAAATGCATCAACCTAAATTCATGGTTTTGTTTTTTCCATGTAGCTGCTAATTATTGAACATAACGAGGCTTATTCATGATTTCTTTTCTCCTGCTTGATAGCCATAATCCTGTATTTGCGCTGCTGTCATTCCCATGGTAACAGACTAATGTCTGAAGCATAAGATTATTAAATACAGAACAGTACATTAAAATAATGCTAAGGTTCTGACTTACAGAGAGACTTTCACACTGGGACAAACTTCAAAAAAGAGAACACTTACACAAAAAGCAATTTACTTGGCCAGTAATGTTTAGTATTCCCATAGCTATTATGGAAGAGATTTGTTTGAATTATAGCCTCTTCCTTCCCAGCCCATCATCTCCTTTGGCTTTGCAGCCAAGTCTTAATCTGGTGTTTATGATGTCAGCCTGTTGCCATGGGAGTTATTCTGTCACAGATGTATTGTGACTTTACTGCAGGATAGAGGCAGGAGAAAATTTAGGATGAAAGAGAACAACTCTAAAGTTAATCTCCAGCATATCTGTTCTGCAAAGAAGTATTCCCTTCACCTTTATGTGCTCTTAAGGAAAAGTTAGGTAAGTGATACTTCGTCAAAGGCTGGCCCATCATAAATGTCGTGAAATGTCCAAAATGCCAAAAGCCAGCACTAAGGAAAAAATGTTATGTAGCTCGACCTTAGGTCTTTGAAGAGTAGTCAAGATTTATGTTTTTAATCCTATGTTACAGTAATGAAGCACAGCCATGTTTGTAGCACATAAATTGGTACACCATTTTTTCTGGTTTTCTTGTAAGGGACTTTCTCGTATCTTAAATCTAGTGTGATCACATTCACAAGGACATGCTTCCTGTCTTGTGCCCTTTGCTTCTACTACCGTTAGCAGCTACATCTTTACTATTCATGGACATGTGGGGAAGGCCTGCCAAACTGAGAGGTGTCTTTGAAGCCAAATTTTGTAGTGTTCATAAGCAGGTTGGCATTATGGTCCCTCAGGGGCCCCTTCATCATCTGGTATCTGGGACATTCTCCCATTTGGATGGCAGAAAAATAATCTAGATTCTTTCCTGGGGATGAAAGATTTCTGCATATTTAAGCTAACGTTCCTGCAGATTTAAGTACACAGGTGACCAGTGCTGTGTGCATGATGAACCCTTTCGATGTCATGAACCAATAGAACAAATAGAATGCATGTACCCTAAGTTTAAAAAAGATGTATGAGATAGAAAGATACACGGAATAGAAGGGGAAGAAAATACTAGGTAATGGGTAAAATCTTTTGGGCCATGTTTAAATAATATGTACAATTAGAAAATTAGCTGCAACGAGTCTTTTTTTTGTGTTTGGAATTATAGTGTTTAGGATTTTTCTTTTACCCTTCTTCTCCATCTTTGAATTTAATAGAGGGTGTTAATGTCCTTTCCCTTGTTAAGAAGAAACACTAAGGTGGGCGAGGCTAAGCAAGTTCACATTCTTCAAACATCTCTTTCTAATTGCTGCCAGTTTGTCACTATAAAGCTTGGAATCTGCATAACCTTGTTTTGAGTTTGTAGTAAGGCTCTCTCTTCTGCTCTCCCACCAAATCAGCATCCTTCTTAAAGGAATGGTGCTGTGCACTTGAAACTTATGTCAGCATAATATGCCATGTACCTTTATAATGATTTTTTCCAGTATTTTGTTGAGCCAGCTTCAGAAACAGCAGTATGTGTGCAAATGATTTTCTTTAAAAAGCAGATACAGATTAATGTATTGGTTTAGTGATTTTTCCTGTCTCTTTCCTTTTCCTTTTTCCTTCCTCCTCCTCTTCCTCCACCTCCTCCTCCTCCTCCTCCCTCCTCCTTCTTTAGATCAATTCTCTGGGATGATATCTATGGTAAATCTCAAAGAAGATGGAAGAATTTGTTTGCTCTATGTACTTTAAGTCAGTGATTCCTCAAACCAGGGAGCATCAGAAAACCCAGATGCCTGGTTTTATCACTCCCAAAGATTGGGGGTGTGGCCTACACTTTGGAATTTTTAAAAGATCTCTGAATGACTCTCCAGACAAGTTTGACAATCCACTGCTTTCTGTGTAGTAATGGCTGAGGGTTGAAATATCAAGGGCAAGTCTAAATATCATACGTGTATTTGATTTTTAAAAATCTGCTGCATCCCCCTACTTTATGCCAAGTCTCATTCCCTCTGTCATAAATACACACTGTTAAAATGATCAACAAGCTCTGACCCACTCATTTTTCCCTTTCTTCTGGAATGAACAGTGGGTGAGTATTGCTCTGATTTTTTTTTTCTATTTTTGTATTTTTAAAAATTGACTTCAACATTTTATAAGATTTTGAATCAGGACTATGAGACAAAAAAATCACATAGCTAAGAAGGAAAAGGACATAGTTTCTGTTTTGGAAAGTTGATTAGCACTAGAAATTGAACTTTAGTTTTTGACATTGGGTTCCACACCACGCACCGTCTCTACAGTGTGCTCAGCTTGCATGCAAATTGTTTTCCTTAAGCTCTTCATAAATGATGAGATGACATTAAAAGAATAGTTTAATCATGTTTTCATTTTTCAATATGTAACGCTAGAGGAGATGAGGAAAAGTAGATTTCTTCATCTCATAAAACAAAGTAGCTTTGCAATAAAGTTCTGACTAAAACTTAACCCAGCCTTTTTTTTTCATTTATCTTGCTTATTGCTTTTCACGTCTTCCTGGTTCCTGTAAACATGATTTTCCCTCTGGAGCTAGATACAAAGTAGAAGTTATAAAGGAAAGTGTTGGTATCCAAGCATCTTGCTTCTGATGTTTAGCCTTAAGAAATATATTTGAGCTTAAAAGAAAAGTAATAGGTTTGCTTGAATTTTCTTACTTTTCCTTTACATTCGCTTTGACTGCATCTGTGGATGGCCCTAAAACTTGGTTCAGACAGAGATCTGATGCAATTTCATGAAGCAGTGCTGTCAGATGACTGCAAAGGATGTTCATATTTCTGTGGACAGAGCCTTGTGGATTTCCAAAGAGCATGTGCAGATGTTAAGTCTGAAGATCTACATCTGCAAGCACAACCATCAGCTTTGTTTTAAATGCTTGGATTTATTTTAGAACAATCTAAATGATTACTTTACCTCTACAGATTAAGAAAAAAGGACTTCCCTAAGAACTTGAGTAGTTTTTTTCTTCTGACCATCCATAAAGGTTTTTTTTTTTTTTTTTTAATAAATTCAGCGTTTTCCTAGTGGATGATTTATCACTGTGGTCAGTGACTCTGTATTAGGCTGATTTATTGAAAAGTCCATTTATTATCAATAATTTTAGTTTGTATGCATGGTAAGAACAGTGCTAATGTCATAGATGCTTTGTGTTTTCTCTTTCGTTGAGGCTTGTTCCTCTTTCATAGCTATGTAAGTTAGAAACTAAAACTTAAAAGGTTCTCTGTTAAATTTCATATTGAATTTAAAGAGAAAAATTTTAATAAAGTAATTTTGGAATGAAAGAATCATATTGTTATTCAGAGCTGTGGGATTTTTTGTTGTTTAATCTTTCTTTCCTTTACTCTTCCATGAAATCTTTCTTTTATTTAATATTTATTTTCTGATTCTAAAGGTAGAACATGTTTATTTTAATAAAAAAGAAAATCCATAAGATATAGTTTAGAACTAAAATTCACCTATAATCCTACCACTCAGAGATAAATACTCTTGATATTAATATTTTATGCTTTCCATGCATAGTACCATACATAGTTTGGATTAGACTCTGCCTGCTTTTATTTATTTAACATCACATTATTTGCAGTCTTTTGCCTTTATAAAAATTCCTCAAGCATACATTTTAAAGACTATATAATAATTGATTCTGTGGATATACCATAATTGACTGAGCTATTTCTCCATTTTTAATTTTTTGATTGTTTCCAGAATTTTGCTATTGTGAATAATGCTTTGGTGATCATCTTTATATTTGATCTTTGTCTATATTTCAAAGTATTTCTTTGGAATAAGGTTTTGCAATGGAAATGCCTATGTCAGAGATAGGGACATTTTTTTAAATCTCTAAAGTCTTATTTCCAAATTACTCTAGAATGGTTGCTTTAATGTCACTCCTACTGGCTGGAAATGATAATCTTACTGCACTGGCATTGTGTTTGGGAATCTTAGTTTTTTGATCTTTGATAATTACAGAGGAAAAGTATAATTTTTACAATTTCTGTTCATTTGTTATTGGCAAGATTATTTTCCTCCAAATGTTTATTAACCATTTGCTATTCTTTTTAGCCATCGTTTTTAGGTTCTTTACCCCTTTCTAAATCAGTGTTTAAGAATGTGTGTGTATGTGTGTGGTGTTTAATCAATGTAAACAGGCTTTTTAGGGTAAAGATAATAACTCTTTATCTGTCATATTATAACTGTTTAAAAATTCCCTGCCTAATTTCTGCCTTTTCTGCTTGAATAAGAAGAGCTTTAAGAAATCATTTAACTAAATGAATGATTCATTCATTTAACTGACACTTGTTGAGTATCTGTTATGTGCCAGACACTGGCGTATGTTAGTGAACTAAATAAATATCCCAGCCACTATAGAACTTACATTGGGGGGAGGAGTAAGAAATAAGCAATTAATACAATAAATGAGCAAGTTATATAGTGTTTTAAGGGTCACAACAGCTGTGAAGAAATAAAGCAGAACGTGAGGGTCTGGGAGTACTAAAGAAAGGGTTACAATTTTAATAGGATGGTCAGGATTGGCCATAATGAGAATATGACATTTGAACAAGATTAGAATTGATTGTTTTTACTTTTGTAGCAGTATTTGTTCTTTGTGGTGATACTGTCAGCAGGGGCCTGCTATTTTGTTTTTTAATACAACAGATTTGATTCTGTACTATGCAGGTAGGTGATCTCTTTGCTTAGGATAGCCAACCATGAATGGCCTTGATCCAGAGCCCTCCGATGCATTGCTGGAGGGGTTTGGAAGTTGGTCTTCCTTGAATGCATCAGGAGGAACTCTGTCTTTAATCTGGCTCCATCAGCTGCAGTGCCAGAGCCTTGACTTCTTGGCTCTGTGTGTCAGAATGTGCACAGCTGTAAGAAAGTTTTGTAAATGTGAGTTGAGGGTGGAGGCAAGAGGTACAACTGGGATGAAATTTAGTTAACATTTGGTGAGAAAGAATTTAATCTATCCTGCACTAAGTGCTAGCGTTATGTTTTCTTTTAGGGGAGAACAGGAAGAACAGTGTTAGGAGGGAGTTTTCACTTTTCATTATTTAGATGTTGAAATTTCTGGATGTTTCCCCCTATCTTCCTTTATTTTTCCTTCCTTCCTTCCTTCCTTCCTTCCTTCCTTCCTTCCTTCCTTCCTTCCTTCCTTCCTTCCTTCCTTTCCCTTTTCCTCCTTCTCTTTTTATTTCTACTTCTCTTTCTTGCTTAATTTTAGAATTTAATAATGTTACTGAGTGTTATTTATGCTGTGATATATCCATTGCAGTTGGTTTTTGGAGCTGTGTTCCAAGGCCATTCATATTTTAGAATGGAACTATGTTGTTTTGTCATTCATCACTCTAGACTGAAAGACCATTGTAACCATTTTGCTGATAAAGAACAGAAAAGTAAAGAAGAAATAATGGTAAACTAGACAGCCCTGAGAGTTGTGTTGCCTTGAATAGGAACATGGGATCATAAAGAAGTTCTTTATTTTTGTTCATTCAAATTGATGAATTCTTTAAATGGTATGCCTAATTGTACTCATTTTTTATAGCTTAGTGCAGACAGGTTATAAGATTCTAGACACTAATGCACACTAATTTCTTTCACAAGTTTAGAGACAATTATTGATTCATAAAACATGACAGGAACTTTGGTAATTGTCAATTGTATGACTATTCTTCTATGCATTCCTATTGCTTTGCTATCGGCAGTCATTAAATGGATTCAATTTGAAATCTGAATGAGAAATTAGTGTATTCTTATGAATGTGCCTCACATAAATTTTAAATGAAGTGTTTGACTTTTTCATACAAATCAACTTGGCAAAAGAATTTTAATTATTTCGTTGGCTGAGTTTATGAGATTCAGTTGAAGTTCAAGATTACTCAAACCAGGGTACATTAAGAAATAAATACAATTAAATGCTTACAAATGTGAAGGTCTTAAACAGGAACTGAGTTGTAATAATTGTTTAATCTAGAAACTTCCTCTTTTGTTTTATCACACACACTGTTCTTTTAATACACCCCCCCTTAAAAAAAAAGCCTGACCTTTTGGCAGTGACTATGGGAGCCTATTAGAAAATGAATGGTGGTTCTGTTTCCGTTTTCCTTTCAGCCTTCCAATTAACTAAACATATCTGCTCATTGTCACTAAATTTGTAAAATCACAGGTGCTTTCTCTCCACCTTCTCCCTCTCTCCCAGCTCCCAACCCTTATTCTTTCCTCCTTCTTTCCCTCTGCAGGGGCTTCCTCTCTCCTTTCTTCCCTCTCCCCTTTGCCCTCTTTCTCTCCCCCCCCCCCCCCAGTGAACATCACAGTGAGCCCTAAGTGGAGACAAGTTCTCTGGGCTTTTCCCAGTCTAATTGGGCTTGACCAATCCCACCTGTAGAATACCCATGCTAACTGGGGCGGAACTGAAGACGTTCAGCTTGAATATATAGATGCTGCTGAGCATCTGAGCAGGAGAGGTAAGAAATGTGACTCTGGCTCAATAAATTAAAGCTCGGGGTTGGTGAAGCCACTGTCCTGTGCACCATCCTTTTAAGAACCATTGCTCTTCCTCTTCCCTCCTGTGAGATGGGAGAGTGGGATGGGATGGATGGTATACAGTAATCCCACTGTCCTCTGATGGCTCAGAATAAGGAGAAAGGAGGCATCAGTGGCTCATGAGTGTGCGGATTCACAACTTTTAATAAGTACCACTAGAGCCTGTCTCCTAGTATGACTTCCCTGTCTCTATTTTATTTCTCATCTTGGGACTAAAAGTAGCTCATTAGATTTGGATAACTGAACATCCACAGTTACGTATCATTTACTTATAAAATAGGTTTTCCTGAAGAACTTAAATAAATAGAACTTATTTCTATTTACTTCTATGAAGTTATCTTAATAAAGTTTTTCATCATATCTTTATTATATAGATGTTATGTATTTAGAGTGTACAGAAAGTAGAAGGGAAAAAATCATCCATAAACCATCTCCTAAAGGCAGATGACTAGTATTGACATTTTCTTGGATTTATTTCTAGCCCTTTTTGTATGAGTTTTTTACCTTTTTATCTTTCTACTTAGTTGCAACCTTACTGTATATATCAACTTTAATCCTGTTGTTTCACTTAATATTATATCATGTATTTCCAATTGTTGCAAACCTTTGTAAACACATTTAAATACTGCATAATGTTCTTTTGAATTTACATCACATAATTCAACCATTCCCCTGGCTTTTAAAAACTACATGCGATATTTTCAGGTTTTTTGCTTTTATAAACAATGCTGTGCCAAACATCTTTGTACATAATAGTTTCTCCACATTTAGGTGATATTTCCAGAAGTAAAGTTATGAAATTAGGAGCACTGTGTATGTTATTTTAAATTCACTGGTCTGAGTGGGAGAAGATATTTTTTTGTTTGTTTTGTTATTTTGGAAATAATTTTAAATTTACGGAAAGTCGCAAAAATAGTACAAAGAACATCCATGTTCTCTTTATAGCAGTTTGCCTCTTATTGACATTTTGCTCCATTTACTTTATCATTTGCGTGTGAACACTCCCTTGCTCTTCTTCATTGTCTCCTTCCTTTTCTCTTTTCCCCTTTGTCTCTCCACATTTTTTTCTGAACCATTTGAGGCTCAGTTGCATCCATCATGTCCTTTTGCCTCCAAATACTTCAGAGTGTATTTCCAAAGAATAAGATTTTCTTATGTAACTATGGTATGATTATTAGCTTCAGGAAATTTAACATTGAGATAATACTTTAATTTTCTGTCCATATTTCAGGTTGGTCATTTGATCTAATACTCTCCTTTATAGCATTTTTCCCCCTGCATACAAGAGCCAGTTTAGGATCACATAATGCATCCAGTTGTTTTGTCTCTTCAGTCTCCTGTAATGGGGAACGGTTCTTCGGGTTTGTCTTTTGTGACATTGACATTTAAAAAAAAAAAAGTATAGTCCTCTCTCCCTCTTTTTTTTTTTTTTGTGAAAAGATTCTTACTTGAGTTTGTCTGATGTTTCCTCATGAAGAGATCAGGGCTATGTATTCCCAGCCAGAATAGTATTTCAGTGACGTGTCCTTCTCAGACTATTACATCCAGAGATCCAGAGGTACCCAATGTCCTTCTGCCCTTCATTGGTGATATTAATTTTGATTATCTGGTCAAGGCATTGCCTGATTTTTACACTCTATAGTTACTATATTCACCCTTACAACTAACAAGCAATCTGTGGGGATGTACTTTAAGATCTTGCAAATGTCTTGTTCCTCTTCAAAAAATTTTCCCTCAGATTTAACATCTATTGATGATCCTTGTTTGAATCCATCTTTTCTATGATGATTTTCTAACTATAGCACATTATCAACCTTTACCAGTCAATAGTCAGCATTTTCCTGTAAAAAAGAACCATTCTTTCCATCCATCCACCCTCCCATTATCTATTTATCTATCATCTATCTATCTACTGTATTGATTGACTCTTGGACTCCCCCTTATAATGGCTTATTATTTATTACTTTTCTTAATTATGTTGGTGCTCAAATTCTCCTAGATTTAATTATAGTGGGAGCCCCTTCAGGTTTTCTCCTATGTCATTTTGACACGCTCCCACTATTTTTGAGCACTAACTTTTTTTCCCAGCGTAAGATGTTTTACCCTCATCTTGTATTTTCTCTGCCATAGCCCTGTAGTCAACCATTTATCTGAGGAATTTTGGGCTTTTTAGAGGAGAAATGGTATTAGAAACCAATATTGGGGTGCTCTAACCAAGTTGATTTGCTTCTAGGCCTTTTTAGGAGACAGGAAAAATAATATATTCATATGCACATGTGTATGTACACTTGCATGTGTGTGTACACATGCACATACTGATTCGTAGAATTATTTCCTCACAATTGCTCCTTTCCGGAGTTGACACTAGTATTTCCAAGTCTAAGCCATTTCCACAAGGGATGCTTATCTCCATTCTATAATTTATTCTTCTTCTTCCATAGTGAAAACCCTGCCTCTTAACACATTTGTTCATTTACTTAGTCCTTTAATACACCTAAAAATAGATTCAGAATTGCTTCACACATAGCACTACAGAAAACAAACCTATTTTAAAAATTCAGGACATGTTTGCTGTTTTCCCTCCACATCTTAGAATAGAGTATATAGTAAAAATCAGAGAAGATAACTTATTCTTTTTCTCACCTCTCTTCATAATGGTTATGGTATTAATTTGGGGTATATCTGTGTTTATTGGCTTCAGTTTGCTTTCAGTTTTAGATTTTTGTTTTTTTACCACCTTTGTTTATTGATTTTATTTTTCGAATATGTAGAACACTAATATGCTTTCCCAATTCAAAGCTATATAAGTTATTCTGAGTCATGTATCACTGCTGGAAGTCAGCCATTTATTTAAAAGAAATACAGTTATTACTCTTAAAGTTTAAAATCATCACCTTACTTTATTCTTCTAAATTCTTTTATTTTTTAATCAAGCTTCTTAGGGATTCAAATGGAAAAAAAGCAACTCTTGATTATTGCAGTTAGCCTTAGTTTTTTGTGTAGTAGCAAGTAAGAAATGTTTGGTTCACAGATGTGGTAAGTGCCAAGTAGTTCATGACATGTGCTTGCTTAGCCCCTTACTTAATCTCTGTGTGGTGGGGATTAAGTTCCCTGATTCCATACAGTGTTGCTATCTGTGTTTTGGGGGGGTTTTGTTTATTTGTTTGTTTTTTGTTTCTGACTCTTACTTAGTGGTGATAAATTTCATTAGTTCTCACTCTTCTAGGTTAACTTTGAAAACATCTCAGTGTGGCAGTATTGAGAGGTGGCACCTTTCATAGGTGACTGGGCCATGATGGTTCTACCCTCATGAATGTATTAGTCCACTCATGGATTAGTGGATTTAACGGGTTAAGGGATTAATGCGTTATCATGCAAGTGGGACTTGTGGCTTTATTCGAAGAGGGATAGAGAGAGATCTGAACTATCATGCTCAGCCCCATCACGCTGTGATGCCCTGGGCCACCTTAGAACTCTGCAGAGTCCCCACCAGCAAGAATGCACTCACCACAGGTGGCCCCTCAACCTTGGACTTCCCAGCCTCTAGAACATAGGAAAGAAATAAACTCCTTTATAAATAACCCAGTTTCAGGTATTTTATTATAAGCAATAGAAAACAGACTAAGACATATCTTTTTTTTTTAACATTAAGGCTTAAAATATATTTACTATTATATAAAGAACTGACATATACTCCATCTCTACATAGGATGTAAGTATTCCTCCTACTTAGAGTTGTGGCAAGATTTATAGACTTTCTTGTTTAAATATTTGGAATTTGCCCATACAATATGCTTGTATCTTTTCTTGTTAAAAATTAACAGTTTGGGTTTGTGGGATGAAGGGCTTACAACGGTTAATCCTGAATGACTTAATGGACTGCCAGACAGCTTAAGGTGAAATGCTGTTGCAGGACAGATCTTGATTTGTTAGAATTAAGGGCAACAACAAACTTCGCAATTGCTCCTTTCATTCTAGCAGGTAATTTTGTTAGAGGTAACCCATGTAATCTTAATATCTGAATGTGTCCAGTTTTATCCTGTTCTTATATAGGAAATCCCAGTGCAGAAAAAGAGATAAAGTAGCTTGTACACCAAAGACACTCTAGAGTTAGTGTCCAGGGGCTGTCAGCAAGCTTTATTTAGACTTTTGATACCATTTAGTTGCTACTCATGTAAGTCAAAGAAATTAGAAATGGATATGAAGGGAGACTACCTATGTGTAGCCAATTAGCTGGCCTGGGGTGTCTATTTGAATGGTGAAGTTAAGGCTTTATCTACTTGTATTTGGGAGAGATTTTCTGGCAGATTGTGAAATCTTCTTGATTAAGTTAGCCCCTGTTTTAATATGTACCTGAAGTTGTTTTTTTTTTTAATCCATAACATTTTCTTAGCTATAAATTAAAAATTGGTTGGCTTCATATTAGATAGACCTCATATACATTCCAAGGCAAACCTTGGAATATAAAATAAAAACCATGTTTTTGAATGCATATATAATAGAATAATTGAGATGATTCTCAGAGGTATGTCATATTTATTAATGGCATTGGCTGCCCGGCTGGAGACATTGCTTTATTATTGCCTGTTTCAACTCTTAAGAGAAATGAACAGATGGAGAGATGTATTAAAAGTACTCACACATAGGAAAAGGTTTGGAAAATCTTTAGCATTTTACTCAGGAGCAGCAAATCCTATTTCCACAATTTTATATTTTTTAACACGTCAGGTTGTCGAGCCATTTTTCCAACCTGCATTTAATGTGTCAGTTGTTTCTATCTTGTTCTTTTGAATTTTTTAATTGAAAATCTGTTTTTTAAAAACACATTTAAAAAATAAATATATGCTGTTGTGCCAGCTAGGTGGTAAAAACTAAAATGAGTATGAATGTATGTTTTCTGTAAGGGCTCTGAAAGCAATAATAGGATCTCTTTAAGCTCTACTGTATAGGGAGGCGAGCGATCCATCAAAGGCACAGTCTTGGATTTGGGTCTTCTATTTAGATTAGGAATGTTAAGAAAGATGGATGGTAAATGTCTTTTAGCTGCATTGTCCCCAAAACATGAAATGAAATCTAAAGACTCTCAAAGAAGGTTTCAATTACACTAGCAAATGACTTGAACAAGGATTGGGTATGGGGAGGTCACGGGCCAATGGAATGCCAGTTGTGGATTTATATTGTTTAAAATGAAAACATTATTTCCATTAACCCCTTTCCACTAACACCTCCACCAGAATTATTTTCAGATTGTACGTTTGTAGGTGTTAGTCATACTTGATAGAAATGCCTTATCACTAGTGTGAATTGCACAGGCTTTCCACGGGTATATTTCTTTCCCTGTCCAATATGCAATCCAGGGTTTCATTTGGCTAATCCTCTAGAGAGGTACTGGCATCCTTGTGTTCTCCAGACTTGATTTTAAAATGTAGCAGTAAGCTACCCAGTTGCAAAGAAGCATTTCTAAATGTTTTAATTAAAAACAGAATAAATGGATTCTGTGTTGTGGTTTTCTGTGATAACAGCTAATCAACTGCCGAATCACACTGTGTAGGGAAGGAAAATTCTAGGTTTAAGGGTGTCTCTCAGTGGATTTGCCCTTAACTGTCAATGTGGGTTTGAGTGTGGTTTTTGCCCTCTCACTGCAAATAGAGAAAAGAGTTGGTAAGCAGAAGATGAAGGATTCTTTTAATGAGTCGGCTATAGTGTGCACTCAGGGCAGACACTTTAAAAGAGCACCATTAATTTGAATAAAACAGGAGAAGGTAGGTACTTTGTACATCCATAAAGCACTGAAGGGGATAAATCCAATTATCTGTTCAATATTTAATGGCCATAAAGTTAAAAATTTTAAAGGCAGTACCTCGGAGACTGCTTAGTCAATTCTGTCCATATTATTTTTGACATTCAAAAGTCAAGGTAGAATAGCCATATTGACGGCAGCGCTCGTCACATTGGTCTGCTGATTTAGTGGCAATGACTCTGGGATTTGTGTTTCTCTATATAGACGAAGATCAGTTGCGTATTTTTTTTTCAGGAGTTCTTAGGGAAACCTTGGGGTCTATTGAGCTTCCAAGTGTTTCTTTCAGTCCCTTGCTACTGGTTTTTGGTTTGAAAGGTAACTAAGGATTATTGACTAAAAGAGTTGAAAACAAAAGAACCAGAATAAAGATCAGCCGTTTGGACTAAAAGCTTTTGCTTTTAAAGAAAACCAAAGGGTTTTTTAAATGTATTTCAAGAATTCCTAAGAAACTCTATTAGAAACTCTTAAAAAAAATTCCAACTTTATTTTTATGTATATATTTTTTTCACCGTGCATATTTCCTAAGCAAGTTGGTGTGGGGGGGGATCATTTTTAAATTCTGCTACCTTTGTCGATTCCATAGCCATATTTAGCCACTGATGCAGGTGGGCATTGCTCTAACTGTGGTTCAGAGGCAGCTGAATCATAAAGCTTCTAAGAAAATCGATGCTGTAGTGACAGTTGGAATGAATGTCAGTATGACAGAGTGATTTTGTGATATGGTCTTGAAGCTTTATTCTTCTTGCCTATTAGCTAATATGGGATCCTAATTAGCCATTAACATGCTCTCACCTTGACTCCAAACTCTAGAAGCATATCTTACTGTGTTTCAGAGGATGTAACTGCTAGTTACCTTTTTACTTATTCTGTTTTATATATTTCCTTTTGCATTGAATATTCCTCTTTGTACATTTCTGCTGTATGCTCCCTGGGTATTGAATCCCTTTCAACGTGGCTTCAGTTGCCTATAGCTTTTTATTCACTTATTTACTTATTTTTAAATAAGGCTATGTATAGATAAATTTGGACATGATACAAGTTTACTGTTAAAATGTTTTGGGAGAATCATGCAGGAAGACAATTTTAACAGATTAAAGAAGCAAAAGTTAATATAGTGCATGAATTATGAGATGATAATATATATGACTTGTTTTGTTTTAACATATGTCAGAGTTTTAAGAAGGGCCAGCCTATTGTGAGTGCTTTAAGTAGTCTGTGGTTTTCCTTGGGAATACATACAAAGTTCTTTTCTTTTTCTTCCCTATTTGGTTACCCATTTCCCTTGAAAGGTAGGCTTGGTTCGTTTTACTCTATTTTCAAATGCAAATTCAGCTTATTTCTGTCACATGTACAGTCTCTAAGGATGATACTTGCTGAAACCTGAAAGCATTTAGCTGTCCCGGATCTTATAGTTTTAAGTAGATTGTTCCTTGTTTTCTTCCCAGTGTCTTGAGTGATTTGGCTGTTAAACCAGCAGAGACCTTTGTTTTCTTAGTTTCCTATAAAGGAAATAAAGGTGAGAAAATAATGATTTCCTGGATAATTCAAAGAGAAGATTTAATGCACAAATCCCTAACATGCCACTATACAAGGACTTCCAAATCAGCTTATGTTATAACTCAGCATGACAATTGTTAAACTCATTTATTTTTAAAGAGCTTTTATATGTGATACATGTTATAAGAGCCAAGAAGAGAGGGACTTTTAACAGCATTCTTCTTGAATATAACATATATATTTCTGAACTCTTGCTTGGGGTATTTCATTTGTTTGCTAACTTTTGATTCACACAGCCCTTAGACTGTAAACTTTTCGAGGACAGGAACCCTTTCTTATGCATTTTATATTCCTAGAACATAATGTTTCTTTCTTGTATGACTTTTCCCCATATGTTTATATTATCATTATTATTTACATAATATTTTTTAACTTTATTTATTTTAGAGACAGGGTCTAGCCATGTTGCCCAGGCTGAATTTGAACTCCTAGCCTCAGGCAATCCTGTCTCAGCCTCCCAAATAGCTGGGACTATAGGTGCATACCATTGTGCCTAGCTTTATTTATTTTTTTTTTTTACCTAGCTTCACCCAAATCAGTATTAGCCATGAAATTACAAGTTTATTGTGCTACATCTTCTTTGAATACATATTTACGTTAAAATTCCAATTATATATAGTTTTATTTATGTACCACTTTAAATCATCTCATGTATCGCACTTGAGAAACAGTGCCCTAGCTTAACCTTGCACATTCTCAATTTAGTCACTATTGTTTAATTGTGGAGGGGAGGAAATTAGATTCGTGGACTTAGTATGTCAAGTACCATTTTCACTCATATATATATATATATTTTTTTTTTCTCCTTTAATCCTTATAACAACCCAATGAGGAAGATGTCCCCATTTTATACATAAAAAAAGTGAGAGTCAGAAAGGTTAAGTGACCTTCCCTAAGGTCAAATAGTTTAGTAAAAATTAGAGCTGAGATATTAACCTAGGGTCATCTGATTTCAAAGTCTGTGCTGGTTTTGCTACATGTTGTGGATTTGCAGTAATTATTGAATGAACCTTGTGCATTCCTATAATTGTCTGCTTTCCTATTGTTATTAGTATTTCTCTTTGGCTGGAAGAGAGTTGCCAGTGAATGGTATTTATAGTTTGTGATTTTCCTCTGGAATTGCATTTACATGGTCTTGAAAGTTGTCATTACCACCTTCCTATTAAGGTTTGTATGAAAGGGAGCCTCTTAGCACTGCTCAGAGGAATATGCTAGTTTTTGATTTTTTAAAAGTATCACTAATTAAGAGTTTAGAACAAATATTAAGCTTCTTATTTGAGTTAGAAGTAGCCTTTCTGTCTGTAGTTGTTTTTCATTTTATACAGCCTAACTCATGTTATACTTTGGAGATAAAGCCTGGAGATAACAGATTCTTATCCAAAGTGAGTGCCTGAATCCCTTTTTCAGTGTACATATATGATCATCTAACCTTTGCTTGATTACCTCTAATTATGGAGTCTCACTATTTCCTTTTTAACTGTTACTAAAAGATGAACGAGGGCTTAGGCAGCCCATAATCTTTCAATACTAATTTCCTAGTATTTAAAAGTTACAGGGTGGCCTCATGTTTGCTTATTCAGTTTATTCATTTTGGTGGTAAAGAATAGAAAAAAGTTGTAAAAATATTGTTTGCCTTTTGACAAATTCAGAAAACATTTTCTATTTCCCCGTAAATCATTTGGTTCCCATTTTGGATAATCATTAGGGTTTCATTTTCATTCAGCTGGATAGCGTACCCAGAGATTGTTTAATGGGATCACTTACATTGATGGATGGTTTAATATTTTGAAGATAGCACACAGTAGCACTTTTAGGAGAATAATCAAGACTGGCATGTGAGGGATGTGAATTGCCCGAGTTCAAAATCAGAGCTAGTGTAGTGCGGTTTTGTGTAACTTCTCTTCAGCTGTCAAATGACCATTTTATACTTCCTTTTTTCCACCCGCACCCCTCCACCGATTGTATTCATCTTGGTTTCTTGTCTGACTTATTTACCAAATTAACTTTACATCTTCCGAATTATAGGAAATGGGGAAATAGAGGAACTGCATGTCTTCCTTTTGAGCATAGAGCCTGGCTGCTTTGGTTTGGAGCAGGGAGGGGCTCCTGAGCCCTAGGAATCAGTCTGTTTTGAGGGTTGGAACTAGTGCATATTCATAGCTGACTTTAAATAGGTTGTTTTCACCCCATTGATCTGGCCTATATCTGTTGATTTTTATCATATAGTCTATACTGTAGGGAGAGGAATAGGCTGCCATTTTATTATTCCCTCGTAAAATTAATTGGTGCCTAAAACAAATATTATTAAAGATACTGTATTTTATAACATACCAAGATGATTGATACAGTTTCAGCATGGAGTTTATATTCTGTGTTTTTATGCCAATAAAGTTGTAAAATCTGGAGAATGAAATAAGTAATAATCTCATTTTTAGTCACAAAAGGTGAAGTGTATCCGAGGTAGTGACCACACAGTTCCCCCAGTGGCTCAAACAAGTTAATAATTTAACACGTCCACACAACACAGGGCTTTGCTCATTTCAAGAAACTCAATCACTATCCCTTCCCTGTTCGATGTAAGGAATTTAGCTTTACTGGAGCCAAAAATCTAGTGCAGCATTTTGTCAGTTAGAGAATATTTTGAGCTTCTGTGTTTTGCCTGTTGTTTTTTTATACAAATGTGTGAAATGTTGGTATCACAAGAAAACCAGGCTATTTTTGGTCTTCTAAAATGTAACTCCATGGTTCCCATGCTGGACTGAATTTCTTTCTAATGTGCTGTTTTCTTCAACCTAACCTTTCTGTGGGGAGGAGTAATAAGTTTATTGTCAGTATTGTGGATATTTTAATTGAAGATAAACGAGTTTTCTTTTTAAATGTCTTCAATATTACATATCTTCAGTTTTATTATCCTAATTTCAATAGATTGGCAAAGCCAGATAAGCTTAACAACCCTAACCTGATTCAGCATTCATTACTGCTGCTAAATCAAATAAGACCTGGCTAATGGAAACATGGCTTGTGCAGCCATTCTTCAATTTAATTAGGATATTATACATTATATTGCACTTATATGTGTATACCAGAGACAAAACTTAATAATCAGTTCGGAAACACTAATGCTGCACCCTCTAACTAGAGATATTTATCATTTATTGTGAAATCTCCTCTTGGGGGAAAGTCTTTAAATTATTAAATATCATTATTACTTGAAAGAATGGAGATGGATCTAGCTCACTTAATGTGCCATCAGAGGTTAGGAATTTAGGTCCCATTCTCTATAGCAGAGCTTGGCAAACTTTTTCTGCAAAGGGCAAGATGATAAATACATTAGGCTTTGTGGGCCATACGGTCTCTTTCGCAGCTATTCAGCTCTGCTGTTGTGGTATGAAAGCTGCTGCAGTCAATATGTAAGCAAATGAGCATGGCCATGTTCCAATAAAACTTTATTTAGGGACACCAGAACTTGAATTTCATATGACTTTCATGTGTTGTGATATATTATTCTGAAAAAGTTTTTTCCAACCGTTGAAAAATGTGAAACGATTCTTAGCTCGTGGGCCGTGATGAGCTGAGTCTGCACCATGCGCCTTATTTGTTGACCCCTGTTCTATAGAGTCCCATTTCTTACTGCATTTTTATTTCTTATTAAATATTTATGTACTTTTAAAAATGTTTCTCAGATGATTTGCTCCGTATCCTTTCCTTACTTGCTTAGTTTTCCATGATGCAGGAGATGTGGGGGGAATGAACTTTCCTGTCATCCCATTATCTGCCAGTCTCTCTGCTGCTTGTGGCAAAGGAGAATCAGGTGTTCAACTTCTGACGAGAGTAATTTCTGATCTCAGTTGGTCGTTGCTGTTTAATTCTCGAGGTGCGGACAATGCAGCAGAATTGACTTATCTCATTTTCACATTCTGGGAGATGATCTGTTAGTCCTGAGGATACTGTCAGTTTTCTGGTATTACTCTGCCTGCGTGGTCATTAACACCAGCGGAGTCCATAAATTGATCCCAGGTTTGAATTGTAAGTTGTCGGCCCTGAAAACTTGGTGAACAAACTTGTTGTCAGTGTTTGTATTGATGGGAATAGTCTGAGGTCAGCTTCATTACTGCATCTTAACCGTCTAATATATGTGTCAGTTGATTTTTAGGTTGTGTTTATAAGAGGGTTCTTATTTCAGACACTTGCTACACTTCAAATATTTATGACACAATGAATCATTCAAACTTAAGGTTGGCAATGTAGTTTTGAAATGGTGTCCATGAAGGACTGGATTAATTCGTCTGGTCCAGATTTTGAGAAATTCTTTTCTCTATCGTGAAAGTTCAATTTACAAATAAATCAATGAGAACTCTGTCATCTGACATTAGGGATACTTGTCTCTTTCTCATCTAAGCTTTCCACTGGCATCTTCTGCAGGAGTAGACATACTGTTGTCTGTAAGGTATGTTCTAGATGCATTCAGGGGAAAAAAGTGAGAATACTAGTTTCTCTGTTGAATTGTGGAACCTAAGCATGGGTTTAGGTATATGAGTTATGACTGTTGCCCATTTTGCATGATGACTATTCAGCTTTGGTGATTGTAATAAACTTATTTCTAGAATTATTTATTAAACAGGGAATTTGACTATCAAATGTGTAACGTTAGCTAAGTCCTGATCAGATCACCTTGTGGTTGTTTGCAAACATTTTTAGTCCTTGTTTTGCATCATCGGAAGGAAAGCTAACAAAAAGTACTTGGTCTACTCCAACTCCTGGGAATTTTAATTTATTCATTTACTTTTGGTTCTGTGGTTTCTCGCTATGAAGTGCTTGGAACACACCAGACCTCTCAGAAAGTTTTCTACCATTTCCTTCCTCCCAATAAGCAAATTATTTGAAATGACTTGAAAATAATTCCAGATATTGGACAGAGCTTTCTTTGCAAGCACCCCTGCCAGTTTTTTAGGTGGTACACAAACTTCTGTAGGTCAGCTTGAAATCATAATGCTTGCAAGGAAAAAAAAAATTAAAATTGACTTCAAAGGACAACTCTGACACGGTCAATTAATAATTAAAACAGTTTTTTAATGAGCTATGCAATTACCTGTATGTCCCTGGAGATGATGGTTTATGGTATTATTGCAGTGCCCTTTCTTTAGTCATGGCGCATGACATTTGTAATTTAAAGCGGGCTAGACATTAAAGTGACAGAACTTTCATTAACCTTGTCTAAAGTTTGCTGATGACAAATGACTTATAAAACATGCTGTTGTCAAAATATACCACATATTTAAGTACCTTAAAAGTCCTATGGGCTCTGAGAAGCTATGGAGACTCAGAGAGAGACCAGGGCCACTGTGGTCCTGTGGAATTACCCGACAAGATCTCCGGTGTCTGGCACTTACTTCTTCTTACTCTGGTAAGTGGTACCTGCTTCAGACAAGAGCTTAATGAACATTTCATGGCTCTCTGGTTCAGGTGGGTTTCCCATGGGTTTTTAAACCACATGACCGGATTCTCTCAACCAGTGGCTTATGACTATTGAATAATTTCTTCTGAATCTGCCTAGGCATGTAAACTTTCAAGTTTAGAATTTTATTTTTTCTACTTGAAACTATTAAAGCAATTCTGTTTGATTTTAGCTTTTCTGGTATCTTGCTTTTTAAATTCTCAGCCATCTGCTTATGCTATACCATAGCTCTCTCTATTTTTTATTTGCTTTCTCTTATTTGAAATCTTCATTTTTTGCAGAACCATATAAGAATATCCTCTAATTTTGTAATTTTCCTCATATTTCTTTTAGAAGAATTTCTTGAAATATTACCAAGGGCGTATTGCAGAGGGATATCCTTTTATAATTATAATAGTAATAAATATAATTAACATGAGCAGGTATTTTATGCCAAGCATTAAGCTAAGAGTTCTATCTCATTTAATCCCCATAGTGGCCAGAGCTAATAGAACTATTACCCCACTTAACAATATGGAAATAAAGGCAGAAAAAGATTAAGTACTTGCTTATTGTCTTGCAGCTTGTTGGTGAACCAGGATTTAAATCCTGACTAACACTAGAGTTCTTACTTGTAACCACTGAACAACATGGTCTCTCAACTCACTTTGGCTTTTAAAAAATACATTATGTGTTTATTTGCTATACTTTTTCTCTTTCATTAATAATAGGGTAGTAATTTCATCTTTGTACTTTATAATATACCAATAAAATATATACTGACTGGGCAGTATACCAGCAAATATGAATTTAATACTATAAGCAAAAGTTGAGTATTTATATCTTATTTGAGAAACTAGTTAAAAGAATTTACAACCACCTTTTAACTCCAAGTAGTACATGATAGGTACTTCTTAACTATCTGCTATTATTCTTATTAGCATACTCCCTGCATATAATATATCCCCATTCTGTTGTGGGTTTGTGTTTCATGATTATTTCCCATAAGATTTAAGACTACAACTTTTCACAACACGTTTTTCCCTCATCTGGTCAATGTCCTCAAATTCTTAAAGGCTATATAAGTACTATATATTACAAAGTATTAAATACTTCCATCCTATCAAATACATTCCCTGTGTTCATATTGCTGAATAATAGTCTAGATTTCTGCATATTAATCTTAGTCATTTTTTGGTTGAAGTATAACACCAGGAAGGTACACAAAAGATAAATGTACAGTGCAGTAAATTATCACAAAATAAACACTGGAGTAACCATTACTGAGGTCAAGAAATAGAACTTTGTCAGCACCCCAGAAGTCTCCCTCCTGGCCTCTCGAAATTGCTACTTTTCCCTCTTCCCCAGTGATAACCCAGATTTGAACTTTAATGCCATAGTTTTGCATTTTTTATTTGCTTTTGCTTTGACATTTTTTAAACTTCTTATTGTTGAAAATGTCAAACATACAAAAGCAGAGGGAATAGAATAGTATATTGAACCCTCATGTTTCCATCACTCAACTTCAACAATTATTAACTCATGGCCAATGTCATTTCATCTGTAATCTTACCCACTGCCCCCACCATAAACCATTTTAAAGGAAATTGTAGACATTATATTATCTCATCCATAAAGGTTTCTGTATATATCTCTGAAAGACATTGACTCTTTTTTTAAAAAAGATAATCATAATAGTATTTTCATCCCAAATACCTTAATACCAACAATATCTAGTCAGTATTCAAATTCTTTAATTGCCTTATATTATTATTGCTTTGAAAAAAATACTTTTATTTGTTTGAATCAAGAGCCAAATAAAGTCCATGAATTATAACTGCTTGGTCAGTATGTCAACTTTTTTTAAACCTATAGCTTCACCTCCATTACTTTTTTCTTCCTTGAAGTTTATTTGTTCAAGAAACTGGACTATTTACTCCATAGCATTCCCCCCGACAATCTGATTTTGCATATTACATCTTAATGATGTTGTTTAACATGTTTTTTTAATTTCTTGATTCCCTATAAATCAAATTAGAATCATATGTAATAAGATTCAAGTTTGCCTTTTTTTTTTAGGGGGTTGGGTGTAAAGGGCAAGAATACTTCATAGGTAGGCACATAATATCTGTACCCTTTTATGTGCCTGTGATGTCAGTAACCATTTAAAGATCATTGCTTAGATTCATTCTTTCAGTAGGGGATGCAAAAAGGTGATGGTCTTATTCTGTCATTTTTTTCTTCATAAAGAGAAACTTCCCCATATCATTTAACTTTTGAGGTGCAGCACAGATAGAAAAGGCAAGATAAATGCTTGATTTTTAACCTTTATTTACCTATTTTCAAAATAATTAGTTGGTTCTCTACCACCCTTCAAAAATAATTATGAAAAAGTCCACTTGCTCAAGGCTTCCTGGGAATTGCTATGGGTCATGGTCCTCAAATTTGGTTCAGAATAAACCTCTAAATTATTTTACAGTGTGGCTTCTTTTCCATTGATAAGATTGGCGCCCAGACGTGGAGCTCAGAGAAGACTCAGGACCCCCAAAGGAGTAGCCTGAACTTGGTGCCAGGTACCAGCATGACCCTTTTGGGCCCCCCAACTCTGAGCTTCTCCTTTGGTGGAGCTGGTAAGTTCTCCTGAGCTCCAGACCTCCCATTTTTTGGTGGTGGTCTTGGATTACTCTGAGCTGGTTCTTTTCCTAGGAATTGTTGTTTGATATCCTAATTTAAGATTTGGAAATGCATTCTAAAGGGTCTTCTCCATTGCCTTTTCATCCTAAAATTAATCTCAATTGGCTTTTCTGTGCATTTGCAAAAGAGGAAACTGAACTGTCTGGTTTGTAGATAAATGACAAGACTGAGTTCCTCAGCTCCAAAGAGAATGGGCATTTTACTCCTCCCAGCCAAAAGGCACCCCTCGGTGACCAGGGTCCTGAGTGGTAGTTGCCTGGGGTGACTCCCGGAGACTCGAGTGACCCTATAGGGAATCCCCCAACAAATTAATTAAAAGAAGGCTCATCCAGGAAATGCATATAAGAGCTGATCACTCGGTGTAAAAGAGGTTTTCTAAAATCAAACTGCCATGGAAACTGCTTTACTCAAAACTTTGATCCACAGGCCTAATTAGGTTACCTATCAGGGCAACTAAAGTTTGCCATGTGAACAAGTTCCAGTTTTGTCAGAAGGAATTTGGATCCAGTTATCTTTTACAAACTGATGAGTTGTGCTATTATCTTATGGCTAAAGTTCTAGAGTAAAATGTATTGAGACTTTGTGTGCATATGTATGTGAGTGTATGTGTATATGTATGTTTAGATATGTTTTGTATATGTCCATGTTTTATGTGTTTGTGCCTACATGGTCTGGACTGACTTATAAATAATGGAGCACTCATAAATTAATCAAACAAACTCAAATGGTTCACATGAATTTAGTAATCTTTGGTAAATAAACTGGGTTATTTAAAAAAATATTATTGGTAAAGTGAGAGTGAAAATGTTTTCAAATTGTCAGCATACATTTTTTTGCCTGGGTTTTACTAGACATTTTTATGTTCTTAAGGTGTCAGGGTTTTGACACAAAGGTTATAAAACTATAACCTCAGCCAAAGACAAAATGATCTGTGTTTGTATGATATTTGATAAGTAAGGTACATTTAATATTTGGTCTAATGATAATCGCTAAATCTCCTGAGTTATCAGCAAAAATACCTATGTGTTTAACTTTTAAGGTAAAAATTTAAATGTGCCTGAACAAAAAAATAAGTGTCAGCAAATTAGAATAAATAAAACACCAAGTAGACAGAGCATAAAAACAGAAACTTATGGTCAAAGGTTTATGAAAATATTTTGGTTTTGATCTTTTAATCCTAGCTGCAGATAAAGTTTTTCCACTGATTTCAATGTCTGTGAAAAGATACACAAAACATATGTCTGACTCACTCTATCATCTGATATTAACAGTACTGTTAGTGATTCAAAGCTGTCCTGGAAGTTGTAATTACAAGAGCTTAAGTTGGAAGCTTTAGTTTTCCCTTGATCTTGTCCATTTTTTATTTGCTAGCCAGTTATGTGTACATTATGTTGCTATAACAAAGTTTTTGCGCAGGAAAAAAATTCCTAAACTATTAATTGTTGTATAGTAATTTATTTTAAGATAAAGAGTGAATGATAAAATCCAAAGAGAATCTCAAAACAGTCTTACTCTTTAGAAATATTACATGTACTCGTTTACACCCAAGTTGAAAAATATTTTGAGACTATTTAGATTGTTTTTAAAACAACTTAATCTTGATCCTCATGTAAAAAAAAAAGCATTATAACTTTGTGTCATTGAGGTATTAAGGATTGGTGCCGAAAGGTTTTTTTTTTTTTTTTTTTCAGTCTAAAGTCAAGTAGTATCATGTTGATGGGGCTCAGAAAACTATCCTAAAATGAAGGCTTCAGAAGCAAAAGTTTTCTGACCTTGCCTTGACTGCCTGCCTCTTGTACCAATTCTTCCCTGAAGCTAGCCAAAGAAATCAGAATCCCTTTTCCCCCATGGAAGGTCATAAAGGCCAGAACCCCTTTTTCTGAAAGTTAGCCATAAAACCTAAAGTTATTCTATGTAAAAACTGGCCATAAAGTAATTGTCTGACCTACTTTATTTAACTGTAAAACCCCTATTCCAGGAAGGGTCCTTCTCTGCACCCAGAAGGAAGGAATGTACAGTCAGAGAGGCCAAACAGAATATGGACAGAAAGGCTTTGCTGGGTTCCCCACTTAGCCTTTTAGCATTAGCTCACACCCTTTATGTCCCATCATATTCCTACATGGCTGTCCATACTTTAAACATAAAAATGGACAATTTCCCCTGCATCTTTGCATGTTCATTCTGAAGGCATCCATGGATACGTCTGTAATTTTTTCTGCTGTTAATTAATCTTCATGTCAGTAAATTTGCAGCAAATCTTTATGGGAACAGTGGCCTTTATGCCCTAGTTTGACTAAACTTTGGGGGCCAGGGACACTTTAATCCCTACAGTGGGTCAGTAGATGTTGTTTTGGAATGTGTTTTGAAAGGATCTAATTAACACCTTTAAACAGGATATACTCTAAAATGTCTACTATATTTATAAAATTTGGAAATGATGTTACATTGTTTAAGATAACAAGTCTTATTAAAATATTTATATTTGTTTTAAAAGATTTATGATTTTGAAAAAAACAATAATTAAAACTATATTTTGATCCATGTTCTGTGTTACAGCTAATTTACAGGGTGTAAAAGTGGTTAACAGAAAAATAACTTAAAATGATAATTGGAATCTAAGTGAACTGCTAAGATAAATAAATTAGATAAATTAGGTAAATATAAATGGGATAAATAAAAATGAAATTTTCATATAATTTAGAACCTTAAAGTCATGTTATGTTCTGTTAAGAGGATGATCATGAAATGTCTGAGTCCTTTATAAAGTACAAAAACATTTTAAACATAAGTTTTAAGTGTATATACCTTGATATCTTATTTTTATATTTAGGAGTGCTAATAAAAATTGGGGACTGATGACAATTCAAAGTTACTTTAACTTCCAAGGTTGTTTTCATAGTGTTGACAGTATGATTAATATGTAATGAAAACTGCTAGATAGAAGAAAAATAATTCTATATGAAAATAAGATTTTTTAAAATAAAATAGTTATAAGACATAGAAATTTTAATATTTTTGTTAAAAAAGATAATTTTGTCTAATTTATTGGTTTTAAAGCTGCTTTAAATTAAATAAATAAATGTTAATTAAAAATTAAATGGATATAAAAGTTAAAAGTTTATAAAAATCTTAAACTTATAGTCAAATTGGTTAAATCAGATTTGTTTATTAAAATTGGCTTTAATATTAATCCAGAGGTAAAATTTGGCTTATTCTTTTGAATTAGATTTTCATATGATATTAATACGAACAAGATTTTTATTGACCTTTTGAATAAACTGCAAAAAAGGTGGGGAGAGAAAAAGAAGCAGATTCAGCTTGCCTCCTCACTAATTTGCATTTCAGTTTTCTATATTAGGTCTTGTACTTGTTTGAGAAACTGAGTCTCCTCTCTATCAAAGAATAAGATTTTTACATTTTAAAAATATCTGAATTATCAGCTTGGCTAAGTATATGACCATAATTTTATAGTAACCCGCATTCATGTTTCATGACAAGTGTCTTATGACGGACAATTCATGACTTCCTGCTTTTAAGCTTTCACTAAAATTTAAAGTTACTAAAATCAAGAATTCTAGTCAATGCATGTTTTCTATATATAAAATGCACCAAAGAATAAGATGTTTTAATAAGAAAAATTATAAAAAAGGATAAAATGTGTTCCTATTAAAATATATGTAACTTCATCTAATTCAGAGGTTATTTAAAAGGTTGAATCAAAATACGGATTTAGAAAGAATATAAAAACAAAATAGAAAGTAACTTGTAAGAGAAAGATGTAAAGGGCAATGAATATAGAAATATATTTTTGGTAAGAAAGGTTAAACAGAAAGAATAATATTGTAAAGAAAGGATCTTGTATGGAATTTTTATCCTAAAATGACTGGTTATTTAGAAAAAGGGAGTTAGGACAAAACAAAGTTTTTAGGCATGTTTTGTAGATTGTACAGGTTGGAGTAAAGTTTATAAAGGGAATTGATGAAGGAATTTTGTATGTGATCCAGTTGGGTATAATTAAAAAGAAATTTTGATTAAAACAAAGTTTTCTTAAGATATTAATTTGCTCTTAATGAAATTACATGATGTGCTCATTTTGATTCTATAACTTGTTTTCTTCTTTTAAACTACAAAAACTAAACTTTAATGGTTAAGGTTTATACCCATATATATTCTTTTATTGCCTTTAGAATCTCTTGATGACTATCTCTCTTGGTTAAATAAATGACCATTATTTTATAGTGGTTTATGATTCTGTTTGAACAAATGTTTTAAATCTTTGATATTTGACAAACTTTCCAAAACCCAAATTCTAAATCCAGCCTTTTTAACTCTTTCTATATTAGGGCCACTGAAAGTCTAAGACAGACATATTTAGGCTTATTTTGGCATGTTAAAACTATACAGGAAGCATTGTCAAATATGAATAGTGTTTAACTTTTGTTGGATTATATTTGTATCAATATGTTATTAATATATGTTCCAGTATTATAAAATATCAATATGTCTTAGTGTATGTTATCAGTAATAATTATGGTTATAATGTTAAATTGCTATATACCACAAAAATAACCAACTTTATTTGCCAGCTGTCTCTTTAACCATGACTAGTCTAAGTCTTTGTTTTACTTTGATTCACCTCAGAATGTGTTTTTATTAAACTGGATAAGTCCAAAGTTTATTTCTTCAAGGAAAAGTCACAGAAAGGATTGACAAATTCTCTTGAATACAGGTTTCTGATAACTTTGGAGATTATATACCATTGGACTTAAACAAAACAAACTTGCAGGACTTTAATTAGAAAGCTGATGTGTCCATGAGTATCCTCAACTCAACCTCAAACCGAATAGAAATTAATTACATGGGACTGAAGTAAATTTGTTATGACTTTTATTTAAAGCATTACTGATTCTCTTGCTTTGTTTTCCAGAGTCATGACAAATTTTAGATGGATGGCAAGTTTACCTGGTATCTCCAGGATTTAAAGCTATTGAATGCCCCCAGGCCCAAACTGTTATTACCTGTTACTCATTGCCAATGTCCTGTTATTAAGACTCTTTCTAGGCCCAGGGACTATGGGGAAGGGGGAGAATGTGAGATTGTAAGGTCCAATTTGGAGGGACAGAATTAGTTTAGACCCTCCAGATCAAGCAGGGGCACACAGAAGCCTAAACAAATACTGAGAAACTTTTGTCTTTTCTGGCCACGTGGTACAGATGTCCATCCCAATCATAAAAATTTCCTGCTTTCCATAAAGCTTCCTGAGCATAATTGTTCTCAGTTACCAGGTTTATGCAAAATGAGATATAACAAGTAATTTATCAGCCACCTAAGTACAAGTTACTAAAGAGACTAAAATATTGTGACACAATAGAAGCCTGTAAATTCCTTAGCTTAAATGGTTAACAATACTTACGTTTGCTACAAGTCTGCAACTAAACCCAAGAATATAGTAGCTCAACACTTAATAGATAAATTTTGTAGCCTTGCCTTTGATATTTTGTTTTTTTTACTCTTTGTGTTTTATATAATAGAAGGTTTTAAAAGGTTGATGAGTGCCTGTACACCTCCAGTCCTGTCTGGTCTAAAAACATTTAATTGGCTGTACACCCCTTTTTGGCTCTTCAATCCCTTTGGCCACATGGGGCAGACCAAGGGCCTGGATGGACCCGGGGCAGGTAGCCACACCACCCTGGCAATGGGTGGGACAAAATAAGAGTTTAGCTATAGTTGCTGCTTCTGGCAGATCTTGGCCAAAAGGGGGGAATTGTGAACTAAGCCTTCCTCACAGTTGGCTAACTGAATGGAGCCCCTCCTGGCCAAGGGGATATCTAAAACTAAATTGCCTGCCATGAGAATATGTCCGGTAGCTTGTCTCTGATTAACAGACTTACTTATCTTCAAACATTTTAAGCCTTTAGACAAAAGCTTCATGTCTTTAACCAATTACAAGTCAAAGAGTGTTTAAACCCACCTATAACCTGTAAGCCCCCACTTCAAGATGGCCTGCTTTTTCATGCCAAGCCAACATATGCCTCCCATGTATTGATTTAGGACTTTACCTGTAATCCTTGTCTCCCTGAAATGTGTAAAACCAACCTGTAACCCAACCACGACGGGTCCACTTGCTCAAGGCTTCTTGGGCATGGCTCCGGGTCATAGTCCTGAAATTTGGCTCAGAATAAACGTCTTTAAATTAAAAAAAAAATTATGAAAGTTTTATTTTAGTATTTTGAATTTGTAGTTTCAAACATAGTTAATACTTCAGTCCATTATGGTTGTTATACTTACTGATGCTCAAATTATCCTGTTATTGGCACCTCTTCCTGTTAGGTCCTTAGATCTTTTAATATGACCCCAGAATCTTTGTTTCTGATGTGATAAGATGTTTCAGGCTTATCTTAGAAAGTTTTTTGGTTTTGCCTCAGACCTAAAATCAGCTATTACTTCCAGGAGCTCATTCATTTTAGTGGGAAATGTCATTTAGAAACTGTAGTCTGGTCACTAGGGAATGCTTATTGCTATTGGGTAGGTTATTGTTTTTAGATCTTTTTGGTGTACAGAGCTAGGAAATTTGTTGTTGTCTTAAAGACAAAATGCATAATGACTTCCTGTTGACTCTCCCAATTCAAATTCAAGACTACATGGTTTTTACTTAGAATTATACATTTTGTATTTTCATTCATGCATACCAAAATTCCTGACACCAACATTGGAGGTTCTTAAACTGGGATGTGTCACACACACAGGGATACAGTTTCTGGGAGGTAAAGCTTGGGATCTCCCTTTTTAGCAAATAACACAGGTGACTCTGATGCTCACCAAAGAGTGAAAACCACTGACCTATTTTAGGAACTATTTTATGCTACAGATATTTAAACTGGACCTCCCATTTTCTTCTAAGAATCCCCATTTTCTTTCTCGATTGACTATATTCTTGATAAGCCACCTGTGTACCATCTGAACTCTTTTCCTGTTTAACTCACTGCTCTATGCATCTGCTAGAAAAATCTACAGTTAACTTACTTTGTGAAAACCAGGCTGCAGTTATCTTTGACCACTTGGAATGCTAAAATACAGGTGAACCTCACAACTAAGGCTCTGCCTGAGGCCAGAGAGAGAATCCTCATTGCTTTGAGCAGAATGCCTGGTACTGGAGTAGATTTGCTTAAGGGCAACTCTGCATTTGATAAAATATCAGAGCAATTTATGTCCTTGTACTCTTGTTCCCTTTCTTTCCTCTTATGCAGAAATGTTAATTGACAATCAAAGGAGTAACAAGTGCATACCTGAATTCACAAGCCTGTGGGGCCCATTTTTAATACTTCTGCGGATCCAGGCCTGGTTCGGGTTATGCCTTCTTTCAGCCATGCTCACCAGAGAGTGCCAGTGTTTTCCTTGTTCTTGTTTCTGCATTCAGAGTTCTAAAATCTGACTCTAGCTGTCATTTTGTTGCTTGTCTCTTAGAACAGACTATAGATCTGTATTGGTACATTTAGCTTATAATTGATTTATATGGATAGCAGGTGGGGAAAAAAAAAAGAGTTAACCTGGAACTTACTACATCATACATAAGATCAGATTTTGATTAAAAATATAACCATATCAATTTGATAATCCTTTACCTTCATTTAATATTAGCTTTGTTTTGTGTTAAATTTGCAACTTTTACATTTTATCAGCATTCTTGAGAGGGAGGCAGTGACTACTATTATTCTCAATTTATAGTACAGAATGGAACTTCAGAGCAATTATTCAACCTCTGTGACTTAGGTCAGACATTTTATAAGTGGTAGAGCAGATACTTATGTCTGATTCCTGGTATTCTTTCTGTTATAAAGCACACCCTTAAAAAAAAGAATTCAGTGTAGCTCCCAGATTACAATGCAAGTAAGATAATTTTAGAAAAGGTCAAAAACCAATTAGAAGAAGGAAGTGAGAATTCTGTTAATTTAGTTTGGCACTAAATTTAGCTTTGAGCTTTCTGTTTGTTAGCCAAGACATAAAGGGAAAACTTTGGCTCATAGAATAACTTATCTGATTAAAGAAAGCACACGAATTCACATGGAATACAGACGTTTTCTTGGCATTGAATTCTGTGAAGAATATATTGTATGATCTTGTAACAATGAATCATACTTTCACTGATGATTTTTGTAAAATATATAAAAATCAACTTCAAGGAGCATTTTTTTCATACTCTTCTTAACAATTGTCCTGTAAATTCATCCCCAGAGTTTTATGCATGAGGGTATCAGAAACTAGAGGTACAATGTAAGTGCGGAAGGGAAACATTTACACTGGTTTTAGTGTTGATGTGATTGATGTGTCTTTTTTCATCTTTTTGCTTTTAACCTATTTGTCTTTATATTTAAAGTGATTTTCTTATAGTAAGAATATAGTTGGTCTTGCTTTTTTTTTTAAACCCAACCTGACAATCTCTTCCTTTTAATTTGGTATTTAGACCATTTACTTTTAATGTTAATATTGACATGATTAATTTAAATCATCTTTCTATTTGGTTTTTGTCTCATCTTTTCTTTGTTTTCCTTCTTTTTCTGTCTTTTGTGTTGAGTATTTTTTTATGATTTCAGTTTATCTCTTCTGTTGGCTTATTACCTATAATTCTTTTTTTGATGACCACTTTAGGACTTATGTTTTTAGCTTATCAAAGTCCATCTGCAAATGGTAGTATACCACTTTATGTGTAATCTAAGAACCTTATGTCTATATACTATTATTTTCCTCTCTCAGCCTTTGTGCTAATTTTTTAAAACATTTTACTTTTATACATATGCTATAAATCTCATAATACATTATTATTGCTTATTCAATTAGTTATTTTTTAAAAATAAATATTTTAAAATATATTTTAAGTAGTAATACAAAATTCTTATATATTTATAATATATAAAATATATTTCTGGTGTATTTTATTCCTCTCCATAGACTCATGTTTTTATCTGATATCATTTTCCTTTTGCATGATGATTTTCTTTAACATTTCTTATAATATGAATCAATTGGTGATGAGCCATTGCTTCTTTTATTTTGTCCCTCCCCCTTTTATTGTAATTGTTGTTGTTTCAGGTAGGAGAGTAAATCTGGTCCCTATTAACTTAATATTGCTGGGAAATAGAAGTCTTCCTTAGTTTTGAATGTAGGTTAGACAGTCAGTAGTTACGGCTAAATTCCTCAATAGCTGAGTTGTGGTGACATTTAGGTATTCACTGTGAGTGCTTCTGATTGTTCCTTCAGAGGTTGGTGGTATATAGGGATCAATGCGGACAACTATAAAACCCAAGTTGGGAGTGCGGCTGTGTTAGTCTGCTTGGGCTATCATAACAAAATATTATTGACTGGGTGGCTTAAACAACAGGAATTTATTTCTCACAGTCTGGAAGCTGGGAAGTCCAAGACCAAGGTTCTAGAAAAGTCGCTTTCATTCTGAGGCACTTCTGGCTCATAGACAGCCACCATCTCTCCATGTGTTTACATGGGCATGCACATGTGAGGGGGGAAGACAGAGCAAGCTCTCTGATGTGTTTTCTTCTTCTTCTTTTTTAAGAGATGGGATCTCACTCTGTTACTCAGGCTGGAGTGCAGTGGCATGATTTTAGCTTACTGTAACCTCAAACTCCTGGGCACAAGCGATATTCCTGCCTCCCAGAGTCCTGGCATTAGGGGCATGAACCACGCCTGGCCTGATAATCTCTTCTTTTAGGGACGCTAATTCCATTATGAAGGCCTCTCCTCATGACCTTATCTAGCCTTAATTATCTCTGGAGGGCCCATCTCCAGATATCATCACATCAGGGATTAGAGTTTCAACATATGAATTTTGGGGAGATACAAACATTCAGACCATAACAGCAGCTACAAGTTATAGTTGAAGTATACTGTTCTGTGAACCTGAATCTTTCTCCTTACAACTTGGGCAGTTTGTGGCGAAAGCCCCAGAACCATACATCCGCTCAGATCTCTTTTTGACTGCTCCACATGGCCGTGTGGTAATACAAAGAACACATTACCCGTCAATAGATTAGAACCCTACCTGTCCTTGTCTGGAGAGAGAATTTTTGTTCCCATAATTCTTTTTGAAGTGCCAAAAACTTATTCAGTTTCACTGGATTAAAGAGAGCAAAATTATCTGCTTGAATCAGGAGCAACTTGAAGGAAGAGATCAGGGCTATATGAAGCCTGTTGGGAGATCTGCATTTATAAGGAGATGGCTTCAGAAGAAGGGTAAGTTGTATCTTAACATCTTAGTCTTAAAGGACAGATTTGTTGCAAAGAAAATGGAAATGGAAGGAAACAGTGCTACGTCTTTTTTCAGCGGCAGCATTTCAGAATTATGTATTGTAGCTCAATTTTTGCTTATGCCTCTCCCTTCAGTTAATATCAGAGTCAGAAGCCTGATCAGACACAGTACTGTTTTTTCTTGCTAATCAATACTGCAGACAGGTAAAATCTGTAAGAATATTAATGAAACAAGAAATTTCACATAAATAGTGAAATGGAGGTGGTTGAATTTTATTTCTGTTGTTAATGTGTTGTATGATTGTAAATCTACTTCTTTTGTTACAGAGATTTCAGGACACCCATATGTCCTTAAATTTGTTCAGAATTTTATGTGGGATTAGAATTTTATATTTTAATTTACTCTATATAACTTGTTGGCTTGTTCTTTCTTTAAATATTTGAGAGATATTTTTTTCTTTCCAGCTTTAAATTTTAATTGAAAAATAAAATTGCAACTATGTTGTTTTTTTTTTTTGGTTTTTTTTTTTACATTAAACAGTGCATCTCTGCTAGGCTTCTTACAGCAAATAGGATTATAAAATCTTACATGCCCGGTTTATATTACTCCTCTGAACAATCAACTAACCACTCCCATAGAATCCTAGAATAGCTTAAAAATAAAATTATAGCTTTTCTAATGTTTCTCACATTTGCCCAAAGGTTTCAAAGAAAGTGCCATAGGAAATACATGCTTGGATTGTGGAGACATCTTTCTTTTGGTGGCAGCTTTGCAGTGAGGTTGGGTTGTTAGAAGCATTTTAGTTTTCCTGTACATAGGACAATCTGCTGCTTACAGTGATTCCTTGATGACTTTATTAAGGAAGAGAGGCTTTTCTTCTTAGAATTCATCTAAGGAATTATTATTGTTTACCTAAATTTTTTTTTGAAAAAAAAGTTTTTATTCATTCTGCTAGGCACTGGGGAGCTCTACTATCAAATGGGGTAGCCACTAGCCACCTATGGCTATTTCAATTTAAGGTTAACTAAAACTAAAAATTCAATTCCTTAGTAGCACAAGCCACCACAAGTGCTTAATAGCCACATGGATTGTGGCTACCTTCTTGGATATATTAATAGAACATTCTTGACATTGCAGAAACTTCTCTTGGATGGTGCTGTACTAGAAGTTATTCAGATTTATTTACTCCAAAATGTGGTTGTTGTAGTAGTGTTTTCGGTCTCAGAGTCATATTAACCAAAGGATGGGCAGGAAAACAAAAACATGCCAGAAGAAAAATTACTATGGGTTGTTGGTGTGTTCTTGTCACCATGTGTGCCCCAATATTAGGATTTTTCCTATGGAATATTATCCCTCAATGATGCTTCGTTATATATAGACAAGTTCTTGTACAGGCTCTTATAATACAGATTAATCTTTTAATCATAGTACTTTATTTTGAACATCAAAATAGCCTTCATGAATGCTTGCGTATGATGCTTAAAGAAGTCACTTGGCAAAATTAGATTAAAAAAAGAAGGAAAGGAAAGAAATTTAAATGCCAAATTCATAATTTGGGCATGATCTCACAACTACAAGTGTTGGGCATTAACTGTAAACAAGTCTTTTTTAGAACAGGTAAAACAGCCCCACAACTGTCATTGCTATGGAGATCACAATTGTGTGCCTGCAGGACCTATGACAAACTGTCGTGCCGTTTAGCAAATTGGTACTTGTGGTAACTGTGTCATCTCTGAATTTTAAAAAGTGCTATACCTCAAACAACCTAGAAGGGAAATTGATTTGCTCAGGATAATATCACTAAAAAAGTGACTCTAGTGATAATAAAGACACTTTTGTGCCCGGGGAGTTCTTAATGGAATGTGAGAGGAAAGAAAACAAAGTGCTTTTCTAAATTAAATATGGTCTATAAAATAAAATATGATTTTGAACATGTGCGTACAACTAAATGAAGGAAATATTATACCTAGACGTTTAGCCATTTCAGTCTCAGTCTTAAAAGTTAATATAAAACAAGTTGTAAAAAACTCCACATTTTGTTTTTTGAGGAGATCATCTCATATGGAAAATGGAAGATTTTCTTATATTTAGGATTCACTTAAATTTGGACATATAAAGAATGTATCTATTTCTGGAGATGACCTTACTGTTTCTTTCTAGGAGTCCTTAGAGTTTGCAGAGGAGGATTGATTAAAGTTTATTAAACTATAGGAAGTGAAATCATAAGACAGCTGAATAATCCCTTAGAATGATGTTAAAAGATGTCAAGTTCATGCATATATAAATGTGCCAAAGGTACATAGAAAAAAAAATCTGGAAGGAAATTCAAGAAAACATTAACAGTGGTTGACTCTGGGCAGCAGGATTCATGTTATTTTTCTTTGCTCCTTTATTCTTTTATTTCATTTTCTATAATGAATATGTATTATTTTAACAATTAGAATAAAGAGAAAACTTATGTGATCACTTAAATAGAACATGTTAAAGAGAACTCTTGATTTGATTTATAGGTCCATACTCTATAGGTTAACTCACGTAAAATGGAAGGGAGCTTCTTTACACAAAGACTAATTCCATGTGGGCATTGGATACTTTTCTAAGAGAAAATGTATTATCTAGCCAGCACATCTTCTTTGTTTTTTGATCTTTAGCAATACTCAGAATGTAATACAAAAGATAAGATAATTCTTGTATAAATTGTTATTGTTTTTAGTATCAGAGTCTATTATTTTTATGTTCAGGGTCTTGCTATTTTACCCAGCCTGGAATTCAGTGGCTATTCACAGGCACTGTCATAGCTCTCTGCAGCCTCGAACTCCTGGGCTCAAATGATTCTCCTGCCTTAGCCTCCTGTGTAGCTGGAACTATAGGCACATGCCACTGCGCCTGGCTTTACATAAATTAAGACTTTTGTTTTGGCTGGGAGAGGTGGCTCACACCTGTAATCCTAGCATTCTGGGAGGGGAGGCCAAGGCGGGCAGATCATTTGAGCTCAGGAGTTTGTGACCAGCCTGAGCAAAAGCGAGACCCCATCTCTACTAAAAAAATAGAAAGAAAT